>JBBDGP010001358.1:6027500-6237500 GCA_037952835.1 Lithobates septentrionalis
GGATTGCACTTACATATTGTACAACCCCTGGCAAAAATTATGGAATCACCAGTCCCTGGGGATGTTCCTTCAGTTTTTTATTGTTGTAGAATAAAAGGCATTTCAAATGGCAACTTTCTGGCTTTAAGAAACACTAAAAGAAATCAAGAAAAATAATTGTGGTGGCCAGTAACAGTTAGATTTATAGAACAAGCACAGGGAATAAATTATGGAATCACTCAATTCTGAGGAAAAAATTATGGAATCATGAAAAACAAACAAACAAAATAACACTCCAACACATCACTAGTACTTTGTTGCACCACCTCTGGCTTTTATAACTGCTTGCAGTCTCTGAGACATTGACTTAATGAGTGATAAACAGTACTCTTCATCAATCTGGCTCCAGCCTTCTCTGATTGCTGTTGCCAAATCATCTTTGCAGGTTGGAGCCTTGTCATGGACCATTCTCTTTAACTTCCACCACAGATTTTCAATTGGATTGAGATCCGGACTGTTTGCAGGCCATGACATTGACCTTATGTGTCTTTCTTCTAGGAATTTTTTCACAGTTTTTGCTCTATGGCAAGATGAATTATCATCTTGATAAATGATTTCATCATCCCCAAACATCCTTTCAATAGATGGGATAAGAAAAGTGTCCAAAATGTCAATGTAAACCTGTGCATTTATTGAAGATTTAATGACAGCCATCTCCCCAGTGCCTTTACCTGACATGCAGCCCCATATCATAATTGACTGTGGAAATTTGCATGTTTTCTTCAGGCAGTCGTCTGCATAAATCTCATTGGAACGGCACCAAACAAAAGTTCCAGCCCAATGCAGATTCGAGATTCATCACTGAATATGACTTTCATCCAATCATCCACAGTCCACGATTGCCTTTCCTTAGCCCATTGTAACCTTGTTTTTTTGTGTTTAGGTGTTAGAGATGGCTTTCTTTTAGCTTTTCTGTATGTAAATCCCATTTCCTTTAGGCGGTTTCTTACAGTTCGGTCACAGATGTTGACTCCAGTTTCCTCCCATTTGTTCCTCATTTGTTTTGTTGTACATTTTCTGTTTTCAAGGCATATTGCTTTAAGTTTTCTGTCTTGACGCTTTGATGTCTTCCTTGGTCTACCAGTATGCTTGCCTTTAACCACCTTCCCATGTTGTTTGTATTTGGTCCATGTTTTAGACACAGCCAACTAGGAACAACCAACATCTTGTGCAACACTGCGTGATGATTTACCCTCTTTACCTACATACTAACAAACAGATTTAATCTGATGCAGGTGTTAGTGTTTGTAATGAAAATAATTTTTTCCTCAGAATTGAGTGATTCCATAATTTATTCCCTGTGCTTGTTCTATAAATCTAACTGTTACTGGCCACCACAATTATTTTTCTTGATTTCTTTTAGTGTTTCTTAAAGCCAGAAAGTTGCCATTTGAAATGTCTTTTAGTTTTTGGCCATGTCTGTGATCTGCTTTTTTTCTACAACAACAAACAACTGAAGGAACATCCTCAAGGACTGGTGATTCCATAATTTTTGCCAGGGGTTGTATATTTAGCACATTGAACTTTTGCCACTTTGTTTCACTTGTTTACCATTTATTTGTTGTTCATCATATGTTTGTATTTAGCTTTCACTTACAACTGCCACTGTCTATTCATTTTAGCAAGTGTATTTGTGGTATTCCCCACTTGGCACTATAACACTTACGCAGCTTTCTACTGCACATACCTTTATTGCATCAGCATTTACACAGCGCTACACCACCATTTACTCATAAGACTCAGGGTTTAGACAGACAGCAGGCATTGAAAGGGGGTGATTGAGGCATGGTTCTAATTCTGCTCTAAGAGCCTTTTAAACTTCCATCTAAGAGATGTTCATCATCGTGGCGGGCCAGATGTTGCTCTCAACATTAATTTCTCAATAAAAGGGGGGGGGAGTTTGGGACTTTAAATGAGGTACAATAAATGTACCTCCATTCCTGATTCAGGTAAATAAGGAAGGAATGTGGGACTTTAAATGAGGCACTTGGACTTGTTGAGGTAGAGTAGTTGGTAAACATTATTAATTTAGTAACAATAGTATGAAACCAGTAAAAAAAAGTATTTTCATATATATACATACACATGGCATGAGCATGATGGATACAAATGTTTCAGCTTGGCAGCACACAAGAAGTATTTGAATATTGATAAAAAAGGAATAAATACAAATATGTAGCATGTCATGGAAACTGTATTTGGCAATAAGGTGAGCAATATCAATCTTGAGCATGATCAATTGTAGATATAATACAGGATATTTCCTATTGACAGACAATGGTACACCATATGCAACATTTGTATCCATCATGCTCATGCCATGTGTGCATGTGTATGTATATATGAAAATACTTTTTTACTTATTTTGTTTATTTAGTAACAATAGTATGAAACAAGTAAAAAAGTATTCTCATATATATATATATACATACACATGGCATGAGCATGATGGATACAAATGTTGCATATGGTGTACCATTGTCTGTCAATAGGAAATATCCTGTATTATATCTACAATTAATCATGCTCAAGATTGATATTGCTCACCTTATTGCCAAATACAGTTTCCATGACATGCTACATATTTGTATTTATACCTTTTTATCAATATTCAAATACTTCTTGTGTGCTGCCAAGCTGAAACATTTGTATCCATCATGCTCATGCCATGTGTATATATATATATATATATATATATATATATATATATATATATATATATATATGAAAATACTTTTTTACTTGTTTCATACTATTGTTACTAAATAAACAATGTTTACCAACTACTCTACCTCAACAAGTCAATTGCCTCATTTAAAGTTCCACATTCCTTTTTTATTTACATTAATTTCTCAATATTCCTGCTTCTCTCTTTCTACTGGTTGTGGCATTGTTGCCAAGAAAAGAGGATATATGGACTTTTAATTGATCACCTGGCACTTGGTTCTTCCATTCACCCACACTCAAGTTGGGTGGGTCCTACTTATAGCACTCACCTCCAAAGGGGGCACTCACTTCCAAAGGGGGCACTCACCTTCAAAAAGTTATTTCCCAAGCTAGTGTATCTGCAGCCATGCGCACAGTCTCAGTCACTCTTCTGGCTCATTAAACAGTCTAGGGTTATCCTTATCTTATGCTTTATTAAACTTGAACTTGGATAGGCGCAGTGTAATGCCCCGTACACACGGTCGGACATTGATCGGACATTCCGACAACAAAATCCTAGGATTTTTTCCGAATGGATGTTGGCTCAAACTTGTCTTGCATACACACTGTCACACAAAGTTGTCGGAAAATCCGATCGTTCTGAACGCGGTGACGTAAAACACGTATGTCGGGACTCTAAATGGGGCAGTAGCCAATAGCTTTCATCTCTTTATTTATTCTGAGCATGCGTGGCACTTTGTGCGTCGGATTTGTGTACACACGATCAGAAATTCCGACAACGGATTTTGTTGTCGGAAAATTTTATAGCCTGCTCTCAAACTTTGTGTATTGCAAAATCCGATGGAAAATGTGTGATGGAGCCCACACACGGTCGACAACAAGGTCCTATCACACATTTTCCGTCGGAAAATCTGGCCGTGTGTACAGGGCATAACGGTGGGATACTCCTGAGTAGGGACGAGCTTCAAGTTCTCGACTCGAACATTGGCTGTTCGCAAGTTCGCCGAACAGCGATTAATTTGGGGTGTTCGCGGCAAATTCGAATGCCGCGGAACACCCTTTAAAAGTCTATGGGAGAAATCAAAAGTGCTAATTTTAAAGGCTAATATGCAAGTTATTGTCATAAAAAGTGTTTGGGGACCTGGGTCCTGCCCCAGGGGACATGGATCAATGCAAAAAAAAGTTTTAAAAACTGCCGTTTTTTCAGGAGCAGTGATTTTAATAATGCTTAAAGTCAAACAATAAAAGTGTAATATCCCTTTAAATTTCGTAACTGGGGGGTGTCTATAGTATGCCTGTAAAGGGGCGCATGTTTCCCGTGTTTAGAACAGTCTGACAGCAAAATGACATTTTGAAGTAAAAAAAACATTTAAAACTACCCGCGGCTATTGCATTGCCGACAATACACATAGAAGTTCATTGATAAAAACGGCATGGGAATTCCCCAAAGGGGAACCCCGAACCAAAATTTAAAAAAAAAAAATGACGTGGGAGTCCCCCTAAATTCCATACCAGGCCCTTCAGGTCTGGTATGGATATTAAGGGGAACCCCGGCCAAAATTTTTAAAAAAAATGACGTGGGGTCCCCCCAAAAATCCATACCAGACCCTTATCCGAGCACGCAACCTGGCAGGTCGCAGGAAAAGAGGGGGGACGAGAGTGCGCCCCCCCCCTCCTGAACCGTACCAGGCCACATGCCCTCAACATTGGGAGGGTGCTTTGGGGTAGCACCCCAAAACACCTTGTCCTCATGTTGATGAGGACAAGGGCCTCATCCCCACAACCCTGGCCAGTGGTTGTGGGGGTCTGCGGGCGGGGGGCTTATCGGAATCTGGAAGCCCCCTTTAACAAGGGGACCCCCAGATCCCGGCCCCCCCCCTGTGTGAAATGGTAAGGGGGTACTTACCCTTACCATTTTACTAAAAAACTGTCAAAAATGTTAAAAATGACAAGAGACAGTTTTTGACAATTCCTTTATTTAAATGCTTCTTCTTTCTTCTATCTTCCTTCATCTTCTGGTTCTTCTGGTTCCTCCTCCGGCGTTCTCATCCAGCATCTCCTCCGCAGCGTCTTCTATCTTCTTCTCCTCGGGCCGCTCCGCACCCATGGCATGGGGGGAGGCTCCCGCTCTTTTCTTTCTTTTCTTCTCTTCTTCTCTTCTTCATTTTCTTCTCTGGGCCGCTCCGCACCCATGCTGGCATGGAGGGAGGCTCCCGCTGTGTGATGGCGCTCCTCGTCTGACAGTTCTTAAATAACGGGGGACGGGGCCACCCGGTGACCCCCCCCCTCTGACGCACGAGACATGACGGGACTTCCCTGTGGCATTGGTATGCAGTAGGGGGCGCTAGAGACCTGAAGAGATGTATGTATTTGCCAATAGGTACACACACTAGCTAAATCAACCTTTACCAAAAAAACCAAAATTTATATACCGTAGGGCCCCTACTCTCAGGAATCGACTAGCCCCCAATGTACCGGACCCACCCAGGAAACCATCCACGTTTCTGGATGGATCTGGATTCCACTACTGCACTAGGTGCAATGCATGCAAAATAACAAGGAAACCGGGCTCCAAGAAAAAGAAATCCCAATTTAATTCTGTGGTCACCCAACAACAGTTTGATATTAAACCACTGATTACGTGTGATTCTGACCACGTGACTTATGTATTGGAATGTCCATGTTCCTTACAGTACGTGGGCAGAACCACACGTCAACTCAAAGTAAGAATTAGTGAACATCTTGCTAATATAAAAAATGGCTACCCCAACCATAGTGTCTCTAGACACTTCAAAATGTACCATAATAGTGACCCATCACTATGCACGTTTTATGGGATTGATAAAGTAGCAAGGGACTGGAGGGGCACCCATATGAAAAGGACAGTGTCCAAAAATGAAACTTATTGGCTATACAAGCTACAAAGTATGCAACCGTATGGGATGAACATAGACATAGACCTTAATTGTTTTTTAACAAATGATTAATCACAATGTTAACAGTATGCAGTTTTTGAGTCTTGATGTTACTGGTGATGTGGTTATCATTTTCTATCATTTTTCATTTTTACATTATAGGTATAATATAAGATTTTTAACAAATCAAAACAATTTATTATTGTGGTTTTAATGGAGATAGTTTAAATGTGCTTATCATTTATTAGCTATTGTGAAACCGAGACTGAGACTGCTCTGAATGACGGGACTAATTTTAGTCTTTTCTAATGAATTAGGTTAATTAACTTTACTAAAGTAATTGTTTATATTTAATACACCATCTCCTTTTTTCTGCCATTTTATTGATCTACAGATATGGTATGTAATACTAAGGAATTTTTTCTCTTTACCTGGAGCACTATGACACATAACCACCAGGGGGAGTTTTTTCCTGGCTGGTTTGTGCACAGTGTTCAACAAATAAACTTTATTGACACAAAGGCGGAGTAGGTCCATCAATTTACCCGCCCTCATTTCCTATATAAACTAATGCTTAGTGACCAATGTACGCTTCCCTGAAGACGTTCACAAACGAAACGTACGTCGGAGCGGTACGTGGTCACATGTCCAGAATCGTCCCACCTACTTCCGGATTAGCTGGTTAGCTAGACGCACGGGGTGGAACGCACGCCGCATGTGCGATGTGATGCGAAGGGTTCCTGACTCCACTCACCCTGACATGCGAGCAGTCCCAGTGCCGGGTAGGCACCGATCAATGTAAGAGGCCAATTGGCTATTTTATTGTTCTCCAATTTTATACATTAAACGGTTTTACGCTATGAAGATTCCCTTTTGTTTTTCACATTTCCTATCCTGAATGAATGGGACGGGAGGGATCTATGCCTAAAGCACCATCCAGCCTTCCAGCCTTCATGTGAACAGGCACAATCCTGTACAAGCACTAATGACTTTCTTTTTAGTTAAAGAAGTCATTGGTATCTGGTAAGCAGATATCTATTACCTTCAGGTGTTTTTTCCTCTTGGGTGACGGAATCTATATATCAACGCAAGAATTGTTGCATTTTTGAAGATCCATGTGTCTGCTTTGATGTTGGTTTCAACTGTTTTGCTCGGTTTTTTGCAATGGATTGGGACTATCATACATCACGATTTTAATTTTTTCACTTGCACTAAGAATTTTGTTGATGTATTATTTATTACTGCAATTTGTATTTGTTATAATTTAGTTTAGCACAATTAGCACTATTTAATTCACTGCGGTTGATTTAGCTAGTGTGTGTACCTATTGGCAAATACATACATCTCTTCAGGTCTCTAGCGCCCCCTACTGCATACCATTACTTATTTGATTGTTCCATTCAAATTAAGGGGAGCTGCTTGTATTTGTGTATTTTTTTGAGTTTTTGTGTGTTTTTTTGTTTTTTTACACTTACTGTATTCAGCATCTAAGTACCACAGGCGCGAAAGTATTGTTTATTTATTTTTCCCTGTGGCATTCCCCGTGACGTCACAGGGAAGTCCCGTCAAGTCACCGTGCGTCAGAGGGGGGCGGGGTCACCGGGTGGCCCCGCCCCCCGTTATTTAAGAACTGTCAGACGAGGAGCGCCGTCACACAGCGGGAGCCTCCCTCCATGCCAGCATGGGTGCGGAGCGGCCCGGAGAAGAAAATGAAGAAGAGAAGAAGAGAAGAAAAGAAGAAGAGAAGAGCGGGAGCCTCCCCCCATGCCATGGGTGCGGAGCGGCCCGAGGAGATGAAGATAGAAGACGCTGCGGAGGAGACGCTGGACGAGAACGCCGGAGGAAGAACCAGAAGAGCCAGAAGAACCAGAAGAAGAAGGAAGATAGAAGAAAGAAGAAGCATTTAAATAAAGGAATTGTCAAAAACTGTCTCTTGTCATTTTTAACATTTTTGACAGTTTTTTAGTGAAATGGTAGGGGTAAGTACCCCCTTACCATTTCACACAGGGGGGGCCGGGATCTGGGGGTCCCCTTGTTAAAGGGGGGTTCCAGATTCCGATAAGCCCCCCGCCCGCAGACCCCCACAACCACCGGCCAGGGTTGTGGGGATGAGGCCCTTGTCCTCATCAACATGGGGACAAGGTGTTTTGGGGGGCTACCCCAAAGCACCCTCCCAATGTTGAGGGCATGTGGCCTGGTACGGTTCAGGAGGGGGGGCCGCACTCTCACCCCCCCTCTTTTCCTGCGGCCTGCCAGGTTGCGTGCTCGGATAAGGGTCTGGTATGGAATTTAGGGGGAACCCCACGTCATTTTTTTTTTAAATTTTGGCAGAGGTTTCCCTTAATATCCATACCAGACCTGAAGGGCCTGGTATGGAATTTAGGGGGACTACCACATCATTTTTTTTTTAAATTTTGGTTCGGGGTTCCCCTTTGGGGAATTCCCATGCCATTTTTATCAATGAACTTCTATGTGTATTGTTGGCAATGCAATAGCCGCGGGTAGTTTTAAATGGGTTTTTTCCTTTAAAATGCCATTTTGCTATCAGACTGTTCTAAACACAGGAAACATGCGCCCCTTTACAGGCATACTATAGACACCCCCCAGCTACGAAATTTAAAGGGATATTACACTTTTATTGTTTGACTTTAAGCATTATTAAAATCACTGCTCCTGAAAAAATGGCCGTTTTTAAAACTTTTTTTTGCATTGATCCATGTCCCCTGGGGCAGGACCCAGGTCCCCAAACACTTTTTATGACAATAACTTGCATATTAGCCTTTAAAATTAGCACTTTTGATTATTCATGTTCGTGTCCCATAGACTTTAACGGTGTTCGCGTGTTCGAACGAACTTTTTTCCTGTTCGCATGTTCTGGTGCGAACCGAACAGGGGGGTGTTTGGCTCATCCCTACTCCTGAGGGACAAAGTAACAACCCTAAGGACAACTCTCACTTCTTCAAACTCCCAGCACAGTCCTATCAGTAGCAAATAATGAACTGGGCTACACAGGGACACTGAGGAATATCTACTTTTAAGCACTGGCTGACATAGTGTAACGTACCTAGTGATGGAGTCTGAGATGCAGAGGTAGGCCTCTCTGACAGCTCTGGTTCAGGAGCCCTGGTAAGGAAACAGGGAACGCCAGAGCACAGAGTGGCACAAGTGCTGGTAAAGTCTCTTGCCAGCAGGTGCTGATGTGCGTTAGGATGCGAGAGATGACTGGCTGGATGCACATAGGTGGAAGGATCACAGCTGGAGGCAGGCACGAGTCAGCTGATGCAGATGCAGGTATGAGAGCCAAGGCAAACAGTCCAGGTCAGCAATGTGCAGGCAGATCAAGCTACAGACAGCAGGCAGCAGAGTGATCGGGAACAAGGCTGGGGTCGGTAACAGCAAGGCACATCATACAAACGAGCAGGCAGTAGAATAGTCCAGAGGCTAGCCAGGGGTCAGTACAGGTGGCATTCAGGTACAAATGAGGTCTGCATCAGAGAAGCGACACAGGAACAGATGCACAGATGTTCAGGAGCGTGATAGACCAAACAGCACTGACAAAGAGGACTAGTGCAGTTTAAATAGCCCACCTGGCGCCAATGCACGCGTGTATGCGCACGCAAACGTGCATCTATCACACAGCCACGGGCAGGGGTTCATTGGCCTATGTGCCTGCATGTATGCAAACATCTGTCCTGACAGATAGTAGCAGCACACAGTCACTGTGATCTCAGACACCGGTCTGTACTCACAAATGTCCTGGGATATTTGAATGCCTCCTTCCGGTATCAGCCAGACATGTCTCCTGTGGGTTCTTCAGACCAGATCCCTAGACAAATCCCTAGCTCAGTTCCAGCAAAGTTCAGTAGAATATGCCCCCAGCTCTGCCACAGCTGGGACCTCAGTGAGCTAATGAAGAAGCACAGCTGGACTGCCCAGAAGGGCACTAGCCTTTCAGGCTGGAAACCTCTCCCCTGGACAAAAAAAAACCCTCTGCTCTAGGTCTCACGTTATTTATGCACTCTCTCAACCACCTACTGGGATAGGCTGGGAACACATAAATATTTAAACTGTATATTTGACTCTTATAGCCGACTACTTTCCAGAACTCTCCAGAAAACAGGAGGGGATCAGTCAAATCCACAACCAGTGAAACTCAGAGCAGGCCAAAGTATTCACATGTTGCTCTACTGATTACAGAGGAGCCAAAGAACCAAATTTACCTATCCTAGCTAGCACCTAACTAGGAGGGTGCAACATACTCCTGTGAGCCTATCCCCACTATGTGTCTCTCAACCGGCAAAGATCCATTCGACAAGAACCATTGTGAACTTGCTTTTGAAGAAAAGCTAAGTTCCAAGTATGTTGCCTTATTGTCAGTCCTGCTTTGGTTATCAGGGTGTGCGAGTCAGTGTCCAAGCACTGCAGAGTACTGACTTTGTTAAGGCCCATTTTTTTGTTTGTTTTGTTTTAGATTGAGAAGAGTTCAAAATTTCTGACATTTTTTTTTTTTCTTTGCTATCTGCTTTCACACTGGGAATGTTTTCGATCACTTACTGTGTTTGCGATACCAGGATAAGAAACAGAAGTGGTTGTCACTAGGGTTGCACCGATATTGGTATCGGTGCTGATGCTAAACATTTGCAGTATCGGAAAGTCCCCCCCCACATATGTAAATGGTGTTCAAACCACACATGTGAGGTATCACAGTGAACATTAGAACAAGAGCAAGAATTCTAGCACTAGACCTCCTCTGTAACTCTACACTGGTAACCTGTAGAAATGTTTAAAGAGTTGCCTATGGAGATTTTATGTACTGTAGTTTGACGTCATTCCACGAGCACGCACAATTTTAAAGCATGGCATGTTAGGTATATATTTGCTCAGGGTAACATCACCTTTCATATTACACAAAAAAAGTGGGGTGTAAATATTATGTTTTTTTTTTTATTCACTAAAGTGTATTTTCACCTAATAAATTGCGTTTGAAAAACCACTGTGCAAAAACCGTGTGACATACAAAATTGCAATAACTGCCATTTTATTCTCTAGGGTCTCTGCTAAAAAAGTCAATACATTATTATTTTTGTTTTTTTGTTTTTTTGTTTTTTGTTTGTTTGTTTTTTTGTTTGTTTTTTCTCGTATGTGTATACCATTTTTGTAACAGAATTTTTTATGGTGAAAGTGTTCAATAAATTTAGATTGATTGATTCAGAAAATTTGTTTAACCTCTGTGTATCACCTGAGGTTGTTTTTCTTTTTAAATATTAGGAAGACGAAACCACGCTCAAACTTCATAAATAACAAAATCACACATGTATTAAAGTTCATGAAAGTCCCAATAAAGTGATTGCTGCAAATCAAATAACCAAAAAGTGATTAAGTGTTGCAGATCGTGTTAAAAAAAGTGACACCCAAGCAAAAAACATTGCTCTTCTTCTTCTCCCAGATAGAAACACTCCGCACTCTCCAGAAAAATATGACCTCTTTTCTCAAAGAAGGTCAAAATCGCTTATGGTAAGTATATTCCCAGATAGATATCATGTACTCGGTTCACCAACGATATGCAAAGCATCTGGACAGGTGAATACTAGGGATGAGCTTCGTGTTCGAGTCGAACCCATGTTCAACTCGAACATCGGCTGTTCGGTCGTTCGCCGAATTGCGAACGATATGGGCCGTTCGCGCCAAATTCGTGTGGCGCGTCACGGCCCATAATTCACTGCGGCATCGCAGTGCATTGCTGGCTGATGATTGGCCAAGCATGCACTATGACCCGCATGCTTGGCCAATCACAGCGCCGCCTGAACAGAGAGCCGTAATTGGCCAAAGCCGAGGAGGCTTTGGCCAATTATGGCTCAGGGGATTTAGTACACGACACGACAAGACAGGCAGGCTTGTCTTGTAACAGTATTTACAGCTACCTGAAGAAAATTACTGGTGTTCTTTTCATCCTATTAGTACCACAGTCAGGCAGCTAGACTATTTACAGTTAGTGCAGTGCATCCTGCTCACAGTGTTCTGCTAAACCTACAAGTTAGTGGGGTGCGTCCTGCTCACAGTGTTCAGCTAAAGCTACCTGTAGAAGGTTGGTGGTGTTCTCATACTACAGGCAGGCAGTTGATTTTGCTAGCTGCAGTATCAGTACATATATATATATATATATATATATATATATACAGGGCTGGTGCAAGAACTTTTGACACCCTAGGCAAAATCTAATTTTCCCGCCCCCATTGGCTCCACCCCTGACTGCACCCCCTTTGTCCTGCCCATGTGAAAGGAGGTGGCACTATACAGGAATCATTGGCTCTGCTTCCTCTAGCGCTGGCTCCAGTGCTGCACTGCGCCTCTAATTACACTACCGATCAAATGGAGCAGCTGCCTGAGACTGAGTTGCAGAGCATGCAGACGCGGAGGGAAACCAGTGTCCAGGCGCCCCTAGGCAGCAGTGCACCCAAGGCGGTTGCCTAGTTTGCCTAATGGTAGCACCGGCCCTGTATATATATATATATATATAACCGGCCCTGTATATATATATATATATATATATATATATATATATATATCCCAGCTTAGTGCAGCTACAGGCCATTAGTATGTCTGGAAGGCCAGGCCAAGAAGGAGAGGCAGACAGTCACAAGCAAATAAGAGAGGGCAAGCAGGCTCTGTGTCTAGTGCTGGTCGTGGAGACGGTGCATCCTCATCAGCACGTGGCCGTGGGACACGCTTGGCCTTTTTTTCGGCAGCTGGCCGTGTTGAGCCGCAACATGCGGAAGACTTGGTCGAGTGGATGACCAA
This sequence comes from Lithobates septentrionalis, assembly GCA_037952835.1. Lineage (NCBI taxonomy): Eukaryota > Metazoa > Chordata > Amphibia > Anura > Ranidae > Lithobates > Lithobates septentrionalis. Next base: position 6,039,920 of record JBBDGP010001358.1, read on the forward strand.
GCCGTCCTCATCCTCCCCATCCTCTCTCACCCATGCCCAGGGTACTTTGTCTGGCAAAGCAGCGGCCTCTTCCCTCGGCTCAATGTCATCAGTGACTCCTTCCCTAGCCCCACCATGTCCTCCTGAGGAGTCCCTCAAACTGTTTGACCACAGTGTTGGGTACATGCTCCAGGAGGATGCCCAGCGTTTGGAAGGCTCTGATGATGATACTGAGCTCGATGAAGGCAGTAACATGAGCACGGACAGAGGGGGTGCCCAAGAAGGACAGCAATCTGGCAGTCATGCTCCCCCTGCTGCAGCATACTGCCAGGTTTGATCCAGTGATGAGGAGGGAGGGGATAATGAGGTCACTGACTCAACGTGGGTGCCTGATAGGAGAGAGGAGGAGGAGGAGGCGGCACATCACCAACGAGGCAGGATGCCCTCCAGGGGCCAGCCTAAGGGCAGCACATTGACTGCATCACACCCCAAAGCTCCACATGTGCAGGGCGCTGCAGTCTCTGCGCGTTATTCAAAAAGTTCTTTGGTGTGGGCCTTTTTTGAGACGAGTGCATCAGATCGCACCGCTGCTATTTGCAACATATGTCTCAAGCGTATCTCGCATGGCCAAAACATCTGACATATGTTGACCTGCCATGCAGTTCGTTGGCAGGCGTATCTAAAAGACCCACACCAAAGAACAAAGAGGACCTCTCCTTGCTCCTCATCAGCTGAGATTTCCAACCCCACTAGACCTTCAGTCCTCTCTGAGACCTGCACTGAGAGGAATGAAGGTGTAGAATTAGGTGTGTCACAGCCAAGTACTTGTGGGCAATCTGCTTTTGGTACACCGACGTCAGATTGTACCAGGCAAATTTCCCTGCCCCAGCTGCTGCACCGCCGAAAGAAGTTTGCTCCCAGCCATCCACATGCCCAGCGGTTGAATGCTAGCTTGCAAAATTGCTAGCACTTCAACTGCTGCCTTTTCAGTTGGTAGACTCTGCCCCCTTCCGTGAGTTTGTGGAATGTGCGGTTCCTCAGTGGCAGGTACCCAAACGCCACTTTTTCTCACGGAAGGTGATTCCGGCTCTCTACCGGCATGTGGAAGGCAATGTCCATGCCTCGCTGGACAGGGCGGTCAGCGGTAAGGTGCATATTACCGCTGACTCATGGTCCAGCAGGCATGGACAGGGACGTTACCTAAGTTTCACGGCGCATTGGGTGACTCTGCTGGCAGCTGGGAAGGATGCAGGACAAGGTGCAGTAGTGTTGGAGGTTGTTCCGCCACCACGCCTCCAAAATGCTAATGATTGTGACACACCTCTCTCCTCCACCCCCTCCTCTTCTTCTTCCTCCATGGCCTCTTCCTGTGCTTTGTCCTCGGAACCAGCGGTGCTCCGTAGCCGTTCAAGGGGCTACGCAAGTACGCAGGTCAAAAGATGCCATGCGGTGCTTGAGCTGGTGTGCTTGGGGGACAGGAGCCACACTGGGGCAGAGGTTCTGTCAGCTCTGCAGGGGCAGGTTCAGAGGTGGTTGACGCCACGCCAACTTAAGGCAGGAATGGTGGTTTGCGACAATGGCACCAACCTCCTCTCTGCCCTCCGACAGGGACAAATGACCCATGTGCCCTGTTTGGCTCATGTCCTTAACTTGGTGGTGCAGCAGTTCTTGGGCAGGTACCCGGGCTTACAGGATGTCCTGAGGCAGGCCAGGAAAGTCTTTGTGCATTTCCGCCGGTCATATAATGCCAGCGCTCGGCTGACGGACCTCCAAAAGGAGTTTAACCTGCCCAAGAACCGCCTAATCTGTGACATGCCCACCAGGAGGAACTCAACGTTGGCCATGCTGCAGCGGCTGCACATGCAGCAGAGGGCCATCAATGAGTACCTGTGCGACTATGGCACCAGGACAGGGTCAGGGGAGCTTGTTTTTTTTCCCCACGCCAGTAGGCCATGATCAGGGATGCATGCACTGTCCTGTCACCATTTGAGGAGGCCATGAGGATGGTGAGCAGTGATAGTGCATGCATCAGTGACACTGTCCCCCTTGTCCACCTGTTGGAGCACACGCTGCGTGGAATAATGGACAGGGCACTTGAGGCAGAACAGAGGCAGAAAGAGGAGGACTTCCTTAGCTCTCAAGGCCCCCTTTATCCAGACAGTGTTCCTGCGTGCCCGCCGATCACACAGGAAGAGGACGAGGAGGAGGAGGAGAAGGAGGAAGATTGTGTCAGTATGGAGGTGGAGCCTGGCACTCAGCATCAGCAGCAGTCTTTAAGGGATCAGTCCCAAGAAACACATGGACTTGTACGTGGCTGGGAGGAGGTGGCTGCGGACCATGTCGTCCTTAGTGACCCAGAGGACTCCAGGCCGAATGCCTCAGCAAACCTACGCTGCATGGCCTCCCTGATCCTGCAAAGCCTGCGTAAGGATCCTCGTATTCGTGGGATCAAGGAGAAGGACCAATACTGGCAACCCTCCTTGATCCACGTTACAAGGGTAAGGTTGCGGACCTTATCTTGCCATCACAGAGGGATCAGAGGATGAAACATCTTCAGGAGGCCTTGCAGAAAGGTCTGTGCAACGCGTTCCCAGAGACTGGGAGGTTACAAACTCCTGTTTCTGGACAACGTGTTGCTGAGGCTTCGGTCAGTCAAAGAAGGAGCGGTGGAGAAGGTGGCCGTCTGACCGATGCGTTCAGACAATTTTTCGGTCCGCAGCCCCAAGGTATGATCGGTTCCAGCAACCATCGCCAGCGTCTGTTTTATATGGTGCAGGAATACCTAGGGGCAAGATCAGATTTGGACACCTTTCCCATAGAAAATCCTCTGGGTTACTGGGTCTTGAGGATGGATCACTGGCCAGAGCTTGCAATTGAGCTACTGGCCTGTCCTGCATCCAGCGTTCTTTCGGAACGCACATTTAGTGCTGCTGGAGGCGTGGTAACCGATCACAGGGTGCGTCTGTCCACCGACTCGGTCGATCGACCTTCATAAAAATGAATCAGTCTTGGATCACCACCAGCTACCAAGCACCCGATGCTGATGTAACCGAATAATTTTTTTTTAAATCTCAGATCCCTTCAAAGACTGCCTATGCTGATGCTGAGTGACTATCCCTGAGTAATTATCCTCCTTCTCCTCAATGATCACGCTGATAGCTTGTAAGAACATTTTTGGTTCTGGGCGCCACCACCAGTGCCTAAGGCACAATTTTTCAGCCCCTGTTTAACAGGGGCGTGTAATTACAATTTTTGATGCAATACTTTGCAGCAGGGTTTGTTCCTGCATTCCAACTAGAGTGTCTGTGAGGGGTTGCAGTGTTGTGGCACCAGCACCAGTGCCTAAGGCCCAATTTTTCTGCCCCTGTTTAACAGGGGCGTGTAATTACAATTTTTGATGCAATACTTTGCAGCAGGGCTCGTTCCTGCATTCCAACTAGAGTGTCTGTGAGGGGTTGCAGTGTTGTGGCACCAGCACCAGTGCCTAAGGCCCACTTTTTCTGCCCCTGTTTAACAGGGGCGTGTAATTACAATTTTTGATGCAATACTTTGCAGCAGGGCTCGTTCCTGCGTTCCAACTAGAGTGTCTGTGAGGGGTTGCAGTGTTGTGGCACCAGCACCAGTGCCTAAGGCCCAATTTTTCTGCCCCTGTTTAACAGGGGGGGTGTAATTACAATTTTTGATGCAATACTGCATCCAACTAGAGTGTCTGTGAGGGATTGCAGTGTTGTGGCACCAGCACCAGTGCCTAAGGCCTAATTTTTCAGCTCCTGTTCAACAGGGGCATGTAATTACAATTCTTGATCTAATATTTCACAGCAGGGCCCATTTCTGCACCCACCAACAGCGAGTGAGGACTTACAGTGTTGTGGCATCAGCACCACCACCACCACCACCACCAAAGGCCCAATTTTTCTGCCCTTGTTCAACAGGGGCATGTAATTACAATTCTTGATCTAATATTTCACAGCAGGGCCCATTTCTGCACCCACCAAGATCGAGTGAGGACTTACAGTGTTGTGGCACCAGCACCACCACCACCACCACCAAAGGCCCAGTTTTTCTGCCCCTGTTCAACAGGGGCATGTAATTACAATTCTTGATCTAATATTTCACAGCAGGGCCCTGTGAGGGCTTACAGTGTTGTGGCCACAACAACACCTAAGGCCCAAATTTCTGCTGAGTATATAGGGCAGGCCCCTACTTTCAAACATCTAACTTACAAACGACTCCTACTTGCAAACGGAAGGAGACAACAGGAAGTGAGATGAAATCTACCCCTAGGAAGGGAAATTCTCTCCTGTAAGAGTTAATATGGGAAAAACATTTCTCCTTTCCACTGATGCTTTCCAATCCTTGTTCCACAAAAAAACCCAAATTTTCAAAAAACATTTGTCATTGGGACAAAAGTGAGGTGAAATCTTCTGAAGAGGAGGAAAGACAGCAAAACAAATGTCACATGGGGTGATAACCCTTCCCTATGTTTTCCAAAAAGCTTAAAAAAGATTTTTTGGCTGGAGCTAAACACGTTAAAAATGTTCAAAATTACAAACAGATTCTACTTAACAACAAACCTACAGTCCCTGTCTTGTTTGCACCGCCTGTATACTGCTGTTCAGAGTATATAGGGTCTGGTGGCCCCACACCTTTCCTTATTTTAATTTGGGTGCGGGGTTCCCCTTAATATCCATACAAGACCCAAAGGGCCTGGTAATGGACTGGGGGGTAACCATGCCGTTTGTCTCACTGATTTTCATCCATATTGCCAGGACCCGACATGACATTAAACCCGCAAGCAGTTTTAAATGAGATTTTTTCCTTTAAAAATGACATTTGGTGCAGGGACTGTTCTAAACACGGGAAACACGCGCCACTTTACAGGCATACTATAGACACCTCCCAGGTACGATATTTAAAGGAATATTTCACTTTATTTTTTTCACTTTAAGCATCATTAAAATCACTGCTCCCGAAAAAACGGCCGTTTTTAAAAGTTTTTTTTGCATTGATACATGTCCCCTGGGGTAGGACTCGGGTCCCCAAACCCTTTTTAGGACAATACCATGCAAATTAGCCTTTAAAATGAGCACTTTTGATTTTGAACGTTCGAGTCCCATAGACGTCAATGGGGTTCTAACGTTCGTGCGAATTTTCGGTCCGTTCGCAGGTTCTGGTGCGAACCGAACCGGGGGGTGTTCGGCTCATCCCTAGTGAATACCATCATCATCTCCAATTAGGGTGTATATATTATGTTTTTTTTTTTTGTATTCACTAAAGTGTATTTTCACCTAATAAATTGCTGTGCAATAACCGTGTGACGTACAAAATTGCAACAACTGCCATTTTATTCTCTAGGGTCTCTAAAGTGCTCCTGTGCCTTAAGGAGATCCTTACATCTTCGTTCACAAGGCAAAGATGTAAAGGAACTCTCATAGTGTAGTATATTTGATTTTTACAAAAAAAAAAAACTATTAAAATTGCACTTACATCCATCAAATCATAATCAGGCATTGCATAGAAACTAAAAACGCCAGTCTGTATTCCAGCTGTGCTTCAAAGACCGCAAATGACGTGTCCCAGAAAGTCCCACTCAATGCGTTTCGTCAGCACCTGGTGTCTGATAACGTTAGTTATCCATCAAGTCCATGGATTGGACTTGATGGACTTGTGTCTTTTTTAAACCTTGCCTACTATGTTAGGCATTGCTGATGAAATGCGTTGGTCGCCTTTTGGTTATTTGATTTGCAGCACTTTATTGGGACTTTCATGAACTTTAATACACATGATTTTTTTTTCATGTATGGAGTTTGTTTGAGCATGGTTTAGTCTTCTTTTTCATCATTGGTTTTTTATTAATTTTTGCAAAGAGTATATAACAATACAATGTGCACATTGTATATTAGGTACAGTACAGTCGTTTAGATGTATACAATGAAACAGATTATCTGATTAATGCAATAACATATAGCAGAGAGCTGTCAAAATGCCGCTTCCGATAACGGAGGTTAATTATGGCATGAGTAGCACTACCCCAGGCGCCCTAATGGGGACATTTTTCACCCGGGGGGGTGGCACTCTGCGTGGACAGTCTCCGGCTTAGATAGATCATAGTTAAAACAGAGTCTATAAGTAAAAGCAGTAGGAATATTCAAGAGAAGGGAGAAAAAAAAAAAGGAAGAATTATCAAGAAAAAGCGGTAACGATATGTTGCTTATCATGAAAATAAGAAAGGTTTCTGGATCGTCAGGTAATTGGTCATGAAAGGAATGATGCGGCTCCAGTCCTCATCTCCCAAGGCCTCCAGTTATATTTCACAGTGTGTGTAAGGCCCGAACTAGAGGCCATCATCAATTCAAAACTGTAGTGGAGGTTCACCGTATCTAGAGTATGTTCAACGGAGGGGGTAGTATCCGTTTTCCATAGTCGTGCGATACATAATCTTGCAGCTAACAGAATATGGGTCACTATGTATCTGTAAGGTGTTGGTATTGTTTCAATAGTGAGGTTCAGCACAGCTAGATCAGGTGTTGGGTGTAAATCTTGGTGTGCAACGTCTGAAAGTATTTGGAAGATCTTGTTCCAGTAATTACGCAATCGTGGGCATGTCCAGAAAATGTGAAGTATATCACCTCTGATTGAACACCCGCGCCAGCATTGATCGCTGATAGAAGGATTGAATTTAGCAATTCTGGATGGGGTTAGGTACCACCTGAGGTGTATTTTTTGGGTGTTTTCCCAGAGCGTGGCGCATTTTGTGGATTTATATACTGACTGGATCGCTTTTTGCCATTGGTGTTCCGTGTAGGTCTGACCTAAGTCATGTTCCCAGTGGATATGAGGGGGTTTCTTGGTAAACTGCTGTTTATGGTGTAGGATATTATAAAGTAGGGATATCCCCTTGCGTTTGGGGATGGAAGACGTTAGAAAATCCCATGCTTTAGGATGTATAGTGTACAACTGAAGGTGGGAGTTTCTAAGGCAGTGGGTGACTCGGAGGTAGGTGAAGAGTTCTGTTTGGGGTAAGTTATACTCTTGTTTCAAGAGGGTAAAAGATTTGGGTTTGTCTATGAGTAGAATGTGTTGTAAGGTTCGGATACCGTTCTTGGCCCATTGGTTTAAATTTAAGTCTGGGGAGAGGTGATGGAGGGTTTCAATAGGGATAGGAGTGGGAGGATTATCGGGTGTGTCGCCGCTGTTTTGTATTAGTTTTTTACATGCTGAGACTGACGCTACCATGGTGGGAGGTGTTGCCGCCGTCAATTTTGGACCCCAGGGTGAGCTCATCAACCAAGATTGTAGGTTTGGGCGAAGCAGGTGGGAGTGTTCTATTGAGCTCCAAAGTTTATCAGGTTTTGTGCGGAACCACTCACCGAGCTGGTCCAGTATCGCTGCCGTGTGATAGTCTTCGAAATCTATTGTCCCTGAGCCCCCCGCCAATCTGTGATTTCTAAGTGTCGAATGTGCGCATCTAGGTTTGGTTTCATTCCATATGGTTTTGTTAAGTATGGCTTGCAATGATTTAAAGTAGTATTTAGGTAGGGGTACGGGTAAAGTTCTGAACAGGTATAGGATTTGGGGTAGGTGTAGCATTTTGAATGCTGCTAGTCTACCTGACCAGGAAAGGTTGTGTTTGGTTATGGCCTGTGTTTCTATTTTTAAAGTGGCGAGGAGAGGTTTGAAATTGGCTGCAAATAGGAGTTTAACTGATTTCGTAAGGTGGATTCCTAAGTATGGGATGCTGTGGTCGGCCCAGGCAAAGGGGAATTGTGCTTGTAGCAGGTTTCGAGAAGTAGCGTCTAGTTTAAGGTCTAGAATATGGGACTTAGTTACGTTGAGCTTGTAATATGATACGCGACCAAACCAGTCTAACAATTTTTGGGCTTCAGGAAGGGAGGAATTTGGATTGGTGAGTACTAGTATGACATCATCAGCAAAGAGGCTGATTTTGTGTGATGTTTTCCCTATTGTGACTCCTGTGAGTAGGGGGTTTGAGCGAACGTGTTCCGCTAGTGGTTCTATGAGCATGTTGAAAATCAGCGGGGACAATGGACATCCCTGGCGAGTGCCATTTGTGATGTGAAATGTTTGTGAAAGCATATCTGCGGAGTATACCTTCGCAGTTGGGACAGTATATAGAGCCAAGATTGCGTTGTATATGAGGTCTTTAAAACCAAGTTTAGTCAGTACTGCTCTAAGGTAAGACCAGTGTATCCTATCGAACGCCTTCTCTGCGTCCAAAGAGAGGAGCAGAGAAGGCGTTCCGCTGGATTCAATATGGTGTATTATGTTCACCATCCTTCTTGTGGCATCAGGGGCTTGCCTGCCCCTAATGAATCCTGATTGGTCTGTGTGTATGAGATCAGGCATAACAGCCATAAGGCGTCTGGCAATCGTTTTGGCATATATTTTTACGTCAAGATTCAATAGGGAAATAGGGCGGAAGTTTTGGGGGGAGGTAGGAGCTTTGCCTGGTTTCGGGATAGTAATGATAAGAGCGTTTAGCGATTCATCAGGGAATGTGGAGGAGGAGGCAGCAATGTTGAAGAATTCTGTCAGTTGGGGAAGTAATTGTCTAGAGAACCTTTTATAGTATCCCCCCGTGAGACCATCTGGTCCTGGGGCTTTGCCCGTTGGCAAGGAGGATATTGTATCAAGAATTTCCCTGTCTGAAAATGGTTCGTTGAGGGAGGTCAGTTGAGAGTCAGTCAGCTTTGGTAGGTTAATTTGTTGAAGAAAGTTGTTGATATCTTCAGGGGATGGTTGGTAAGTGGTGTGGTCATGTTTGATGTTGTAGAACTTACTATAGTAGTCGCTGAAAGCGTTTGCTATGTCCTGGGGGTTAGTCAGAGTGTCAGTTGAGTGAGGCGTAGGATAAAGTCGGAATTTTGGATTTGATCCTTTGTCCTTTGAGGCGTTGCGCTAGTCTTTTACCTGCTTTATTGGAAGTGGAGTATGTGGTAGCTTTAAGCTTACGCTGGATCAGTTCATAGGAGTGGAGAAGAAGTGAGCGCAGGTCACGTCTTAGGGTCAATAATTGGGCTTGGGTGTTCGGGTCTGGGTTAGTCTTATGCTGGGATTCAAGAGTCGCGATTTGGGAGGTAAGGGTGTCTATTTGCTGCGTCCTCCTTTTTTTACATACAGAGCTCAGTTTCATGACAATACCTCTAATAACCGCTTTGTGCGCGTTCCACACCGTCACGGGATCCCCCACTGACCCTTTGTTTAAGTCAAAATAATCACTTATATGTTTTTCTATGTCTAAGGAGTAGGTGGGGTGTTGTAAGATATAATTATTCGCTCGCCAGAGGAACGTGTTCCGCTGGGGTGGCATGTCGGTGATGGAAATAGAGATTGGGGCGTGGTCTGACCACGTCACGGTGTGGATTACAGATGCGCTGATGTTTTGTAGTAGCCATTTGTCTGTGAGGAACAAATCAATTCTAGAATAGGAATTGTGGCGGGGTGAAAAATAGGTAAAGTCTTTTTCGGACCCATGATGGCATCTCCACACGTCAAAAATGTCATGTGACGTGAGGAGCCGCCCCAGGGGTGACTCTCTTCTTTTCGCAGGAGAAGTAGTGTCCATATGGATATCGGGAACTAAATTGAAGTCTCCGCAGATTATCAAGTGACCCTTGCAAACTGCTCGAGCCTTAGTGAATGCTTTCTTCAGGAAACTGATCTGGCGGGTGTTGGGGGCGTAGAGATTCATTAATGTATAATTGACTTTGTTGAGGGTGAAGGATAAAATGAGATATCTACCGTTGGGGTCAGGGGTTTGTTGTAGCAGTTGGAAGTCCAGTCTCTGTTTGATCGCTATGAGAACTCCTCTTTTCTTGGAGCTATAAGTGGCGTGGTATATTTGGGGGTACTGCCGATTATGGCATAGGGTTGTTGCCGCGGGGAGCAGGTGGGTTTCCTGGACACAGAGGATGTCACAGTCCAATTTTGCCGCAGTGTGCCATAGAGAATGACGTTTTGCCGGGTGGTTGAGGCCCTTGGCATTGAGGGACACAATGTTGCAGGGCATGATCAGAGGATAGTGGGTGGAGTGTGTTGAGTGTAGAAGAGTCACTTACAGTTAGTTGCTTGTAGCTTGCGGGATGTTGGCGATGTTGTCGGTGGTTAAGTTGTTGGATGGATGTTCACTTGCGTGGTGTTGAAGATCTAGATCGGAAGCCGCAGGAGGGAACTGGAGGGAGGCAACAAATTAAAAGGCTGGGAGAGCCAACAGTTAGAACAAGAAATGATAATAGATTTAACTTTCTACTGCAAACTCGCTGTATAGGAAGCGTGGCGGCGTAAAGAACAGAGAGCTTCTGAGAAGCTATGCCGCAGGAGGGGGAAAACAGTTAGTGTTCAAAAGGAGAGAAATAGAACAATTAGGAGCATTGCTCAAGACAGCGAGGGAGAAATGAGCTGTAGAGATTATAGCCCAACTTATTCAGGTATTCGTGTGGGTATGGTGGATCTTGGGGTTCTGGTTGTTGCGCCTGTGGGAAGAGTTTCGTTGTGGCAGAGGGGGGATCCCATCTGTTGGGGGTTCCAAGATGATGCCCCATTCATGCAGAAGGCGCAGCCCCTTCATTAGATCGTTGACAACGTGAGTAGTGCCATTTTTCATGATGAGGATGGTCGCCGGATATCGCCATTTATATGGGATTTTGTGGTTGGAGAGGCCTTTTGTGATGGGATTGAGCTTCCTCCTCATTTGCAGGGTGAACTTGGAAAGATCTGGAAAGATCTGTATTGCCTCGTAGGGTCTGGGCAGGGGAGCTTTGGCTCTGGCTTCTGACATCATTTTTTCTTTTATGTGGAAAAAATGGATTCGCAGGAGTACGTCTCTTGGCACTGATGCTGCTAGATGAGACGGTTTGGCAATCCTGTGAATTCTATCGATGACGATATCTCTGGGAGCCGCGTCGGGTAAGATAGTGTGTATGAGGTCTTTGGCGTATTTGGGGAGATCATTCGGGGGTATGGACTCAGGAACCCCTCGCAATTTGACGTTGTTACGTCGAGAGCGATCTTCCAAATCGGCCAGCTTGGCTCGGACCCAGTGTTGCTCATCTTTAATGTCATCCACCGCGTCTATAATGTCATTCACTGTGGCTGAGCATTCTGTCATTCCCCTTTCCATATTAGAGATTCTATTGTCCATAGAGTGCATCTCTGTGGAGATTTTACTGAATAGGGATGATAAATCTGTCATCAGAGAGGTTTGCAGGGACATCAGCATCTCTTTCAGTGTTGTGTCTATTACTGGCTGGCCTGAGGTGGGGAAGGATGCCATGGAGTTATGCAGAGCCTGGTTAGACTGAAAGGGGTTGAAGGCTTGGGCCTGTACTGCAGTGCTGATATGAGGAGAGTGTGGTTGCGGTGTATCCATCCGCATCCGAGCTTTAGCAGGGCTGGAAGTAAGGGGATCAGATCCAGGGTCATGGGTAGGGGATGTAGGCAGAGGAGCTGTGCCCATTTCACTGTGGATGGCGTCAGGGAGATCTGTGTAAGCCTCACTAGTGTCTGTCAGGCCGCCGGCGCCATCTTGGATAGCACTGACCTTGTCCTGGGGAAACAGGAACGTAGTGAGTTTTCTGATTCCTCTTTCTCCCATCCGTTTGCGGGACATTGTCGGTCGGCACTGCGGGAAGCTGTGTAGCGATTTTGGGGCGAATCGCTCCGGTCTGTCAGGCGGTATTCGTTCCGGTGTTCTCCCTCGCTGTGGAGCTGTGAGTTTAGGCAGCCATCTTCAGCGCCGGCTAGCCACGCCCCCACCGGTTTAGTCTTCTTAATATTTAAAAAAAGTTCCCAGCTTTTTTAACACCTTTCCGCCTGGCCTATAGCAGAATGACAGCCGGGGTGGTGGCTTTACCATCCTGACTGAATGTCATATGATGTCCTTTACATTGCGCCACTCATGCGCGCCCCCCAGGGGCGTGCAGCGTGCCGATCGGTGGTGAGCTGTGTCCCTCGAACACAGCGCATCACCGATCAGGGTAAAGCGCCAATGATGGTGTCCAATCACAGCTGGTCACATTTAAACAAATGCCAGTTATTTTCATTTCCTTTCCATAAGCGCTGTCAGTGTCTAAGGAAAGGAAAGCCGATGACCGGCTTTCCAGTTACAGGAGACATTTACACTGATAATCAGGGCACTGATCTTCAGTGTCCTGATTATGAGTGCACCCCCAACAGTGCAGCTAATTAGTTCCCATCAGTGCCACCTCATCAGTGCCCATCACTGCAGCTAATTAGTGCCCATCAGTGCCACCTCATTTGTGCCCATCAGTGCAGTCTCATCAGTGCCTAACAGTGCAGCTAATTAGTGCCCATCAGTGCCACCTCATCAGTGCCCATCACTGCAGCTAATTAGTGCCCATCAGTGCCACCTAATCAGTGCCACCTCATTTGTGCCCATCAGTGCAGTCTCATCAGTGCCCATCAATGCAGCCTTATCAGTGCCCAACAGTGCAGCTAATTAATGCCCGTCAGTGCCACCTCATCAGTGCCCATCAGTGCAGCCAACAGAAACAAAGAAAACAAATTTTTGCTTTCAAAATTTTCGGTATTTTTTAGTTTGTTTAGCAAAAAATAAAAAACCCAGAGGTGATTAAATATCACCAAAAGAAAGCTCTATCTGTCTAAAACAAAATGTTGCATGACCGCGCAATTGTCATTTAAAGTGCAACAGCGCTGAAAGCTGAAAATTGGCCTGGGCAGGAAGGGAGTGAAAGTGCTCGGTATTGAAGTGGCTTGAAGACGTGCAGCTCTTTTCATTTATTTATTTACTATATTTATTTTAAAAAAATGTATTAATTTACACAGTTTTCTTTTTTTTATTTTTAGTACATTATTAATATTGAATCAATTAGCATTGCTAATATTATTCCTTATTTATATATATATATATATATATATATATATATACATACACTATTTTATAATATACCATATTCAATAATATGGTTTGCGCAGGGGTTTATTATTGTTTTTAGGACATCACCAGAGGCCGGTCACTTCTTTGGGTATATGTATGTAAACAACCACTTTAACCACTTGCTGACCAGCCGCCAGAGTTTTACTGCAGCAGAATGGCACGGCTGGGCGAAAAAACGTTATGTAACGTCGCTCCGCCCTCCGGCGGCGCGCGCGCGACTGCCTACTCGCCCCCGGAGCCGTTGCGAGTGCCCGGCGGTCGCAATCACTGCCGGTCTCCCGCGATCACTGCCGATCCACCGAGAACCGGTTTACACACACAGATCTCGGTTCTCTGAGGGGAGAAGAGACAAATCGTCCGTTCATACAAAGTACGAACAGCGATCTGTCATCTCCCCTAGGCAGTCCCCTCCCCCCTTCAGTTAGAACACAGAGAGGGAACACAATTAACCCCTTGATCTCCCCCTAGTGGGTAACCCCTTCCCTGACAGTGACATTTTTTACAGTAATCAGTGCATTTTTATAGCACTGATCGCTGTATAAATGTCAGTGGTCCCAAAAAATGTGTCAAAAGTGTCTGATGTGGCCGTCATAATGTCGCAGTCCCGATAAATATCGCAGATCGTCAACATTACTAGTAAAAAAAAATTAATAACAAAAATGCCATAAAACTATTCCCTATTTTGTAGACGCTATAACTTTTGCGCAAACAAATCAATATACGCTTATTGTGGGGTTTTTTTGGGGTTTTTTTGTAGAAGAATACATATCGGCCTAAATAGTTTTTTATATATTTTTGGGGAATATTTATTATAGCAAAAAGTAAAAAAAAATTGCGTTTTTTTTTTTTCAAAATTGTCACTCTTTTTTTGTTTATAGCGCAAAAAAATAAAACCCGCAGAGGAGATCAAATACCACCAAAAGAAAGCTCTATTTGTCGGGAAAAAAGGACGTCAATTTTGTTTGGGTGCAACGTCGCACAACTGCGCAATTGCCAATTAAAGCGACGCAGTGCCGAATCGCAAAAAGTGCTCTGGTCAGGAAGGGGGTAAAATCTTCCGAGGCTGAAGCAGTTAGGTACCCAGGCTGAGAGCGGGCACCCCCTTTTCCTTTCCCTCATTCGTCAGAGCAGACTTTGTGGGAAATTTAGACCTTCTCATACGTTGAATATGTCTGACTTGTTCTGGGAGGTTTAAAGCACCTGCAGCTCTGGAAGTTCATTGTTCTATGTGACAGTTTTGTAGACCTGTCACAATACAACTTTGGCTTCACTAATGAATCGCACCTGTGGTTACTAATTGCTACAAGAATAGAAGGGAACATTTTTAGCTTATCTAGAAAACTGACAGTAATGACTCTGCATGGATATACACAATCAGAGGACTAGTACAAACCTCCAGGAACAAAAGTGGACCTGTCTTGGAAGAAATTTAGGTGTTGCCATTGCAAGCTTAGACAATATTTTCTGGCTGTCATGTCTATGATCTGATTTTATTATTTAACCACGTGACCCCTGAAAGATTTACCCCCCTTCAAGACCAGGCCATTTTTTGCAATATGGCACTGCATTATTTTAACTGACAATTGCACGGGCATGCAATGCTGTACCCAAATAAAATTGATGTCCTTTTTTCCCCACAAATAGAGTTTTCTTTTGGTGGTATTTGATCACCTCTGCGGTTTTTATTTCTTGCGCTATAAACAAAAAAAGACCGACAATTAAAAAAAAAAAAAACAATATTTTTTACTTTCTGCTATAAAACATATGCAATAAATGTAAAAAAGCAAATATCTTCATCAATTTAGGCTAAAATGTATTCTGCTACATATTTTTGGTAAAGAAAATCCCAATAAGTGTATATTGATTGGTTTGCGCAAAAGTTATAGCGGTGACAAACTGTGACATATTTTTATTTGTTTAATTTTTAATAGTAATGGCGACAATCAGCAACTTATAGCGGGACTGCGATATTGCGGAGGACACATCAGACACTAACTAACACTTTTGACACTTTTTGGGGACCAGTGATTAGTGCTAAAAAATATGCACTGTCACTGTACTAATGACACTGGCCAGAGAAGGGGTTAACATCAGCGGTAATCAAAGGGTTAACTGTGTTCCCTGGGTGTGCTTACCAACTGTGGGGGGTGTGCTTTGACAGGGGGAATGTAAAGATCTGTGTCCCTGCTTAGCAGGAACACAGGATCAGCACATTCCACTCTCACAGAACGGCAGTCTGCCTTGTTTACATTCTGCCTTTCTCCTGAACGATCGGCGGGTCCGCGGCGGATATCGCTTCCCCTAGACCCGCTGATTGGCTCCCGCTGTATCCAATCACAGCTGGAGTGGGTCGTCGGAGGCACGCGCCCCAGACCTGGAAGTGTCAGATCACGTACTAGGTATGTGACCTGGCACAGAGCGGCCGCCCTGCCGCAGTAAATGTACGCGGGGCAGCCACTAAGTGGTTAAAGCTGAACCCCAGGATAAGCAAATATTTTGTCTTCATACAAGAGGCAAATGTATTCTTAATTTAATCTTGGTATGCTTTGTATTTCTTCCAGATCTGTGCAAGAAGCTTCCTGTAATAAAGACCAGTCACTGCTGCTCTCTCTCCTTGTGCAGGGTGACTGGTCTTGTCTCCGCCCCCTCCTGTAGTGTTCTGCAGACAGCCTGTAGTGGGTGGAGTCGGCTGGGTCCCTCCCAGAGCTCTGCTCTCTGGCCAGGCTATGTACAGCACAGTGATGATATCACTGCTACTTTTACAAGGTAATAACTGGGCTTGCAAATGCATTTGGTGCTCACAACGAGTATTTATATCCTTGGTATATGAGAATAAACGTTTTTGTGACCGAAGCTGAACCTTAAAGTGTTACTAAAGCCACAACAGTAAATTCAGTCTGTATATGCAGTAAAGCATGCTTGTTATACTCACTGTGGAACCTAAGGGGTTTATCCTCTGCAATGTGTAAAAAAGCTGTTTGATCCTGTCTTCTCTGATCCTCCCTTTCTTCCACTGTCTCCAATCCATCTCCTGATAGAACAGAGCATTGGGGGCACTCTGCACATGCTCAGTTTGGTTTGTATTGCTAGAGGGTTTTTTTTTCTTGGGGGGTGCATGTGATCACACAGGGCCAATCAGCACTGTTCAGAGAGAGGGTCAGGGGTCATGCAGCCTCATAGGACAATTGTGGGAGAATGAAAACTCCTCCTACAAGCTTAACTTAACACTGATAGAAGGCACAAGACTGCTCTAACTGCTGATGAGAAAATGTATTTAGCAGTTTATATTTACTAAATAATAATTGCATTTCCATGTTCTGTGTACTGTGGGAGACCAGATATAGTGAATGCAGGGTCCTGGGTTTAGTAACGCTTTACCAGACCTGATTTATTAAAGCCTAATTTTGTTGACAGCTGCTGTCCTATAATTAAAACTTTCCACTCTCTGCCACCAACTTCACACCACTGCATCAGCAATCTTCCAGCGCCGCAGAGGTTAATACAGTTGCTAAGCTTGTCATAGGCACTTGTCAAGAGTACTGACTGTGCCCACCTTTTTTCACCCCCTCCTCCATTCACAGAAGCTCTAGTATAGCTTCTCGCAATAAAAAGCACTCGATCAATGGAAAAGGTGGACCTCTTAGGCACTAGACAGCACTCTTGATGAGTCCTTATGACTGGCCCACAGGCTTAAGGAAAGAAAATCATTCGATTTTCATAGAGTCCCCCATTTACGCAAACAGCGTAGATGAAGTAATCGCCACTGCCAGCTACTGTATTCAGGCAGTTACAGTTCCCTTTGTTGCAGCAGATCCCAACAACGGCAAACACAACAGTATTCAAATGATCCCCAACTGAGTTCCAAAGAAATGTTTCACAATTTATATCATAAGCAAAACACAAGAAATCTTTATGCACGATCACATTAAACTGTCAAGAGGCCCATAAACTAAGAACAGCCCGGGATCTAAGATTCAATAATCCAATTCTGTCTGGCCCCATAATATCCTTCCCGTGTCATAGTAGGCAGTATACAAGTGTAGCCGGCTTGTCTGAAACAGGAGCTACTAGTCAAATTTAGTGCTGCAGGGTGGTAGACAACCTAGCTGATTTATAGTTTATTTGTTCATTTGGATTCCCCCTAAATTCAGTGTAGCTGTGGTTTCTCCCTTTGTCCAGTAGGTGTCTCTGGTACCTCTCATATTAGTATGAGAAGCTACAGTAAAACAGGCTTATGAATATTCATATGCCTCTTAGCCAACCAGTAGGAGTTTCCTGACCACGGCCCACTGGTGCATGCTGGGGAAGGGTATACATATGTGGGGAAGGTCAATGGATCACTCTCCTCCACCCAGGCCCTGGCTTGGGATGGGTGTACTTGGAGTAGCTTTGTGATTAGGCCTGAAGCCTGAGGTCTATACATGTGCTTGAGGCTTGGAGTGGGGGCCTAGCCTGAGGAGCCATGGAGGACATCCAGATGTTATGAGGGGCTGGAAGAAGCTCAGCAATGGATCTTGGACCTCACTGAAGTAGGTGCTGTTGGCTGATCTTTTAAGTGCTCTACAGTCAGGAGCCGCTATCACAGATTGCCAAGTCGGTTTAAAGGCTCTTCATCTGTGAGCACTTTGTTCTACCTTTGTGGAGTCATGCACGTCTGCTTGTTCTGGGATGTCCTATACCCTATCTCTCTCTCCCTGAGCAATAAACTCCCTTCTGTTTTCATCTAAAAGTGACTGGCGCCCATCTGTTCACATGTTCTAAGACACCTACACCCTGAGGTGAAATGTCAGCCAGCCCTGTCTCTGGGGGTTACCACCATGCTTCCAAGGGGTCAGAGTGGTGCTACACAAACCAAACAAGAATTAGGACTTGGAAATCCCAGCGGTTCCGTACATGGCGGTGATAAACCCAATATATATGGGTGGGTGTCGCCAAAAAACAAATGTACCAAAAAAGAAAACAGCAAGGCATAGACACCAAAGCAGCTACCGTCCAAAAATTGTTTATTAGGATAAAAAAATCTCAATACAAACAATGTAAATAGCAAAACGGCTGTAAACTGGTGCTCACAAACCTACTCCAGTCCCCCCAAGAACCCTTTCCAACCATCCTCCCACATCCACACTCGTACCCCCCCCCCCCCAAGACCAATATCCCCCCCAAAAAAAACCCTCCCCTCCCCCTGAAGCCCCCCACAGCCAGATGTAATAGATGTGCTAGACTGGTGGCTACTGCAGATGAAGAAAAGCAAGGCCAATAGTAGCACAATGGGTGGAGTGAATACACTTCAGGGACTCTTCATTCAAAATGGCCACCAGGTACAACATGCCGCAGGACAGGTACAACACAATCCCACACCTGACCAAGCGCAAACACCTTTAATGGCAGATAGCTGTAACCACTAGAGAACAACCTGAGATCCCAGGGAAGAGCTACACAAACCATAATGGTAAACAAGTTTCCTGTGTTCCTCTCCTTACATCACCTTCACACCAGATCCATCTTATGTCAAGTCTTCCAAGGTTCCGCTTTGGTATTAAGTTTGTAAGTGATTATAAACACTACACCCAGATAGCCGCCAACGTCTCATTTATCTTTTACCTCTGAAGTTTCCAATCTGCTTTCAAATCATGTCTTCAGCAGAGACTAGAATCTATCCACTCAGCCAGACAATTCATGCATCAAGAGGAGAAATAAAGATTATTTCTTCCAGATATTTAAGAACTCTGGTACCAAGGAGCTCATGGTGTGCCTAAGTACTGCCGACTCCGGCTTCTGTTTGAAGTAAGAGAGGAATTGTCTGAGGTTCCTTCCGAGGGGCACTCTACCCACTGAGTACATGGGCGCCATGAAATACGGAGGTTGCAAGAGAACAGGCTTGAGGAGGGGAAGGTTCACAATACACAGCCTTAAAGGGAATATTTAGTCAGGATGTAAAAAAAAAAAGTAGAATTTATTCTCTGTATTTAACTAAAGCGGCCTTTCTCAACTTTTTCAACACAGAAGAAATAACTTGAAATAACTTTCCGGTCTCAGGGAACCCCTGCTAATATTACTATAGCTACAACTCATGCTACATTAGTGTGATGGTCAGTGGGAAGAATGCTCATTACACTTGTGTACATTGGGAAGAATTGCCCCCTTACAGATAGCTAAAAAGATAAAGATGGCGTCACTAGGAACTTATCCAAGAGGCAGAATTTGTTAATTGCTCAAGGAACACCTAGCAACCTCTGGAGGAACCCAAGGGTTCCATGGAAGCCTGATTGAGAAACCCTGATCTAAAATATATCTCTAGGCTTTTTTTTTTAGTTTTGGATAGAATGGGGAAGGGTTAGACCTTCTGTCAAGGTTTAATTTCCGTCTTTGTCCCCATTAGGGATATTCACCCCTTTATTTGTACTAATGATCATTGTTACCAAGAAAGAAAGTGAAAGAAATCGAAGAACAAGAGGTAAGGGGAAAGCATCCAATGCGGACACCTGTTCCGGGGCAACTGTCCAAGGCTCAGTTCACACTGGTGGCAAAGGGGTGGTAAAAATAGAAGGCGGATCTGTATTTTTACTACTTTTCGACTGCCTACCGGCAAAATAACATGGCTGGCGCTCAGGTCCGTAACCATTGCCATGTTTGCCATTCTTCACAGTACTGAAGATGAAACTTGCCATGTTATGTTTGAAAAGTGGAATGCCCAAAGATACAGGAATATTGGCGGGAGGTGCGACAAAAGATAGTCTAAATGACTGAAACAGAGGTACCAGATAATCAGTGGAGCTGTTTATTCCACAGTACAAATAAAACAATAAAACAGTATAATAATACAATGGTTCCTTTTTTGTTAAATGCAGCTAAAGGAGTAACACCGAAAAAGTGGCTTGACCCAGAAAGACCTACAATAAGGGAATGGTTTTAAAAAATTGAATATATAAAATATATATATATATGTATATATATATATATATATATATATATATATATATATATATATATATATATATATGTGTATATCAGGGGCGGACTGACCGAGGGCCCTGGGCCACTAGGGGGCCCCATCAGGGTTGCCAGCCTCAGTAAAACCAGGGACAGTATGTATAAATCTGTGTTTTTTTTACATCTGTCTGTGTATACTGTGTGTACATATATGTGTATACTGTGTGATTGTATACTGTGTGGTCCCATAATCTCTGATTGCCTGGGGGCCCCATAATCTCCTATTGCCCGGGGGCCCCATGAGTTATCAGTCCACCCCTGATATATATACAGGGGGTCCCCGGGTTACAAACAAGATAGGGACTTTAGGTTTGTTCTTAAGTTGAATCTGTCGGAACAGGTACATTTTTTAAGTGTAGCTCCAGCCAAAAAATATATTTTTAAGTTTTGTAGATAGCATAGGGAAGGGTTATCACCCCTGTAACATTTGTTTTGCTGTCTGTGCCCCTGTTCAGAAGATTTCACCTCACTTTCTGTCCCAATGACAATTGGATTTTGAAAATTTGGGGTTATTAGGGAAATAAGGATTGGTGATAAAGCATCAGTAGAGGTACCTTTTTCCCATATTAACTCTTACAGGAGTAAATTTCCCTTCCTAGGGCTAGATTTCCTCTCACTTCCTGTTGTCTCCTACCGTTTGTAAGTCAGATGTTTGTAAGTAGGGGACCCCCTGTATATATATATATATATATATATATATATATATATATATATATATATAGTATGGAGTATCTGAGTAGTAAAGAGGAAGACCAGAGAGAACCGTTTGCTGGAATATGGAAAAAGTGGATAGATTGTGGAGAGCTACTGTATGTGGAAGTATAAAAATCTTTGAGGAGGAGAGGAGGAATGGGAGGTAGCGCCCTTTGCGGGGGGGGGGGGGGGGAGTGGCGGGATAGGGGAAAGGGAAAATGTATTTACATTTTGTTTGATGAAGAGATGTAAAAATTTTTGTGTATAAATAATTTTGTATAATGAAAAATAAATAAAATATAAAGAAAAAGAAAAGTGATGCCCATTGCCAAATGCACCCATTGAAGTTAACACTTTTTTAAAAATATTATTTTATTCATTACACTCTCCCTATTCCTTTTTCCTTTGCTCTTTTAGTTGACAAAATAGTTATGCTATACATCACCAATATTGACAACCATGTACACTTATACATATTTTTCACAGCAATTCATTTGTTTTTAATGCAGGTGCTACCATGGACCCTAGTATATGGACTCATACCATTACAACGTTGTAACCGCTCTCACTGTTTCTTTGGTCCATGTGGGGTATACTGCCACAGTTCCCGAAATAGACGTTCCTGATGATTTTTTATTCCCAGGCACTGTCATGTCTAAGCTGATTTGTAAGTAGTGAGGCTAGTTAAATTAATTGTAAAGGATAGTTTTTTGAAATAACAAACATGTCATACTTACCTCCACTGTGCAGCTCGTTTTGCACAGAGTGGCCCGAACATCCTCTTCTGGGGTATGCCGATGACTCTCGCGGCTCCTCCCCACATCAGATAACCCCCTAGGAGAAACACTCTCCTAAGGGGGGTTACCTTGCGGGCGCTCTCCCAAGTCCAGCATTTGCGTCCACAGACATGAATTGCCGGACTCGGCCCCGCCCCCCCCCCCCGGTGCCCGCGTCATTGGATTTGATTGACAGCATAGGGAGCCAATGGCTGCGCTGCTATCAATCTAACCAATCAAGAGCCGGGACCCCATGGAGAGAGACAGAGCATCCCCACCAAAGAGAAGAAGGGGCTCAGGTAAATAAAACGGGAGGAGGGCTGGGGGGCCGGTGACTGCCAGATGTTTTTTCACCTTAATGCATAGGATACGTTAAGGTGAAAAAACACGAGGGTTTACAACCCCTTTAAGGGTCTCATGGAACAATCTGCTTGATTTTGTGATATCATTATTTGGCATGAACAAATTTCCTATACCAATATTTTACTTCGTAGACAGAGGCAGCTATAGACTTTGTGAGGCCTTAGGCAAAACTTAAACATGAGGCCCTACTCACAGCCACAATAGGAAAAATAATTCAAGCGATAAAAATTACCTGTATAAATTGCATATATTAAGAGCCTTAAAGTGCTGGTGTCAGTGTCCTCTATCTCAATGCTGGTGTCAGTGCTGGTGTTGGGGAACTCTATCTCAGTGCTGGTGTTAGTGCTGGTGTCGGGGCACTCTGTCTCAGTGCTGGTGTCGGGGCACTCTGTCTCAGTGCTGGTGTCAGTGTCCTCTATCTCAGTGTCCTCTCTCTATCTCAGTGTTGGTGTCAGGGCACTCTCAGTGCACTCTGTCTTGGTGCTGGTGTCAGTGCTCTCTATTTTGTTGCTGGTGTCAGTGCTCTCTATCTCGGTGCTGGTTTCAGTGCACACTCTATTAATGCTGGAGTCAGTGCTCTTTATCTCGGTGCTGGTGTCAGTGCTCTTTATCTCGGTGCTGGTGTCAGTGCTGTCTATCTTGGTGCTGGTGTCAGTGCTGTCTATCTTGGTGCTGGTGTCAGTGCTCTCTATCTCTGTGCTGGTGTCAGTGCTCTCTATCTCTGTGCTGGTGTCAGTGCTCTCTATCTCGGTGCTGGTGTCAGTGCTCTCTATCTCGGTGCTGGTGTCAGTGCTCTCTATCTCAGTGCTGGTGTCAGTGCTCTTTATCTCATTATTTCTCTCAGTGATCTCTCTCTCTCGCTCAGTGCTGGTGTCAGTGCACACTCTGTTAATGCTGGAGTCAGTGCTCTCTATCTAAGTGCTGATGTCAGTGTTCTCTATCTCAGTGCTGGTGTCAGTGTTCTCCACTACTCTCCGTACACGTCCACCACTCTGCATACCTTCCCTACTCTCTGTACACTTCTGCCACTCTGCGTACCCCCACCACTCTCCATACACCCCCACCACTCTGAGTACACTTCCACCCCTCTGCATACCTTCGCCACCACTGTGCGTACCTTCACTACTCTCCGTACACTTCCTCCACCACTCTGCATACCTTCACTACTCTCCGTACACTTCCTCCACCACTCTGCATACCTTCACTACTCTCCGTACACTTCCTCCACCACTCTGCATACCTCCACCACTCTGCGTACACTTCCTCCACTCCGCGTACCTCCACCACTCACCGTACACTTCCACCACTCTGTGTACCTTCACCACTCTCCATACACTTCCTCCGCGCTGCGTACCCCTCTTCCGAGGGTCTCCTTAAAAAAATCTGAAGCCAAGTTTCTCAAACACAATTTTTACACAATTTTCCACAATTTTGGATTTGTGAATTTCTGAATATTCGAATTTACGAAATGTACGGATTTTCGAATTTACGAATACTCGGAAAAATCAGATAAACAGGTTTTCATTAATTTGGATATTTCTGAATGAACAAATTTGTCTAATCTACACGCATATGTGTGTTTGTGCTCTGGGGTGCACACTAGAGCTTCACAATTAATAGTTAATAAAATCGTGATCTCGATTCAACTCCCCTGACAATCTCTATTGCAGAGTTTGCCAATTCTTTCATATAACAAGTGGAGAGACTTATCTGCTCACTCAGCTGTCAAAAGAATACATCCGGGCAGTCTGCCAAGTTTTTAACATGAAACATTGTAACTAATTCTTCCTTCTTAGATCAAAGGGATAAAGTCTGTGTGAAAAAAAAATCCAGGCAGTCTGCCAAGTTTTTAAACAACGTGTAAATGCAGGAAGTTTCCCAACTTAAAGTCTAAATATTTTTCTGACACTCGTTTAAGTTAAAATCAATATTTTTTGCTAGAAAATTACTTGGAACCCCCAAACATCATATATATTTTAGCAGAGACCCTAGGGAATAATATGTCAATCAGATAAACGGGTTTTCATAATTCAGGTATTTCTGAATGAACAAATTTGTCAAATGCACATGTCTAATATACACGAATATGTGTGTTTGTGCTCTGGGGTGCACACTAGAGCTGCACAATTAATCGTTAAAAAAACGTGATCTCGATTCAACTCCCCTGACAATCTCTATTGCAGAGTTTGCCAATTCTTTCATATAACAAGTGGAGAGACTTATCTGCTCACTCAGCTGTCAAAAGAATACATCCGGGCAGTCTGCCAAGTTTTTAACATGAAACATTGTAACTAATTCTTCCTTCTTAGATCAAAGGGATAAACTTCTGTGTGAAAAAAAAATCCAGGCAGTCTGCCAAGTTTTTAAACAACGTGTAAATGCAGGAAGTTTAACCACTTAAAGTCCAAATCTTTTTCTGACACTCGTTTCTTAAGTTAAAATCAATATTTTTTGCTAGAAAATTACTTGGAACCCCCAAACATCATATATATTTTAGCAGAGACCCTAGGGAATAAAATGTCAATTGCTGCAATGTTTTATGTCACACTGCACTTTCAAACGCAATTTTTTGGGGAAAAGATACACTTCAATGAATTTTAAAAAAATGAAACAGTAAAGTTAGCCCAATTTTTTTCGTTTTAATGTGAAAGATGATGTTACACCGCGAGAATCGTGATCTATCTTCTAAGCAAAAAAATTGTGATTCTCATTTTAGCCAGAATCGTGCAATAGGCTGCGCACCCCAATGATTATATTAAATAGCGCAACACATTTTTTGGGAGTTCACTTTGTATTGTTATGTGTATGTACGGTGAGTGGTGCTGTCTTTTGAATTTTTTTGTTTTTGTTTTTTTTTTTTCACACAAAAAACATCCTTCATTGTCTGGATTTGTGACACAATTAGCAGCGCAGGATATTTCTATTGTTATAATTAAATGCAGACAAATTTTAATTTCTCAATATACGGCTGTAATTATTGCTATGAATTGTACATTTAATGTTGAAATGTAGTAATGCGCACCATAAATCATAAAATCCTATTACAGCACATTTGGATAAATACATAAACAATGCAGTGTGTCGTATATAATAAAAATAGAAATAATTACTATTCAAACTGTCATATAGATGACAATCGTGCCATCACTGTCATCTGTGTGTTGGAGGGTAAGTCACGTTTATAAGTCTCTACAGAGTACACAGCAATGGAAGTCCTGTGCATTGTACAGGCCGCCATGACATGTTTATAGGGAATACAATGTATCAATAGGTTTCTCTGGGATCACTGGGTTATACAATCTCCAGCTTTGTCCAAATCTTCTCCACTCACTGGAATACGTTTCCTCTCAATCTCCACCTGCAATAAAAGAAAACAGAAACGTTCATCCATGTAAATCACATTACAAAGAGGTTTGTACAGGGAGTAGAAAAATTGTATTTATCCAGCTCAGCTTAAGAACAATATTTTTTTTTTTTCCGCATACATGTAAAAATCTTAATTTTTGGCAATATAATGACCTAAACCCCCAAAACATTGTATATTTTCTGAAAGGAGAGGCCCCCGTAGAATAAACAGGTGAGAGTTGCAAATTTTTGTTTCACATGATATTTGCGCAACTGTTTATTAAATGCAAATTTTCAGGAAAAAAAATATAATAAGATGAATTTTAGTGCAAAACCACACAATATAATACCCATTTTTGGTAAAAATATAAAAGATGAGGTTGCATCGAGTAAATAGATATCAAACATTCCATGTCTTAAAAACGTGTGCGCCCGGGATATTGCCAAAAATGATGGTGCCCAAAAATCCCCATAGGTGACGCTTTAACAGTTCATTAGTTTAGGCTCGATTCACACTAATGCGTTTTGTGATGCATTTTGCAGAAATGCAGGGAATTTTTTTAACATAGGTTCCTATGGAACATGTTCACATCAATGCATTTTTGTGCCTCTGCGTTTTTGGAAATGGTCGGGGACTTTTTTCCCGCAAAATGCAGCGTTTTTCATGTATTAGAATTCATCCGAAACGCAATGATTTTGCCACGATTTGCGTTTTTTTGTTTTTTTACACTGTATATAAATGGTTGCTAAGGAGGGGGTCGGGAAGCCGGCCGCCGCGTCCTTAACAACCCATGAGTCATCAGCTGTCAGCTTGCTTCCCGCTCAATGTAAAAAAAAATGCCGGCTAAAAAAAAAAATTGTGAAAAAAACTGTGTGGGGTCCCCCCCCAAGTCTATACCAGGCCCTTGGGTCTAGTATGGATTCAGGGGGGATCCCCACACACCAAAAATTTTTAAAAAATGGCCTGCGGGTCCCCCCAAAATCCATACCAAGCCCTTGTGAGGCCACCGCCCGGGGCATGATGGGTCCGTGACGTCACAAGGGGGCGTGGCCTCCGGATGACATAATCCGATTGCCACGCCCCATTTATTATTTAAGATATGCAGGACATCCGTGCCGACAGATCAGCAGGACGCAGCATCGGAGGGGGGTCATCGGCGGGAGCGGCGGAAAAGCAGGAAGAACACTGGACAAAGAAGACAGAAGAAGAGCGGAAGAAGAATCAGGGGGAGAAAGAGAAGACTGGAGGATGAAGATGCGAGAGAAGATGGAGGAAGATCGGAGGAAGAAGCGGAGAAGAAGAAGATTTTTAATAAAAGACTTGTCAAAAACTGTCTACTGTTTTGTACCCCTACCCATTTGTGAATGAACATGGGGGCAAGGTGCTTTGGGGTGGGGGGGCGAAGGACCACCCCTGCCCCAAAGCACCCATCCCCCCATGTTGAGGGCATGCGGCCTGGTATGGTTCAGGAGGGGCGGGGCACTCGCTTGTCCCCTTCCTTTCCTGACCTGCCGGCCTGCATTGCTCCGATAAGGGTCTGGTATGGATTTTGGGGGGACCCCCAGGCCATTTTTTTTGTTGAATTTTGGTATGGGGGTCCCCTCCGAATCCATACTAGACCCAAGGGCCTGGTATGGACCTGGGGGGGACCCCACGCTGTTTTTTCTCTCAATTTTTTTTTTTTTAGCCTGCAATTCTTTTTTTTTTTACATTCAGCGGCAAGCCTGCTGACAACTGATGATTCATCGGTTGTCAAGGACTCCGCAGCCTGCTTCCCGGCCCCCTTATTAGCAACCAGCTATATACAGAGTAAAAAATAACGCAAAATCACGGTAAAATTTGCGGTAAAAACGCGTGTCCAAAAACACGACAAGCACCGCAAAAAGCACTGCAGAAACGCTCAAAAGCAACATGCATAGATGTGCATTGAGCCTCAGAGTTAACTAGAAGTTATTGTGCTAGAATTATTCTTCTCACTCTGACGTTCGCGGCGATATGTCACGTGTGGTGTGACTGCGGTTTACATGCTTGTACACAGCCTGGGCATGCCTTTGCGTTTGCGCAGGTGTGCAAGGCTTTTTGGCAATTTTTTTTCATTTTAATATAGTTTATCATAATTTTATTTTTTAAACGTTTTTCTTTTATTTTTATATTTATTTTTACTTGATTGCTATCACAAGGGGTTAATAAACCCCTCTGTGATAGCATTGGGCAGGGGGCAGGTGACAGGTACTCTTTATGGAAACATTAGGGGTCTAATCAATGGTGGCCCCTCCATTAAGTGTGCATGGGCGCCCTCCCCCTTGTCCATTGCCTCCTACCGTATCCATGCGTCTGGCCCCTTTCAGGACACCAGCACTTGGATTCCAATGTGGAGGAGCTGTTTTTTTTTAAGCACGATTAGAGCCAGAGGCTCTAATAGGCTTCAATATAAGGTGGGCTCGGGTTGCAGAGAGTGCGCTCTGAGCCCACCCAGGTGTGTTACAACAGCGAATCAATATTCGCTGTTGTAACATTGATCCTCCTCCTGGCCAATCAGAAAGTGGGTTTTGATACCGGTCACCCAATTGGCTGAAAGAACAGGCGATCCTATTGGACGCCTAGGAGGAGGAGGGAGGAGCCGCACGGCAGAAGCCGCCGTGATGCAGAGAGGACACAGGAACCGCTGCCCGCCAACCATAGGTGCCCGCAAACCGCTGCCCATAGGAGCCTGCAACCCTCCCATAGGAGCCTGCAACCTGGCCGCTGCCCGCCGCCCATAGGAACCCACCCCCCTGCAACCGATGGGGTAACTGGGGTAGGGGGGGTGCCACCAACCGACTGGGGGGGTGGTTGTGTAGCACCCTGTAGCTTAGGCAGGGAGCGCCTCACAAATTTACTTGCCAGGAGTATTTGTTCTGGTTGATTGATAGAGATGCATTGACTTCTCCCTAAGTTTGGCCTTGTTGCACTTTTCTCTTCTACCACTAGGTGGCCGGGTACTTAGTGGTACTAGATATGAGAAGGGCAACCCAAGGTCAGGTTATGGGTATATGGGGTATCTCAGCCAATGGGCAAGGGTTTTCTTGAAACCCTTGGCCTGCTGGGAGCACCTATATATTTGGGTGGAGTCAGGTGATCTGTGTTCTGAGCCACCTGGACGGTTGTCTGGGTGGACGTGTGTCATACGCCCTGGGCTGCTAGGCCGGAGATTGGGCCTATCCCGGGGGCATCTGGCTGCCAGGCTGTTTGAGGGCCTATCCAGAAGTAAGAGAGCAGTGCAGGGTTGGGACTGCAGCTTGCAGTCCAACCAGAAGTGATGGTTCTGGTGGCCGGAGAACCTGTCGTGGTCGGAGGTAGAAGGGGAGCTGTCGCCACTAAGGGACCAATCGCCTTTACCAGGGACCACAGTGAGTAACTGAAGCAAGTACCGGAGCAGTATTGTCACTGAACAGGCACGGTGGAGAATCTGGAAACTTCAGGTGGTGATCAAGTCAGGGACTCAACCAGCGGAGGTGACACTTGCAGAGCAGCTTTGTGTGTCAAGCCAGGGACCAAGCCGGTCAGCAGGAGTGAAGCTTGAGAAGTATCTGGAGTGCCAAGCTAGGGACCCAGCAGGGAAGCATGGGTGATGCTTGAGAGAGATACCACCAAAGAATGGAGGAGCTCAAGGGATTCAGAGTCAGTGAATAAGTGGGTCCGGTGAGAGACCGGGAGCTCAGTGTTGAGGAACTACAAAAAGCAGTTGTAATGAAGCTGTAGGAACTGTTATGTTTCAATTAGGAACTGTTAAAGCATGTTGCCATAGGAGACAGCATTCCTGCATGTGCAGATGTGGCGCCTTGCTGGGGGCCTTTCCCTGCACAGCTGTCCCCCTACTGAAGTCTCAGAGTCTGCCAATTGAATCTACAACTACTTAAGGGTGTCCTGGCCCTTACCCTCTTTCCCCCAAAAATATAAAAAGAACTGTTAACCACTTGCCGACCGCCGCACACAGATGTACGTCGACAAAGCGGCACGGGCAGGCATAAGGGCTTACCTGTACGTCCCTGCCTGCCCGCGGGTGGGGGGTCCGATCGGACCCCCCCCCCGGTGCCTGCGACGGTCGGCAAATGTCCCCCGGCGATCGGTGGTGAGGGGGAGGCCATCCATTCGTGGCCCCCCCCTCGCGATCGCTCCCAGCCAATGGGATCATTTCCCTGCCTCTGTATTGTACACAGAGGCAGAGGAAATGATGTCATCTCTCCTCGGCTCTGTATTTTCCGTTCCGGGCCGAGGAGAGAAGACTGGAATGTGAGTGCACAACACACACACACACAGTAGAACATGCCAGGCACACATTACACCCCGATCCCCCCCCCGATCGCCCCCCGATCCCCCCCCAATCACCCCCCCCCCTGTCACAAACTGACACAAAGCAGGTTTTTTTTTTTTTTTTTTTTTTTTTTCTGATTACTGTATTGGTGTCAGTTTGTGACAGTTAGTGTGTTAGGGCAGTGAATGTTAGGCCCCCTTTAGGTCTAGGGTACCCTCCTAACCCCCCCTAATAAAGTTTTAACCCCTTGATCACCCCCCGTCACCAGTGTCACTAAGCGATCATTTTTCTGATCGCTGTATTAGTGTCGCTGGTGACGCTAGTTAGGGACATAAATATTTAGGTTCGCCGTCAGCGTTTTATAGTGACAGGGACCCCCATATACTACCTAATAAATGTTTTAACCCCTTGATTGCCCCCTAGTTAACCCTTTCACCACTGATCACCGTATAACTGTTACGGGTGACGCTGGTTAGTTCGTTTTATAGTGTCAGGGCACCCGCCGTTTGTTACCGAATAAAGGTTTAGCCCCCTGATCGCCCGGCGGTGATATGCGTCGCCCCAGGCAGCGTCAGATTAGCGCCAGTACCGCTAACACCCACGCACGCAGCATACACCTCCCTTAGTGGTATAGTATCTGAACGCATCAATATCTGATCCAATCAGATCTATACTAGCGTCCCCAGCAGTTTAGGGTTCCCGAAAACGCAGTGTTAGCGGGATCAGCCCAGATACCTGCTAGCACCTGCGTTTTGCCCCTCCGCCCGGCCCAGCCCAGCCCAGCCCACCCAAGTGCAGTATCGATCGATCACTGGCACTTACAAAACACTAAGCGCATAACTGCAGCGTACGCATAGTCAGGCCTGATCCCTGCGATCGCTAACAGTTTTTTTGGTAGCGTTTTGGTGAACTGGCAAGCACCAGCCCCAGGCAGCGTCAGGTTAGCGCCAGTAGCGCTAACACCCACGCACGCACCGTACACCTCCCTTAGTGGTATAGTATCTGAACGGATCAATATCTGATCCGATCAGATCTATACTAGTGTCCCCAGCAGTTTAGGGTTCCCAAACACGCAGTGTTAGCGGGATCAGCCCAGATACCTGCTAGCACCTGCGTTTTTCCCGTCCGCCCGGCCCAGCCCACCCAAGTGCAGTATCAATCGATCACTGTCACTTACAAAACACTAAACGCATAACTGCAGCGTTCGCAGAGTCACGCCTGATCCCTGCGATCGCTAACAGTTTTTTTGGTAGCGTTTTGGTGAACTGGCAAGCACCAGCCCCAGGCAGCGTCAGATTAGCGCCAGTACCGCTAACACCCACGCACGCAGCATACGCCTCCCTTAGTGGTATAGTATCTGAACGGATCAATATCTGATCCGATCAGATCTATACTAGCGTCCCCAGCAGTTTAGGGTTCCCACAAACGCAGTGTTAGCGGGATCAGCCCAGATACCTGCTAGCACCTGCGTTTTGCCCCTCCGCCCGGCCCAGCCCAGCCCACCCAAGTGCAGTATCGATCGATCACTGTCACTTACAGAACACTAAACGCATAACTGCAGCGTTCGCAGAGTCAGGCCTGATCCCTGCGATCGCTAACAGATTTTTTGGTAGCGTTTTGGTGAACTGGCAAGCACCAGCGGCCTAGTACACCCCGGTCGTAGTCAAACCAGCACTGCAGTAACACTTGGTGACGTGGCGAGTCCCATAAGTGCAGTTCAAGCTGGTGAGGTGGCAAGCACAAGTAGTGTCCCGCTGCCACCAAAAAGACAAACACAGGCTCGTCGTGCCCATAGTGCCCTTCCTGCTGCATTCGCCAATCCTAATTGGGAACCCACCGCTTCTGCAGCGCCCGTACTTCCCCCATTCACATCTCCAACCAAATGCAGTCGGCTGCATGAGAGGCATTTTCTTTATGTCCTCCCGAGTACCCCTACCCAACGAACCCCCCCAAAAAAGATGTTGTGTCTGCAGCAAGCGCGGATATAGGCGTGACACCCGCTATTATTGTCCCTCCTGTCCTGACAATCCTGGTCTTTGCATTGGTGAATGTTTTGAACGCTACCATTCACTAGTTGACTATTAGCGTAGGGTACAGCATTCCACAGACTAGGCACACTTTCACAGGGTCTCCCAAGATGCCATCGCATTTTGAGAGACCCGAACCTGGAACCGGGTACAGTTATAAAAGTTAGTTACAAAAAAAAAAAAAACACATACAAAAATATAAAATAAAAAAAAAATAGTTGTCGTTTTATTGTTCTTTCTCTCTCTATTCTCTCTCTCTATTGTTCTGCTCTTTTTTACTGTATTCTATTCTGCAATGTTTTATTGTTATTATGTTTTATCATGTTTGTTTTTCAGGTATGCAATTTTTTATACTTTACCGTTTACTGTGCTTTATTGTTAACCATTTTTTTGTCTTCAGGTACGCCATTCACGACTTTGAATGGTTATACCAGAATGATGCCTGCAGGTTTAGGTATCATCTTGGTATCATTCTTTTCAGTCAGCGGTCGGCTTTCATGTAAAAGCAATCCTAGCGGCTAATTAGCCTCTAGACTGCTTTTACAAGCAGTGGGAGGGAATGCCCCCCCCCCACCGTCTTCCGTGTTTTTCTCTGGCTCTCCTGTCTCAACAGGGAACCTGAAAATGCAGCCGGTGATTCAGCCAGCTGACCATAGAGCTGATCAGAGACCAGAGTGGCTCCAAACATCTCTATGGCCTAAGAAACCGGAAGCTACGAGCATTTTATGACTTAGATTTCGCCGGATGTAAACAGCACCATTGGGAAATTGGGAAAGCATTTTATCACACCGATCTTGGTGTGGTCAGATGCTTTGAGGGCAGAGGAGAAATCTAGGGTCTAATAGACCCCAATTTTTGCAAAAAAGAGTACCTGTCACTACCTATTGCTATGATAGGGGATATTTACATTCCCTGAGATAACAATAAAAATGATTTAAAAAAAAAATGAAAGGAACAGTTTAAAAATAAGATAAAAAAATAATAATAATAAAGAAAAAAAAAAAAAAAAAAAAAAAAAAAAAGCATCCCTGTCCCCCCTGCTCTCGCGCTAAGGCGAACGCAAGCGTCGGTCTGGCGTCAAATGTAAACAGCAATTGCACCATGCATGTGAGGTATCGCCGCGAAGGTCAGATCGAGGGCAGTAAGTTTAGCAGTAGACCTCCTCTGTAAATCTAAAGTGGTAACCTGTAAAGGCTTTTAAAGGCTTTTAAAAATGTATTTAGTTTGTCGCCACTGCACGTTTGTGCGCAATTTTAAAGCATGTCATGTTTGGTATCCATGTACTCGGCCTAAGATCATCTTTTTTATTTCATCAAACATTTGGGCAATATAGTGTGTTTTAGTGCATTAAAATGTAAAAAAGTGTGTTTTTTCCCCAAAAAATGCGTTTGAAAAATCGCTGCGCAAATACTGTGTGAAAAAAAAAAATGAAACACCCACCATTTTAATCTGTAGGGCATTTGCTTTAAAAAAAATATATAATGTTTGGGGGTTCAAAGTAATTTTCTTGCAAAAAAAAATTATTTTTTTATGTAAACAATAAGTGTCAGAAAGGGCTTTGTCTTCAAGTGGTTAGTAGAGTGGGTGATGTGTGACATAAGCTTCTAGATGTTGTGCATAAAATGCCAGGACAGTTCAAAACCCCCCCAAATGACCCCATTTTGGAAAGTAGACACCCCAAGCTATTTGCTGAGAGTCATGTTGAGTCCATGGAATAATTTATATTGTGACACAAGTTGCGGGAAAGAGACAATTTTTTATTTTTTTTATTTTTTTTTTTGCGCAAAGTTGTCACTAAATGATATATTGCTCAAACATGCCATGGGAATATGTGAAATTACACCCCAAAATACATTCTGTTGCTTCTCCTGAGTACGGGGATACCACATGTGTGAGACTTTTTGGGAGCCTAGCCGCGTACGGGACCCCGAAAACCAAGCACCGCCTTCAGGCTTTCTAAGGCCGTAAATTTTTGATTTCACTCTTCACTGCCTATCACAGTTTCGGAGGCCATGGAATGCCCAGGTGGCAAAAAAAACCCCCAAATGACCCCATTTTGGAAAGTAGACACCCCAAGCTATTTGATGAGAGGTATAGTGAGTATTTTGCAGACCTCACTTTTTGTCACAAAGTTTTGAAAATTGAAAAAAGAAAAAAAAAATTTTTTTTTCTCGTCTTTCTTTATTTTCAAAAACAAATGAGAGCTGCAAAATACTCACCATGCCTCTCAGCAAATAGCTTGGGGTGTCTACTTTCCAAAATGGGGTCATTTGGGGGGGGGTTTGTGCCACCTGGGCATTCCATGGCCTCCGAAACTGTGATAGGCAGTGAGGAGTAAAATCAAAAATGTACGCCCTTAGAATTCCTGAAGGCAGTGATTGGTTTTCGGGGTCCCGTACGCGGCTAGGCTCCCAAAAAGTCCCACACATGTGGTATCCCCATACTCAGGAGAAGCAGCTAAATGTATTTTGGGGTGCAATTCCACATATGCCCATGGCCTGTGTGAGCAATATATCATTTAGTGACAACTTTGTGCAAAAAAAAAAAAAAAATTTGTCACTTTCCCGCAACTTGTGTCAAAATATCAAAACATTCCATGGACTCAACATGCCTCAAAGCAAATAGCTTGGGGTGTCTACTTTCCAAAATGGGGTCATTTGGGGGGGTTTTATGTCATCTGGGCATTTTATGGCCTTCAAAACTGTGATAGGTAGTGAGGAGTAAAATCAAAAATGTACGCCCTTAGAAATCCTGAAGGCAGTGATTGGTTTTCGGGGCCCCGTACGCGGCTAGGCTCCCAAAAAGTCCCACACATGTGGTATCCCCGTACTCAGGAGAAGCAGCTAAATGTATTTTGGGGTGCAATTCCACATATGCCCATGGCCTGTGTGAGCAATATATCATTTAGTGACAACTTTTTGTAATTTTTTTTTTTTTTTTTTGTCATTATTCAATCACTTGGGACAAAAAAAAAGAATATTCAATGGGCTCAACATGCCTCTCAGCAAATTCCTTGGGGTGTCTACTTTCCAAAATGGGGTCATTTGTGGGGGTTTTGTACTGCCCTGCCATTTTAGCACCTCAAGAAACGACATAGGCAGTCATAAATTAAAGGCTGTGTAAATTCCAGAAAATGTACCCTAGTTTGTAGACGCTATAACTTTTGCGCAAACCAATAAATATACGCTTATTGACATTTTTTTTACCAAAGACATGTGGCCGAATACATTTTGGCCTAAATGTATGACTAAAATTGAGTTTATTGGATTTTTTTTAGAACAAAAAGTAGAAAATATCATTTTTTTTCAAAATTTTCGGTCTTTTTCCGTGTATAGCGCAAAAAATAAAAACGGCAGAGGTGATCAAATACCATCAAAAGAAAGCTCTATTTGTGGGAAGAAAAGGACGCAAATTCCGTTTGGGTACACCATTGCATGACCGCGCAATTAGCAGTTAAAGCGACGCAGTGCCGAATTGTAAAAAGTGCTCTGGTCAGGAAGGGGGTAAATCCTTCCGGGGCTGAAGTGGTTAAAATAAATAAAACCTCTTTTACATCCAAGAAGTGTCTGGTGCTCAATGACTTTCACCATATTTGCCTCCAAAACCCACCACATATTGAAGGACGTCAGCTATCTTATCTTTGGCCTTAGAGGTCCTCATTAGATTGAAAGAGGCTAAAAACTTTGCTACAATTGTTTGCCCCCCCCCCCCAAAAAAAAAAAAAACACACCAGCCGCCGCCACTGTGTCTCGCCAATGTCTCCCCTGCCCTTTACACCATCTAACCAAGCACATATCGGCTTGGTTAGACATGTCAAATCGCATGCCAAATCGATGCAATGTGAACCTAGGCTAAAGGTTCACTCTTTGGACGTACATGGTATGCAGTATATTGCAGTATATTTTCTGATTGAGGTATTTAACTGCTTGCCGACCGATGCACACAGATGTACGTCGGCAGAATGGCACAGGCAGGCAAATGGGCGTACCTGTACTTCCCTTTAAATTTGCCGCCTGTTGGGCGCACGTGCGTGGGAGCGTGCCCGCGAGATTGCGGTGTGGGGAGGTAGAACGGGGAGATGCATATGTAAACAAGGCATTTCCCCCGTTCTGCCTTGTGATATGACAGAGATCACTGCTCCCTGTCATGTGAGTAGTAGCCCATCCCCCCACAATTAAAATCACTCCTAGGACACACTTAACCCCTTGATCGCCCCCTAGTGTTTAACCCCTTCCCTGCCAGTGTCATTTACACAGTAATTAGTGCATTTTTATAGCACTGATCGCTGTATAAATGACAATGGTCCCAAAATAGTGTCAAAAGTGTCCGATGTGTCTGCCATAATGTCGCAGTCACAACAAAAATCGCAGATCATCGCCATTACTAATAAAAAAAATGAATAATAAAAATGCCATCCCATATTTTGTAGACGCTATAACTTTTGTGCAAACCAATCACTATACGCTTATTGTCATTTTTTTTTTTTTTTA
Organism: Lithobates septentrionalis; assembly: GCA_037952835.1. Lineage (NCBI taxonomy): Eukaryota > Metazoa > Chordata > Amphibia > Anura > Ranidae > Lithobates > Lithobates septentrionalis. The sequence goes on from JBBDGP010001358.1 coordinate 6,075,815, forward strand.
CCAAAAATATGTAGAAGAATACATATCGGCCTAAACTGAGAAAAAAAATAGTTTTTTTTATATATTTTTAAGGGGTATTTATTATAGCAAAAAGTAAAAAATATTGCTTTTTTTTTTTCTAAATTGTCGCTCTTTTTTTGTTTATAGCGCAAAAAATTGAATACCGCAGAGGTGATCAAATACCACCAAATGAAAGCTCTATTTGTGGGAAAAAAGGATGTCAATTTTGTTTGGGTGCAACATCGCACGACCGCGCAATCGTCAGCTAAAGCGACGCAGTGCTGAATCGCAAAAACTGCTCTGGTCAAGAAGGGGGTAAAATCTTCCGGGGCTGAAGTGGTTAAGAAAAAGTATAACACATTTTGGCCACAAGATGGAGCTGACAATCATAGGACATCATTGTATTAGAGAAAATACTGGATAAATTTGTGCAGCCTGGATGAATGCTTGTGACATTCATCCAAATAATGGTTTATAAAAAAGATCCCATTATTTACTCGACAACTGCATATTCTGGTATCCGTTTTTGTAACAAGCCATGCTACACATCTACAGTCTCCAAATACAATTTTTCTATTGGAGGTGTAACACAGCTCTCTTTAAAACTAAATGATCATTTGCAGGTGAAGCATCTTATTATGATAATAATTTATTACTATGGTACCTTCATGCAGACAGATAGAACATGGGGTTTGCACAGATATATAATGAATAAGTGAACCCTGAGATGAAATGAGCGAGTCATTTTGTAACGGTGATGGGAATTCCATAGTTGTAGCTGTATGAAAACTTTCCTCCCAATAAGGCAGAAGGGTTATGCATTACCATATAATCAGATTTTGGGTCATCGTTAAGCAGCGTCGGCCGAATACTCCAACGCTAGCAGTTTTGCTGAATGATATCATCTTTCAAAAAATGATGACTCAAGCAAGTTTCTAGTTACCGTTTCATTAAGAGAAGCGCGTTCTCCTTGCGCTCCCACCGTTACATTTTGTCTGGCTGGACATTCACTTCTTTACCCGTCTGTGTGCAATCTATTAATGCGTTCTGGAAGCATTACCTTATACGACACCTGCAAGTTTCATAGATAACACTTTTATCCTTACAGACATTTTTTTAATACAGGAGATAATTATATAACAATGAGACTCATGCAATGATTAAAGTGTTACTAAACCCACAACAGTAAAATCAGTCTGTATATGCAGTAAAGCATGCTTGTTATACTCACTGTGGAACCTAAGGGGTTAATCCTCTTGCATTGTGTAAAAGAAGGCTGTTTGATCCTGTCTTCTCTGACCCTCCCCTCCCCCATGTGGGGGACACAGCAAACATGTAGAAGAAGGTGTTCTGGTCAGTTGAGACCAAACTTTTACTTTTTGGCCTAAAAGCAAAACGCTATGTGTGGCGGAAAACTAACACTGCACACCATCCCCACTATGAAACATGGTGGTGCCAGCATCAAGTTGTGGGGATGCTTTTCTTCAGCAGGGACAGGGAAGATGGTCAGAGTTTATGGGAAGATGGATGGAGCCAAATGCAGGGCAATCTTGAAAAGAAAACCTGTAATGCCGCGTACACAAGATCGTAAATGCCGCCAGCAAAACTCCGATGAGAGCTTTTTGTCGGTAAATGCGACCGTGTGTATGCTCCATCGTTCTTTTGCTGGCGGAATTCCAGCCGGCAAAAGATTGGGAGCATGTTCTCTATTTTTCGGTCGGGAAAAGTTCCTATTCGAAAATGCATTCGCCTGTATACAATTCGGACGCGCAAAAAATCACACATGCTCGGAAACAATTTGACGCATGCTTGGAAGCATTGAACTTCATTTTCTCGGCTCATCGTAGTGTTGTATGTCACTGCGTTCTTGACGGTCGAAAGTTCAGAGAACTTTTGCGTGACCGTGTGTATGCAAGGCAAGCTTGAGCAGAATTCCGTCGGAAAAACCATCCAAGTTTTCTAACAGAAATTCCGATCGTGTGTACGCTGCATTAGAGTCTGCAAAAGACTTGAGGCTGGGGTGGAGGTTCACCTTCCAGGAGGACAACGACCCTAAACATACATCCAGAACTACAAAGGAATGGTTTAGATCAAAGCCTATTCATGTGTTAGAATGGCCCAGTCAAAGTCCAGACCTAAATCCAATTGAGAATCTATGGCAATACTTGAAAATTGCTGTTCACAGACACTCTGCATGCAATCTGACAGAGCTTGAGCTATTAAACAAAGAAGAATGGCCACAAATTTCACTCTATAGATGTGCAAAGCTGGTAGAGACATCCCCAAAAAGACTTGCAGCTGTAATTGCACAAAAAGGTGGTTCTATAAAGTATTGACTCAGGGGGGCTAAATACAAATGTACACCACACTTTTCACATATTTATTTGTAAAAAATGTTGAAAACCATTTATTATTTTCCTTACACTTTACAATTACTGTACAGTATGTGCCACTTTGTGTTGCTTTATCACATAAAATCCCAATAAAATAAATTTTAGTTTTTGGTTGTAACATGACAAAATGTGGAAAATTTCAAGGGGTGTGAATACTTTTTCAAGGCACTGTATATCTGTAGTGTTCACGTATCTCTCTCCAAAGCCCTATGTCCTGTGTCTTTCTGCTGCTCTGTTTCTCCGTTATCAGTAGGGATGAGCCGAACACCCCCTCCGGTTCGTTTCGCAGCAGAACATGCAAACAGACAAAAAATGTGTAAGAACATGCGAACACCGTTAAAGTCTATGGGACGCGAACATGATTAATCAAGTGTTCATTTTAAAGGCGTATATGTAAGTTATTGTGAATTACTACACTGCGCTATATTCTATATAAAAAAATCAATCTATGTACAGATGGCGTAGCAATAATGATTGACACTACATTTACATTGGTAACAGTCCCAATCCTGTGATATTTAGTGCTCGTTAGGGATGAGCTTTATGTTCGGGTCGAACATGAGTTCGACTCGAACATTGGCTGTTCGCCCATTCGCCGAATAGCGAACAATTTGGGGCGTTCGCGGCAAATTCGAAAGCCACGGAACACCCTTTAAAAGTCTATGGGAGAAATCAAAACTGCTAATTTAAAGGTTAATATGCATGGTATGGTCATAAAAAGTGTTTGGGGTCCTGGGTCCTGCCCCAGGAGACAAGTATCAATGCAAAAAAAGGTTTTAAAAACGACCGTTTTTTTCTGGAGCAGTGATTTTAATAATGCTTAAAGTGAAACAATAAAAGTGAAATATTCCTTTAAATTTCATACCTGGGGGGTGTCTATGCCTGTAAAGTAGCGCATGTTTCCCGTGTTTAGAACAGTCCCTACACAAAATGACATTTCTAAAGGAAAAAAAGTCATTTAAAACTACTCGCGGCTATAATGAATTGTCGGGTCTTGGCAATACAGATAAAAGTCATTGAAAAAAACGTCATGGGATTCCCCCACAGTCTATTACCAGGCCCTTTGGGTCTGGTATGAATACTAAGGGGAACCCCGAACCAAAATTTAAAAAAAAATTGCGTGCGGGTCCCCCCAAATTCCATACCAGGCCCTTCAGGTCTGGTATGGGTATTAAGGGGAGCCCCGTGCCAATTTTTTTTTTAAATGGCGTGGGGGGTCCCCCTCAAAATCCATACCAGACCCTTATCCGAGCACGCAACCTGGCAGGCCGCAGGAGAAGAGGGGGGGATGAGAACCCCCCCGAACCGTACCAGGCCACATGCCCTCAACATGGGGAGGGTGCTTTGGGGTAGCCCCCCAAAGCACTTTGTCCCCATGTTGATGGGGACAAGGGCCTCATCCCCACAACCCTTGCCCAGTGGTTGTGGGGGTCTGTGGGCGGGGGGGCTTATCGGAATCTGGAAGCCCCCTTTAACAAGGGGACCCCCAGATCCTGGCCTCCCCCCTGTGTGAAATGGTAATGGCCTACCATTTCACAAAAAAAGTGTCAAAATGGTAAAAATGACATGACACGGCTTGGGGACAAGTCCTTTATTAAAAAATAAAATAAAACTGTCCCACAAAGTCGTCTTCTTCTCTTGCTCCACCGACGGACCAAAAAAGAAAAAAAAAGCCGCACCGACACGCCTTCCTGGGAGGTACTCGCTGTATGACGCATCCTCGCAGGTGACAGTTCTTTTATAACTGAGGGCGGGGCCACATGGTGACGTTGCTGGGTGACCCCGCCCCCCTCTGACACATGGAGACAAGGTGCTTTGGGGGGGCTACCCCAAAGCACCCTCTCCATGTTGAGGGCATGTGGCCTGGTACGGTTCAGGGGGGGCACTCTCTCGTCCCCCCCTCTTTTCCTGCGGCCTGCCAGGTTGCGTCCTCGGATAATGGTCTGGCATGGATTTTTGGGGGGACCCCCACACCATTTTTTTTAATTTTAGCGCGGGGTTCCCCTTAAAATCCAGGTCTGGTATGGCTTTTGAGGGGGACCCCCACACCATTTTGTTTAAATTTTGGTGTGGGGTTCCCCTTAATATCGATACCAGACATGAAGGGCCTGGTATGGAATTTGGGGGGACCTCTACGCATTTTTTTTATTTTGGTCCGGGGTTCCCCTTAATATTCATGCAAGACCCAAAGGGCCTGGTAATAGACTGAGGGGGAATCCCATGCCGTTTTTTTCAATGACTTTCATGTGTATTGCCAGGACCGACAATTGATTATAGCCACGAGTACTTTTAAATGACTTTTTTCCCTTTAGAAATGTCATTTTGTGCAGGGACTGTTGTAAACACGAGAAACATGCGCCATTTTACAAGCATACTATAGACACCCCCAGGTACGAAATTTAAATGAATATTTTAATTTTATTGTTTCACTTTAAACATTATTAAAATCACTGCTCCCGAAAAAACGGACGTTTTAAAAACTTTTTTTTGCATTGATACATGTCCCCTGGGGCAGGGCCGGGGTCCCCAAACACTTTTTTTATGACAATAACTTGCATATAAGCCTTTAAAATTAGCACTTTTGATTTTTCATGTTCGTGTCCCATAGACTTTAATGGTGTTCGCGTGTTCGAACAAATTTTTTGCCTGTTCTGCTGCAAACCAAGCCGGGGGGGGGGGGGTGTTCGTCTCATGCCTAATGCTCGTGCTCAAAAATGAATTCGGTGCTCCTTAGTGCTCAAACAAGGTGTCCCCACATGGATGTGCACTCACCCCTCGGTATGGACAAACTATCTCTAGTTTGGTCAAATAAGCGTGTGAAGATTCTTTTGCAGGCGGTTCCTGGAATGGATGTGCCTCATACAGATAGAGATTAAAAAAAGTGCTTCATTCCGCAATACCATTTAAAAACTGTATTTTAAAACCATAAAACACAAAAATAGTCAAACCCTTTAGCCTGGCACCTGGTGTGAATAGCAGGTGATTTATTAGGGAAATTGACCCATAGGCAATAGTGGACCGCTGCCGCGGTTCTAACTCGAATGCTGTTTTAAAATGGTGGACGGAAGTGGGTCGCGATATTGCGATTAAGCCTCGATGCGTTTCAGCCAATCAATGGGCCATCATCAGGAAGTTCCCTGATGATGGCCCATTGATTGGCTGAAACGTGTCAGCAAAAGAATCTTCGGGGGTCTCCCCACACTTTTATTTGACCAAACTAGAGATAGTTTGTCCATACTGAGGGGTGAGGGCACATCCATGTGGGGACACCTTGTTTGAGCACTAAGGAGCACAGAACTTATTTTTGAGCACGAGCACTAAATATCACAGGATTGGGACTGTTACCAATGTAAATGTAGTGTCAATCATTATTGCTACGTCATTTGTATATTTATATATTTATTTAGCATATAGCGCGGTGTAGTAGTTTACATGTTTATTTGCACAGCAAATTTTTCACTGCAGCTGTATATTTAAGTTTAATTGCATATTAATTTTTTATCTTTGGCGCTTTGGCTTTTTTCTTTATATCCAAGTTATTGCTATAAAGATTGTATGGGGACCCGGGTACTGCCCCAGGGGACATGTAGCAATGCAAAAAAAACATTTTTTAAAGGGCCGTTTTTTCAGGAGCAGTGATTTTATTAACGCTTAAAGTGAAACAGTTGAAAGGAAATATTCCTTCTAAAATCATGCCTGGGGCCCCCTTAGTCTGCCTGTAAAGTAGCGCATCTTTCCCATTTTTATAACAGTACTGCAGCAAAATGACATTTCTAAATGAAAAAATGTAATTTAAAATTGCTCACGGCTATAATGTATTGCCAGATAAAAAAATCATTGAAAAAAAGGGCGTGGGTCCCCCCCCCCCAAGTGCATTACCAGGCCCTTTGGGTCTGGTATGGATATTAAGGGGAACTCCACACCAAAATGTAAAAAAATGGCCCTTCAGGTTTGGTATGGATTTTAAGGGGAACCCCGCGCCAAAATTTTAAAAAATGGCGTAGGGTCTCCCCCAAAATCTATACCAGACTCTTGTCCGAGCATGCAACCTGGCAGGCCTGCAGGAAAAGGGGGGACGAGATAGCGCTCCCCCCAAACTATACCAGGCCACATGCCCTCAACATGGGGAGGGGGACAAGGGCCTCATCCCCACAACCCTTGCCCGGTCGTTGTGGGGGTCTGCGGGCGGGGGGCTTATCGGAATCTGGAAGCCCCTTTTAACAAGGAAGCACCTAGATCCCACCCCCTCTATGTGAATGGGTATCGGGTATATTGTACCCCTACCCATTCACCAAAAAAGTGTAAAAAATAAAAATGGTAGGAGACAGTTTTTAGAAATTCCTTTTTTTTTTTAAAAAATCCACGAGATGTAAATCCATCATTAATCACGGCGTCCGACGGTCCAGAGAAAAAAAAACAAAAACTGACAAATGCCTTAGGTTCGAATCGTACATCAAGCTCATCCCTACTTATCAGCATGATAACTTCATAAGCTCTCCGACATAGGAGATAAAAGCAGCTGGAAATTTGTGTCAGGGATAGGGATGAGCCGAACACCCCCCGGTTCGGTTCGCACCAGAACCCGCGAACGGACCGAAAGTTCGCACGAACGTTAGAACCCCATTGACGTCTATGGGACTCGAAACGTTCGAAATCAAAAGTGCTCATTTTAAAGGCTAATTTGCATGGTATTGTCCTAAAAAGGGTTTGGGGACCCGGGTCCTACCCCAGGGGACATGTATCAATGCAAAAAAAACTTTTAAAAACGGCCGTTTTTTCGGGAGCAGTGATTTTAATGATGCTTAAAGTAAAAAAAAAAAGTGAAATATTCCTTTAAATATCGTACCTGGGGGGTGTCTATAGTATGCCTGTAAAGTGACACGTGTTTCCCATGTTTAGAACAGTCCCTGCACCAAATGTCATTTTTAAAGGAAAAAATCTCATTTAAAACTGCTTGCGGGTTTAATGTCATGTCGGGTCATGGCAATATGGATGAAAATCAGTGAGACAAACGGCATGGGTACCCCCCAGTCCATTACCAGGCCCTTTGGGTCTTGTATGGATATTAAGGGGAACCCCGCACCCAAATTAAAATAAGGAAAGGTGTGGGGCCACCAGGCCCTATATACTCTGAACAGCAGTATACAGGCGGTGCAAACAAGACAGGGACTGTAGGTTTGTTGTTAAGTAGAATCTGTTTGTAATTTTGAACATTTTTAACGTGTTTAGCTCCAGCCAAAAAATCTTTTCTAAGCTTTTTGGAAAACATAGGGAAGGGTTATCACTCCTGTGACATTTGTTTTGCTGTCTTTCCTCCTCTTCAGAAGATTTCACCTCACTTTTTTGTCCCAATGAAAAATGTTTTTTGAAAATTTGGGTTTTTTTGTGGAACAAGGATTGGAAAGCATCAGTGGAAAGGAGAAATTGTTTTCCCATATTAACTCTTACAGGAGAGAATTTCCCTTCCTAGGGGTAGATTTCATCTCACTTCCTGTTGTCTCCTTCCGTTTGCAAGTAGGAGTCGTTTGTAAGTTAGATGTTTGAAAGTAGGGTCCTGCCCTATATACTCAGCAGAAATTTGGGCCTTAGGTGTTGCTCTGGCCACAACACTGTAAGCCCTCACAGGGCCCTGCTGTGAAATATTAGATCAAGAATTGTAATTACATGCCCCTGTTGAACAGGAGCTGAAAAATTAGGCCTTAGGCACTGGTGCTGGTGCCACAACACTGCAACCCCTCACAGACACTCTAGTTGGAACGCAGGAACGAGCCCTGCTGCAAAGTATTGCTTCAAAAATTGTAATTACACGCCCCTGTTAGACAGGGGCAGAAAAATTGGGCCTTAGGCACTGGTGCTGGTGCCACAACACTGCAACCCCTCACAGACACTCTAGTTGGAACGCAGGAACGAGCCCTGCTGCAAAGTATTGCATCAAAAATTGTAATTACACGCCCCTGTTAGACAGGGGCAGAAAAATTGGGCCTTAGGCACTGGTGCTGGTGCCACAACACTGCAACCCCTCACAGACACTCTAGTTGGAACGCAGGAACGAGCCCTGCTGCAAAGTATTGCATCAAAAATTGTAATTACACGCCCCTGTTAGACAGGGGCAGAAAAATTGGGCCTTAGGCACTGGTGCTGGTGCCACAACACTGCAACCCCTCACAGACACTCTAGTTGGAATGCAGGAACGAGCCCTGCTGCAAAGTATTACATCAAAAATTGTAATTACACGCCCCTGTTAAACAGGGGCTGAAAAATTGGGCCTTAGGCACTGGTGGTGGCGCCCAGAACCAAAAATGTTCTTACAAGCTATCAGCGTGATGATTGAGGAGGAAGAGGATAATTACTCAGGGAAAGTCACTCAGCATCAGCATAGGCAGTCTTTGAAGGGATCTGAGATTTCAAAAAAAATTATTCGGTTACATCAGCATCAGGTGCTTGGTAGCTGGTGGTGATCCAAGACTGATTCATTTTTATGAAGGTCAGCCGATCGACCGAGTCGGTGGACAGACGCACCCTGTGATCGGTTACCACGCCTCCAGCAGCACTGAATGTGCGTTCCGAAAGAACGCTGGATGCAGGACAGGCCAGTAGCTCAATTGCATACTGTGCAAGCTCTGGCCAGTGATCCATCCTCAAGACCCAGTAACCCAGAGGATTTTCGGTGGGAAAGGTGTCCAAGTCTGATCTTGCCCCTAGGTATTCCTGCACCATGTAAAACAGACGCTGGCGATGGTTGCTGGAACCGATCATACCTTGGGGCTGCGGACCAAAAAATTGTCTGAACGCATCGGTCAGACGGCCACCTTCTCCACCGCTCCTTCTTTGACTGACCGAAGCCTCAGCAACACGTTGTCCAGAAACAGGAGTTTGTAACCTCCCAGTCTCTGGGAACACGTTGCACAGACCTTTCTGCAAGGCCTCCCGAAGATCCTCATCCTCTGCTCCCTCTGCGATGGCAAGATAAGGTCCGCAACCTTACCCTTGTAACGTGGATCAAGGAGGGTTGCCAGCCAGTATTGGTCCTTCTCCTTGATACCACGAATACGAGGATCCTTACGCAGGCTTTGCAGGATCAGGGAGGCCATGCAGCGTAGGTTTGCTGAGGCATTCGGTCCTCTGGGTCACTAAGGACAACAACGTCCGCAGCCACCTCCTCCCAGCCACGTACAAGTCCATGTGTTCCTTGGGACTGATCCCTTAAAGACTGCTGCTGATGCTGAGTGCCAGGCTCCACCTCCATACTGACACAATCTTCCTCCTCCTCCTCCTCGTCCTCTTCCTGTGTGATCGGCGGGCACGCAGGAACACTGTCTGGATAAAGGGGGCCTTGAGAGCTAAGGAAGTCCTCCTCTTCCTGCCTCTGTTCTGCCTCAAGTGCCCTGTCCATTATTCCACGCAGCGTGTGCTCCAACAGGTGGACAAGGGGGACAGTGTCACTGATGCATGCACTGTCAGTGCTCACAATCCTCGTGGCCTCCTTGAATGGTGACAGGACAGTGCATGCATCCCTGATCATGGCCCACTGGCGTGGGGAAAAAAAACCAAGCTCCCCTGACCCTGTCCTGGTGCCATAGTCGCACAGGTACTCATTGATGGCCCTCTGCTGCGTGTGCAGCCGCTGCAGCATGGCCAACGATGAGTTCCACCTGGTGGGCATGTCACAGATTAGGCGGTTCTTGGGCAGGTTAAACTCCTTTTGGAGGTCCGTCAGCCGAGCACTGGCATTATATGACCGGCGGAAATGCACACAGACTTTCCTGGCCTGCCTCAGGACATCCTGTAAGCCCGGGTACCTGCCCAAGAACCGCTGCACCACCAAGTTAAGGACGTGAGCCAAACAGGGCACATGGGTCATTTGTCCCTGTCGGAGGGCAGAGAGGAGGTTGGTGCCATTGTCGCAAACCACCATTCCTGCCTTAAGTTGGCGTGGCGTCAACCACCTCTGAACCTGCCCCTGCAGAGCTGACAGAACCTCTGCCCCAGTGTGGCTCCTGTCCCCCAAGCACACCAGCTCAAGCACCGCATGGCATCTTTTGGCCTGCGTACTTGCGTAGCCCCTTGAACGCCTACGGAGCACCGCTGGTTCCGAGGAAGAGGCCATGGAGGAAGAAGAAGAGGAGGGGGTGGAGGAGAGAGGTGTGTCACAATCAGCATTTTGGAGGCGTGGTGGCGGAACAACCTCCAACACTACTGCACCTTGTCCTGCATCCTTCCCAGCTGCCAGCAGAGTCACCCAATGCGCCGTGAAACTTAGGTAACGTCCCTGTCCATGCCTGCTGGACCATGAGTCAGCGGTAATATGCACCTTACCGCTGACCGCCCTGTCCAGCGAGGCATGGACATTGCCTTCCACATGCCGGTAGAGAGCCGGAATCGCCTTCCGTGAGAAAAAGTGGCGTTTGGGTACCTGCCACTGAGGAACCGCACATTCCACAAACTCACGGAAGGGGGCAGAGTCTACCAACTGAAAAGGCAGCAGTTGAAGTGCTAGCAATTTTGCCAAGCTAGCATTCAACCGCTGGGCATGTGGATGGCTGGGAGCAAACTTCTTTCGGCGGTGCAGCAGCTGGGGCAGGGAAATTTGCCTGGTACAATCTGACGTCGGTGTACCAAAAGCAGATTGCCCACAAGTACTTGGCTGTGACACACCTAATTCTACACCTTCATTCCTCTCACTGCAGGTCTCAGAGAGGACTGAAGGTCTAGTGGGGTTGGAAATCTCAGCTGATGAGGAGCAAGGAGAGATCCTCTTTGTTCTTTGGTGTGGGTCTTTTAGATACGCTTGCCAACGAACTGCATGGCAGGTCAACATATGTCTGGTCAAGCATGTGGTACCCAAGCGGGAGATGTTTTGGCCACGCAAGATACGCTTGAGACATATGTTGCAAATAGCAGCGGTGCGATATGATGCACTCGTCTCAAAAAAGGCCCACACCAAAGAACTTTTTGAATAACGCGCAGAGACTGCAGCGCCCTGCATATGTGGAGCTTTGGGGTGTGATGCAGTCAATGTGCTGCCCTTAGGCTGGCCCCTGGAGGGCATCCTGCCTCGTTGGTGATGTGCCGCCTCCTCCTCCTCCTCCTCCTCCTCCTCCTCCTCTCTCCTATCAGGCACCCACGTTGAGTCAGTGAACTCATCATCCCCTCCCTCCTCATCACTGGAGCAAACCTGGCAGTATGCTGCAGCAGGGGGAGCATGACTGCCAGATTGCTGTCCTTCTTGGGCACCCCCTCTGTCCGTGCTCATGTTACTGCCTTCATCGAGCTCAGTATCATCATCAGAGCCTTCCAAACGCTGGGCATCCTCCTGGAGCATGTACCCAACACTGTGGTCAAACAGTTCGAGGGAATCCTCAGGAGGACATGGTGGAGCTAGAGAAAGAGTCACTGATGACATTGAGCTGAGGGAAGAGGCCGCTGCTTTGCCAGACAAAGCACCCTGGGCATGGGTGAGAGAGGATGAGGAGGATGAGGACGGCTTGGTCATCCACTCGACCAAGTCTTCCGCATGTTGCGGCTCAACACAGCCAGCTGCCGAAAAAAAAGCCAAGCGTGTCCCATGGCCACGTGCTGATGAGGATGCACCGTCTCCACGACCAGCACTAGACACAGAGCCTGCTTGCCCTCTTTTATTGGCTTGTGACTGTCTGCCTCTCCTTCTTGGCCTTCCAGACATACTAATGGCCTGTAGCTGCACTAAGCTGGGATAGAACACCTGTAATTTTCTTCAGGTAGCTTTATATACTGTAACCAGACAAGCCTGCCTGTCAGTAGGAAGATAACAGTAACGGATCTAGCTGAACACTGTGAGCAGGACGCACTGTACTAAATGTAAATAGTCTAGCTGCCTGACCGTGGTACTAATAGGATCAAATAGAACACCTGTAATTTTCTTCAGGTAGCTTTATATACTGTAACCAGACAAGCCTGCCTGTCAGTAGGAAGATAACAGTAACGGATCTAGCTGAACACTGTGAGCAGGACGCACTGTACTAAATGTAAATAGTCTAGCTGCCTGACCGTGGTACTAATAGGATCAAATAGAACACCTGTAATTTTCTTCAGGTAGCTTTATATACTGTAACCAGACAAGCCTGCCTGTCAGTAGGAAGATAACAGGAACGGATCTAGCTGAACACTGTGAGCAGGACGCACTGCAATCAATGTAAATAGTCTAGAAGATAACAGGAACGGATCTAGCTGAACACTGTGAGCAGGACGCACTGCACTAAATGTAAATAGTCTAGAAGATAACAGGAACGGATCTAGCTGAACACTGTGAGCAGGACGCACTGCACTAAATGTAAATAGTCTAGAAGATAACAGGAACGGATCTAGCTGAACACTGTGAGCAGGACGCACTGCACTAAATGTAAATAGTCTAGAAGATAACAGGAACGGATCTAGCTGAACACTGTGAGCAGGACGCACTGCACTAAATGTAAATAGCAGGAACGGATCTAGCTGAACACTGTGAGCAGGACGCACTGCACTAAATGTAAATAGCAGGAACGGATCTAGCTGAACACTGTGAGCAGGACGCACTGCACTAAATGTAAATAGCAGGAACGGATCTAGCTGAACACTGAGCAGGACGCACTGCACTAAATGTAAATAGCAGGAACGGATCTAGCTGAACACTGTGAGCAGGACGCACTGCACTAAATGTAAATAACAGGAACGGATCTAGCTGAACACTGTGAGCAGGACGCACTGCACTAAATGTAAATAGTCTAGAACAATGGTTCTCAACTCCTGTCCTCAGGGCCCACTAACAGGCCAGGTTTGCAAGATACCTGAAATACATCACAGGTGATATCATCTGCTGCTCAGCGATTGCCGTATTCTAGTCTGCATCTCCCCCAAGGTAATATTTAAAACCTGGCCTGTTAGTGGGTCCTGAGGACTGGAGTTGAGAACCACTGGTCTAGAAGATAACAGGAACGGATCTAGCTGAACACTGTGAGCAGGACGCACTGCACTAAATGTAAATAGTCTAGATAGAAGATAACAGGAACGGATCTAGCTAAACTGAATACAGTGTATATATATATATATGCAACACCTGGGATGCATATATATACACAATACACTGTAAGTGCAGCTAACTGACTGACTGTTCTGCCTAATCTATCTAACTCAAATCAAATGACACTGTCTCTCTCTCTCTCTATCTCTCAGCACACCGGAACACACACTACACAGGGCCGCCGTGCAGGCGGCCTTATATAGTGTGGGGCGTGTACTAAATCCCCTGAGCCATAATTGGCCAAAGCCACCCTGGCTTTGGCCAATTACAGCTCTCTCTACTGACGGCGCTGTGATTGGCCAAGCATGCGGGTCATAGTGCATGCTTGGCCAATCATCAGCCAGCAATGCACTGCGATGCCGCAGTGAATTATGGGCCGTGACGCGCCACACGAATTTGGCGCGAACGGCCCATATCGTTCGCAATTCAACGGACGGTCGAACAGCCGATGTTCGAGTCGAACATGGGTTCGACTCGAACACGAAGCTCATCCCTAGTCAGGGAGGGAACTTAGAGATAGATAAGCAGAGAGCTTGTCTATTCGCAGTACAGCTCTGCACGTTTCTACCGATGTGGAGTGGGGGTGTGTGTCTTTCCTCCAATCAGCTCTCACACAGTGTATGCCCAGACTCTTCTTTCCCTGCTGGAACAGGAAGAAATATTTCTAACACGAGGTGCACTTTCTAAAGAATGTAGAAAGTTGAAGACAGCAGATATACATGTAAAACGTATGTAGGGAAATTTGTGTAATCTCTGTGTCTCATGTGAGGCTGTTCACTTCACTGGGTATATGTGAGGGTTTACATCCACTTTAACTTAATGAATGTAATCCGAAACAAAGTTAATTTTTCCGCCGTGCACATGTCTAATAATCAATGATTGCTTTGGGCTGTTCTGGGCTCCACTGGTTGCACATTTAATTGTTTCCACCTGCCTTCTGGAGGATTCTAGTGGGTTGGAAAAGCAAATCAGCAACCTGTATATTTATGTTGCCTCAGCCAATCCCTAGGGGAGATCTCCCAGTAGGAGGCAGGGGAGTATATAAATAGTCTGGGGTCTGGAGCTTTTTTGTTCCTGTCCAGGAGAAGAAGTTCCCAGCCTGAAGGGCTACTGCCCTTCTAGGCAGCCCAGCTGAAGTTCTACATGTGCTTATCGAGGTCCCAGCTATAGCTGGGGAGCCTGTCTTGCTGAAAATCTCTGGAACTAACTAAGTGATTCCATTGAGGATCTGGTCTGGAGAGTTCACAGGAGAAACGTCATTGGAAGGAGTCATCCAAGCATCCAGGGACATTGTGGGTACAGACCTGAGTGTAGGATCCTACCCCTATATCCTTTGTGCATCAGTGCCAGTGCTTGCTTGGGCTGGGACATTTCTTATGGTGTCTTTGTGCTGTCCATTCCCTTGGCTTCCACCAGTGGATCTGTTCTAAGAAGTAGTGACAAAGTGAAGAGTGTCCTCTTGTTACTGTACACTGGTAATGAGGTATCCCACATCTCCCTTTACCCCATCCAAAGTTATTCAGCAATAAATCTCAATAAGACACCCCTAGACTGTTCGTTGAGTTGAGCTGGAGAGAGTGACTCTTCCTGTGTGCATGGTTCCCACTGCACTAACCTGGGGAGGAACCTGAGGCAAATCAGTGGGCCTTTTCGGGGGTGAGTGCTACATTTGTACACAAAAGCAAAACACCAACATGAACGAAAACAGTACATGTGAACACAAACACAAAGAAAGTGCATTAGGGTATGTCTTGGTCCCCTCACATTGACCCCCGAATCCCCCAGGATGCAGAATTCCTGACGAGAGCAAAGCATACTCAGGTCCACCTAGACAAAAGGTCCAGCAGACCCTGCTCCTTATGATCAGCCAAAGCCAACCTCTGAGTACTGGGTGGAGGGCTTTCCAGAAACGAGACCCCCACCAAGGCAGGGGAGGGAGGGAGGAATCTGATGGCCACATATCCTCTCTAGACTTAAGGGAAGCCTAGAAGAATCAAATCCTACCACCCGTAGTAAAGACACACATTTGAAAGTGAAGTGGATAACTTGAAAAGTAAATAAATAAAGAAAAAAAGTGCCATTGTGTGCACAATGGTTAGTCCTTGCACAAAGCAAGATCCATAAAGACATGGATGAGCGAGATTGGGGGGGGGGACTTGACTTGCCTGCACAGAGTCCTGACCTTAACCCGATAGAACACCTTTGGGATGAATTAGAGAGGAGACTGTAAGCCAGGCCTTCTCATCCAACACTCCTAAACCTTGTGGACAGCCTTCCCAGAAGAGTTGAAGCTGTTATAGCTGCAAAGGGTGGACCAACGCAATATTGAACCCTACGGACTAAAACTGGGATGCCATTAAGGTTCATGTGCATGGAAAGGCAGGTGTCCCAATACTTTTGACAGTATAGTGTATATAGTGACAATTTTATTCCCAAAATGCCCGCGGGAAAGCACTGTGGTGGTGAATCACACAGCCATCTGCACTCGACCTTGTCCTGACATGTTCTAACTTGCACTCCCTGAGTGGCAGACCAGTTGACTTAATCTTTACGGAGTAGTAGAAGAAATAACACGCATGTGCATGTGAACAAGAGAAGTGGGCAGCCAAAAATGCAAAGGATGGATGTAAATGTGGACAAAGTGCAAACCCTCGTACGCTCATGCTGGTGTGTTTTTTGATCACAAGGGGATAGTTCATTATGAGTTCATAGAACATGGTACAATGGTCAACCAACATTGTTACTTGGAAATTCTGAAAAGCTTACACAATATCTGTTTGGAGGAAAAGACCGGAACCCAAGTGGCTTATCCACCATAAAAATGCTCCTGCACTAAAGTGTTTTTTTACAGTCTATTTTCACACTATATATATTGTGTGTATATGTACACACACACACACACACACACACACGCACAATGTATGCTTCATTTAAGTCCCCTTAGCATTGGAGGAAGAGGAGGGTAATTTGAACATGGAAATTGCAGAAGGTGCCTTCTTTCTTCTTCTGGCCAGTTTAGCAGTTCTGTTTCACTGGGTAAAAAACAATAGTAACTATCAACTATAATATAGGGGTTTCAAGTCTTCCCTAGTTTTGGCTTTGCAAACAAAGTGGACAAAGTGGACCTGCATACTTGGAACCCCCCCTCCACTTTTAACCAAAGTTGACCTTTTTTTTTTGTTATTTGCAATTTTTTCCTGTTGGCTCTCACCATTCTTGCCTAAGGCGTGGAGGGATGGCAGCTGAAGAAGCAGGAAAGGACAGGTGGCTTTCCGTGAGGAATGAAAAGAAGGCGACACAGGATGGAACCTGTGTGCGATGAGTAGGGTGAGAGAAGAGGACAATGTCGGATCCACTACGCTTAGGTATCTGCTGCGTGACAGCACCTGCGGGTCCCACGGACTCAATGTCCGCCGCTGTCCCGCGATCGTGTCACGGAGCGGCAAAACGGGGAGATGCCTATGTAAACAAGGCATTTCCCTGCCTAGTAACATGACAGAGATCTATTGCTCCCTGTCATCGGGAGCAGTGACCTCTGTCATGTTGTAGTGAGCCCATCCCCCCCACAGTTAGAATCACTCCCTAGGACACACTTAACCCCTTGATCACCCCCTAGTGTTTAACCCCTTCACTGCCAGTGCCATTTACACGGTAATCAGTGCATTTTTATAGCACTGATCGTTGTATAAATGACATTGGTCCCAAAATAGTGTCAAAAGTGTCCGATGTATCCGCCATAATGTCGCAGTCACAATAAAAACTGCAGATCGCCGCCATTACTAATAAAAAAATAATAATAAAAATGGCATAAAATTTATCCCCTATTTTGTAAACGCTATAACTTTTGCGCAAACCAATCAATATACGCTTATTGCGATTTTCTTTTTACCAAAAATATGTAGAAGAATACATATCGGCCTAAACTGAGAAAGAAATTCGTTTTTTTATATATTTTTGGGGATATTTATTATAGCAAAAAGTAAAAAATATAGCTTTTTTACAAAATTGCCGCTATTTTTTTGTGTATAGCGCAAAAAATAAAAACCGCCCTAGTGATCAAATACCACCAAAAGAAAGCTCTATTTGTGGGGGAAAAAGGAAGTCAATGTTGTTTGGGTGCGACGTTGCACGATCGCACAATTGTCAGTTAAAGCGATGCAGTGCCGAATCGCAAAAAGTGCTCTGGTCAGGGAGTAAATTCTTCCGGGGCTGAAGTGGTTAAATAAGTGTTTAACAGCCACAGTATCACTTGTAACCAACAGGTGGCAATAAATACATCAGATCTTCTACTAGGTACAGTATGCAGCTAGGCCCATTATACTTGTAGTGAATTATTTATATTTACATTATTTCAGGGCAAAATGTGAACCAATATATTCTGTGAGCTTTGTGTGTTTAGAGGATTGTGCTTCTACACATGCAAGCTGTGAGAAATCAGATTAGATTCCCATAGACATACCATTATATCCCAGCATATACACCTAGATTTAGGGAATAAACTTGCCTTTAGCTAAAATTCAGCATCATTTTTTTCATGAAATTCACTCACATTTAAAAAAATAATAGGAAGATTTGGAGTTGCTGCCCTATAGCAACCAGCCAGGTGGCTATGTAAATAAAACAGAGCTCCCTATTAAAAGAATAAAAAGTGTGTGAGATATGAGAGTAGACATGTGCAATTTTTTTTGTTCTGAATTCGTTTTCTTAACAAATTTGGACAAATTTGTTAATTCGGAAATATCCGAGTTAACGAAAACATGTTTTAAAGATTTTTTCCAAATACTCGTTAAGTCGAAAATTCGAGATTCGAAAATCTGAAATAATAATATAGTAATAACTTAACTATTACTAACTATTAAATTATAGGTATTGGAATTTCCTTTCAAATTTATCCGAAGTTACAAATTATCCGAAATAAGGAATGCTGTATCTAAATGAATGGAATGTAACGATTTAATAATAACAATTAATAAGAATAAATAACAATAATAATAAAAACGTTTTATTATTATTTTTTTTTATTTATTATTAATTTGTTCCGTTCCATTCGTTGAGATACGGCATTCCTTATTTTGGATAACTCGTACCTTCAGATAAATTCGTTACGTTCACTAACAGCCAAATTTTGAAAGGAAATTCCAATACCTATAATTTAATAGTTAGTTATTATTAGTTATAACGTTAGTTATTCTTTCGAATATTCAGATTTTCTTTCTTATTTTCGGATTTTTGAATTTATGAATTAAAGAATTGCGATCGTAACAAATGACCCGAAAATCGCTGTTATTGTTATACATTGCCACCTTAAGTAAACTGAAATATGCTTGAAATATATCAATACTGTACTATATAAAAAAAAACAAAAAAAAACACTTGGTCTTTTACCGCCGTCCTGTCCCTACTGGCCACTGCATCACTATAGGACACTGTGGGAAACCACCCACTGTGCGATTATGGAGGATTGGATAAGCAATTTTTTTTTTTTAATCAAACTCAATTTCTTTACGGGCATCAGCATCATGGTTGGCCTCAAAGGGCCGGTTCTATCTGTATGACTATGTAGCGCTATCCCCATAGGGGCCACTTGATGATGCTCGTCCCCAGTTATTGGCCTGACCTTGCAAGCCTCTTGACCCCTCTAATGGGGCGTACACACGGTCGGACTTTTCGTCTACAAAAGTCCAACGGACGCTGACGGACTAAAGCTGGCTGGTAATCCGATCGTGTGTGCGCTTCCCCGGACTTTCAACTGACTTTTTTAGCCTCAAATCCGACAGACTTTAGATTTGAAACATGCTTCAAATCTTTACGTCGTAACTACGACGGACCCCGAAGTCCGCTCGTCTGTATGCTAGTCCGACGGACAAAAAAACGACGCATGGTCATAAGCAAAAACTAAACGGAAGCACTCGGTCTAGTAAAACTAGTGTTCGTATTGTAGGCAGCACATTCCTCACGCTGCAAAATCTGTGATCGTTGAATGCAGCGCATTTTATGTCTTCTTTACGAATGCTATAAAGAACGAAGGTGTTTTGCTGTTCATATTCAAACAGAGTTCTCCCAAATTGATTTCTGGATTCTTTTTCTCTTTGATCTCATGAATGATATAGTATGCTTTTTAAAAACAATGTTTCCATACTAATAATACTTTTTACACTTTTTTTTTTTTTTTTTGTGTGGAGTCATATTTTCTTGTAATTTTTATCCAGATATTTATTTTATGATTGTTGTTGAACTTTTTTATATGTTTATCTCTATATTTGTTTTTTGTTTTTTTTGTGTTTGTAAAGTTACCACAAAGAACCCATTTGTATTTTCTTTTTTTTTTTTTTTTTTTTTTTTTAGGTTTGTAAAGTTACCACAAAGAACCCATTATTATAGTTTTGTTTTTCTAGTGAATTTTTTATTTTTTTTAGATAAAGTTAACCCAAAGCACCGTTTTTGGTTATGTATCTTTTTTTTTTTCAAGACTTACCACTCGAACATTATTAACATTATTAATGTATTTTTGGTGTGTTTTTGCAAACTCAATGAGATTGTTGTCCCTTGTTAATTTAACATTGTGTGTAAAATCAATGATTTAAAAGAAAACACATAAAGTATTTTCCTAAACTCAAAAAAGATCCATTTATTCATGGTCAAAATAAAATAAAGAGGAAGTCAACGCTGGAAAAAGTCAGTGTACAAGAAAATTGGGATCTTGAGGAGTCCATATAAGAGGGAGCACAATCTGGTCCAAGAATCCCAGAGATCAACAGCACCAGCAGATGATATAGATGTCCCCAGACTGTGGTACTACAACAGCCTGCGTCTTCTGTCAGACCAGACTGAACCCAGGTCATCACTTTCTTCTCTTCCCTGCAGCCTTTCCTCCACGCTGCCCTGCAGCCTTCCCTGCAGCCTTCCCTGTAGCCTTCTTTGGAGGCTGTGGCTGTGGTGTTTCAGTTGTGGCAGGAGGAGGAGGAGGAGGAGGAGGGGGGGCTGCCTCATGTAGTTGGGTGTTTCGGGTTAGCGTGCCCTGCAGCCCCTTCTGGATTGTTTCCCCAAATAGGCGCTCGCAAATGAGGCGCTGCTCCCAATCCATTTGAAGAAGCCTGCTGGCTAAGTAGCAGCCATAGGACTCTTCCGCTTCGGGGGGGCTCCTCAAAAAACGGGTGGCCTCTTGCATGAGGTGCAGGGATGCCTCCTGTGTGACTGTCCCCTTCCTGGCCCTTTTTTTGGGAAGGCGGAGGCGAGGCACTTGTGATTGGGTCAGGCTCCTACTGGGCCCAGCCACCTCACTTGGCCCAGCCACCTCACTGGGACCAGCCACCTCCTGCCTGACACTGGGCCCAGCCTCCTCCAGGATGATGGTGAATCCGGCCTCCTCCAGACTGTCCATGGGCCCGGTCTCCTCCTGCCTGCCACTTTCCACACATTCCTCCTGGATGGACTCATCCTGTGTATAAAAAAAGGACATAGTTTTAGTTTTTTTTTGGGGGTTCATCAATGACACACAATTTGCTTCTCATGACTAGCAAATTCAATGTGAATACATCTCTTTAATAAAATAGTCTAATCAGACACCCTAATTTTTTATAGCAGGTGCCAAACATATTTAGCCACTCCTGTCAATTGATATGTATACACAATTTTGAGGGCAAAAATCTTGGAGACAATTATAACATCCAGTTAACCTCATTAATATTAGTACAGTAAATATTGGTTAAACTAATTTACCTGACTCCAGATGGTCATATCCGGTTCATCCAGGATGGAAGACCCAGCTTGCTCCTCATCAGCCTCTGCTGGGGTGGAGGGAAGGGTGGAGGGAAGGGTGGAGGGAAGGGTGGAGGGAAGGGTTGAAAGTGATGCCCTGGCTTCAGTCTGGTCATCAAGAAAACGGAGTTGATTGTAGTACCACAGCCTGGGTACATAAACATCATCTGCTGATGCTCCTGATCTCATTGATTCCTGGATCTTCTTATGCTCCCTCTTATACATATTCCTCAAGACCCCAATTTTCCGGAGCAATGTCTCCATTGTTGCTTCCGGGATGGTCGCCTGGACAAAGGACAGAAGTCTCTCCAGCGTTGACTTCCTCACATGCTTTGCATAATACTGAGGGTGTTTCACCACCCACAAATTCCTCATCTCTCTATATTTAGAAATAAAAGCAGTAAGGAACTCTGGATCCTTAAATAGGGGATTCATAATATCTGTAAAAGATAAAGTCACAAGACAAAAAACACTTATTAGGTTTCTGCTAAACCCTCATCATCTTCTCCCTATGTAGGCCTCATCAATCTGTCAAGCCATATGACCAAAAAAAAATATAAATTTAAAATTACCTTCGTTTAGTAGCGTCCCGGTCCACTATCACCTACGCACAGAACGTACGTACGACACGTGCACAAGGCCCCTCTTTATACACTACGCATGTGTGAAACTCCGCCTGCGTCGCCCGCCCCTGACGTTCGATTTTAACTCATGTTCTCCGCCCCCTAATTCTACGCACAGAACGTACGTACGACACGTGCACAAGGCCCCTCTTTATACACTACGCATGTGTGAAACTCCGCCTGCGCTGCCCGCCCCTGACGTTCGATTTTAACTTATGTTCTCCGCCCCCTAATTCTACGCACAGAACGTGGTGGAAATGGTGGCCATTCTTAAAAAAAAGGATTATGATGGGAAGTATGGGCCGTACGCCCGGCCAAATTTGCGCAAAGCCAAAATAATGTCGAAGGTGGTGAAGACTTTGCAGGCTTCTTTTGGGGTACAGCACTCCAAGGATCAAATTAGAAAAAGATGGTCCGACCTCAAAATCAGTGAGCCGGATCAGAACAGACGGATCCGTAAAGTGCTGAAAAAAAGTAAGTACTTGTCGTGTTTTTCTCTTGTGTTTATTACCTTGTATACTGCTCCATGTGCTTTTCATTCCTATACGATTTTTTTGCTCATCGTTTCAAACGATCTTTTAATAAACCTCGTTACATATCTATAGATATATCTCTATATAGATATATCTATATATCTTATGGGGAATGGGGAGATCGATGAAATGCGTAATCGGCTGGATCGTATGCAGCAGGAAATGAAGGACATGATTGATGTTTTGGGTCGAATCTAAATGCCCTTTTTGAAACCCCAAAACATCGATCATGTCCTTCATTTCCTGGTTTGCTGACCCCAAAAAAAAAAGGATTTTAAAAAACCAAAAAAAACAAAAAAGGATTTTAAACAACCAAAAAAAAAAAAAAAAGGATTTTAAAAAACCAAAAAAAAAAAAAAAAAAAAAAAAACCAAAATGCCCAAAAAATTGTATTTTTGATTATGTAAAAATATTTAACTATAATTATATTTTTCTAATTTAGTAATATATCATTATATTTTTGGCTAGGAACATTTTATACTAAATGCATAACTGAATGCATAACAACGATTAATAAAAACATCTGCTTAGGAATTAAATAAATGTGTGGTTTGTTATTTCAATGCTCAGTATCAGTTTGGTTATAATTTGAAAAAAGTTGTTTACAGTGGCAATGGAGCTTATTTAGAAATTTAAAAGGAAAATACAGTTGGCACTACAACTGCTCGACCATAACCTAGGAGAAAGCCCAAAAGAAAGGCAAGCAATAAATATAATTCAAGATTTCATCAAGATTTTTTTTATTTAAAATATTTAGATATCCTGGCCCGTTGCAATGGCCCCCCTACCCATAAAATAATTTACATATTGCTGTCTAACTTGACGGGCACTTTGGGGGGCCAAGCCAGTACGGACAGTATCCAGGCCCGTAAGGTTGTCATCGATAAGTCCGGCCTCAGGCCCAACTGGTACCATATAATTTGGAGAATGTTTGTGTAAAAAGTTGTGCAGGATGCAGCACGATAAAATTATAAAATTAAGTTTGTATTCCGCCAAATTAATGGAGG
This sequence comes from Lithobates septentrionalis, assembly GCA_037952835.1. Lineage (NCBI taxonomy): Eukaryota > Metazoa > Chordata > Amphibia > Anura > Ranidae > Lithobates > Lithobates septentrionalis. The sequence continues at coordinate 6,099,164 of JBBDGP010001358.1, forward strand.
TTTGAAACAGGCGGAACCGGCTGGCCAGAATCCCAAACGCATTCTCAACCACTCTTCTAGCTCTGGCCAGCCGGAAATTAAAAACCCTCCTCTCCGGGGTGAGGGTTCTTTGGGGGAATGGCCTCATGAGGTGCTTGCTCAGAGCGAAGGCTTTATCGGCAATGAAGACAAAGGGGAGTCCTTCCACGTTATCCGCATCAGGTGGCAATCCCAGGCCACCACTCTGGAGACGCTGGCAGAACTCCGTCTGGGCAAATACTCCTCCATCCGACATCCGGCCATTCTTCCCCACGTCCACATATAAAAATTCATAGTGTGCCGACACCACCGCCATTAAAACAATACTGTGGAACCCCTTATAATTAAAATAGTATAACCCCGAATGGGGTGGTGGCACGATGTGGACATGTTTCCCATCTATAGCCCCTCCACAATTGGGAAAGTCCCAACGGGTGGCAAAATGGGATGCCACAGTCTGCCATTCCTGTGGCGTTGAAGGAAACTGGGGAATCAAACAAGAAAACCAAAATCAGTAATTTGGAAGATAACATTGCAAGAAAATTATACAATTAAAAACATTATTCCCCAGCATCAGTATAACATTAAATAATTTAAATCTTCGGGAAGAAATAATATGGAAAGGCACACTTATCAGATTGCTCACCCCCTCTGATGGAACATTGATTACATTTTAGGGGGTTTTGAAATCCCTAAAAAATATTACTTTTAGGACACGCAGGGATTTATGGACTAAAAAGGCTACAAGACTGCAGTTGTCGCACTCTGCAAGTGCAGTTGCTACCCAGCTTAAAGTAAATGAGGTAAGGTAAAAAGGCAGTCATGTTGCAAGGAGTACACAATCACATGCAAGGGCAATTAATGAAAACACTTTGTGGCTTGCATATGATTTGATGATGGAAATCAGCAGAGCTTTTGCTCATTTACTAAAGCACTGGAACAAATGCACTTGTAGAGTGCACATGCATTTTGCAAAGTGCAACATATATTTGCTTTATAAAAATCAACACCACAGAACATTCTAGCAAATTTTTATGGGGGTGGGGGGGGGTTGGGAAATCAAGCTAATTGCTAATTATAAGCACACTATTTGGATTGAGTTTAGGTGGGGGGAAGGGGGTTGGGAAATCAAGCTAATTGCTAATTATAAGCACACTATTTGGATTGAGTTTAGGTGGGGGGGAGGGGGTTGGGAAATCAAGCTAATTGCTAATTATAAGCACACTATTTGGATTGAGTTTAGGTGGGGGGAAGGGGGTTGGGAAATCAAGCTAATTGCTAATTATAAGCACACTATTTGGATTGAGTTTAGGTGGGGGGGAGGGGGTTGGGAAATCAAGCTAATTGCTAATTATAAGCACACTAAATACACTCAAACAAAATACATTCAAAATGAGTAGACTAGGTGGATATGTGCCCATCATTGCATGCTGGGGAGGTTATTGAAGGCAAATATACATGCATGACAAAAAAGAACAGGAAAAAAATCCAGCATGTGTGAGGAGAAAAAGGGGACATTCACACTATATTGCAATGATGGTAAGTAGTGTTTGAGGCAAGAAATACATTACATTATCAAAGATTACATAAAAGAACATGTGATGCTAATAAAAGAAAAATATCTTACCTTAATATAGTCCTTCTGCAGGACCTGGATGATGGGGAGATGCCTGTCGAGAACTTGAGGTCCTGCAGGCTTCTCCCTGTCGCCAAGTACCGCAACGTGGCAACTAGCCTCTGCTCCGGAGTGATGGCTTGCCTCATGCAGGTATCCTACCTGCTGATATAGGGGGTCAGCAAAGCCACCAAACGGTCAAAAACGGGGTCCGTCATCCGGAGAAAGTTCCTGAAATCCTCAGGATTATTCTCACGGATCTCACAGAGCAATGGCATGTGACAGAACTGGTCACGCTGGAGCAACCAATTCTTGGTCCATGAACTCCTCCTCGCCCTGTTCATGGACTGGTCTTGGTCTGAAGAATAAACTACAGCACCAAACACATACAATGCACGAGCTCGACGACGAGTACGTACAGGTAACATGGTTTCAAAACGGTCGGCTGGTCAGAACGCACTAAACAGAACGCACTGAAGAACAGCAAGGCCTGTGAAGAGCGACCTGAAAATCAGGAACGAGCAGACAATAAAACAAAGATTTCTCAATGCCAACTGACCAAACGCACTGAAAAGCAGATACAAACCTCACAAGCACAGACTGAACAACAGTTAAAACGAACTGAAAAATACGAGTCTCACAAGCGCGAATCGTCTCTCACCAAACTTCTACTAACACGAGATAAACACGAGATTAGCAGAAGGAGCCCAAAGGGTGTCGTACGGGCTATTGAACTTCCGTTTTATAGTCTCGCCGGACTTGGTGTACATCACCGCGTACTAGGCTGTCGAAATTTTGTGTGGTCGTGTGTAGGCAAGTCCGTTCGTTAGAAAGTCTGCCGCAAGTCCGCCGAAAGTCCGCCGAAAGTCTGTCGGACAGGCTGTCGGACTTTTGTAGCTGAAAAGTCCGACCGTGTGTACGCCCCATAACACTCTAGGTTCAAACATACACTATATTGCCAAAAGTATTGGGATACCCCTCTAAATCATTGAATTCAGGTATTCCAATCACCTCCATGGCCACAGGTGTATAAAATCAAGCACCTAGGCATGCAGATGGCGTCTACAAACATTTGTGAAAGAATGGGTCACTCTCAGGAGCTCAGTGAATTCAAGTGTGGTGCCTTGATAGGTCCGCAATAAGTCCATCTGTGAAATGTCCTTGCTACTAAATATTATAATATAACAAAGTGGAAGCGACTGGGAACAGCAACACGTAAAATCACAAATCAGGGTCAGCGCATGCTGCAGCTCACAGTGCGCAGAAGTCTAACTGACTGTGCAGAAGTCCAACTGACTGCAGAGTCTTGTGGCCTTCAGATAATCACAATAGTGCATGGAGAGCTTCATGGAATGGGTTCCCCTGGCTGAGCAGCTGCATCCAAGCCTTACATCACCAAGTGCAATGCAAAGCGTCGGATGCAGTGGTATAAAGCACGCCGCCACTGGACTCTAGAGCAGTGGAGATGTGTTCTCTGGAGTACGAATCACGCTTCTCTGTCTGGCAATACAATGGACGGTTTTGGGTTTGGTAGTTGCCAGGAGAACAGTACTTGCCGGACTGCATTGTGCAGGGCCATTGATAAGGGGGGACCACCAGCCCTCCCGTACCGGGCCCGGATCTGCCATCTCAGCGGGGGGGGGGGGGGGTAGAGCGGACGGGGACTCCCAAATCTTGTCCACCAATAAGCTCATCCCCCACCGTGCAGCTTGTTAGAAAACAAATGCCTCCGGGCCCCCTGTGTTCAGTGGAAGCCAGGGGACAGTAAGCGGACTAGTTCTTCATTTTCATTTTGGGGTTTAGGCAGATTAATCTGCTGCAGCACATTACACAGTTGAAGCCCGTCCTCTTCAATATGAATACACCCCGGCCAGCCGGGAGCGCTACGGCAGATTATCCCGCCTAAACCCAAAAGTGAAGAAATAGTCCGCTTACTGTGCCAATTGAACACAGGGAGCCTGGAGAAGTTTGTTTTCTAAATAGCTGCATAGCGGGGGGATGAGCCTGGTGGACAGGATTTGGGAGTCTCCGCCCACTCTACCTCACCTATCCCCCTACCCAGTTCCCTCTAGCCCTAGTTGCCCAGCTCGGTAGTGCACAGGAGGAAGTGAGGACCAGATGTACCAGCAGTGCTCAGCTGGTCCCAGGCCCCCAGCTCCAGGAGGAACCACCTGCAGGAGAAGCACTGCACCTGGGCCCCAGATAAAAGAAGCTGTTCAGACCAGGTACTGGAGGGGGGGACTAACAGTGCTGCATTTTAACTCTTGGGTAATACCAAGCACGTTTGGAGCGACACATCTGAGGGGCATTGCTGTAGATTAGGGTACACTAGTGTTGCCCTCTGACGAGTGAACCACAGTGGATCACTTTTCATAGGGTGTTTCACAGGTGGCAAGGAAGCATTATATTGCCTTCTCACCATCTGATTTAATCCCTGAAAACCTGCACCAACTCGCTGCCAACTGTGTTCGTTGTACATGGTTGTGAGGCGTCACCATTCAGTGGAGTGGGATGCCTTTGGCCACTGAACGTGATGGGGGGATATTTTTGTATACCCCCATTTGCTGCCTTTGCCGTTATCCCCTCCTAACCACTGCATTCTGTACATTACATATCCCAGACCCCTGCATCACCCACTCCTGCCCTCTGCCCTCTGTATATTAAATACTCCTGACCCCTGCACTGTACATACCCCTGACTCCTGCAAACAGTACAGTATATACTCCTGAAACTACACTGTGTAAGTTACATAGTCCTGACCCCTGCACTCTGTACACTACATATTCCTAAAACCTGCATTTTGTAAATTATATACATACACCTGATACCTACCCTCCCACTGTTAGTGCAGTTTTGCCACATCCTTACTTCTCCAAGGCACAGTCCACGCTGCCACCTTTTTCTCTGCTGCCTGCAGGCTAGGGGGAGCAGTGATCGGGGTCAGGCCCCGGGCCTTGTCAGGTAGGCTGTACGGGGCCCCGTGATTTCTAATAGCAGCTCTGGCATTTTGGCAAGTGTAAAGTTTGGTGGAGGGGGGGGATTATGGTGTGGGGTTGTTTTTCAGGGGTTGGGCTTGGCCCCTTAGTTCCAGTGAAGGGAACTCTTAAGGCATCAGCATACCAAGATATTTTGGACAATTTACAATTACAACTTTGTGTGAACAGTTTGGGGATGGCCCCTTCCTGTTCCAACCAGTGCACAAAGCAAGGTCCACAAAGACATGGATGAGAGAGTTTGGGGTGGACAGAACTTGACTGTCCTGACCTCAACCGCATAGAAAACCTTTGAGATGAATTAGTGAGGAGACTGCAAGCCAGGCCTTCTAGTCCAACATTAGTGCCTGACCTCACAAATGCACTTCTGGCAGAATGGTCAAACATTCCCATAGACACACTCCTAAACCTTGTGGACAGCCTTCCCAGGAGAGTTGAAGCTGCTATAGTTGCAAAGGTTGGGCCAACTCAATATTGATCAGTCTGACACACCGCTACACCGATCTCGGTAAAGAGCCTCTGACAGAGGCCCTTTACCACGTGATCACCCGTGTCCAATCACGGCTGATCACGATGTAAACAGGAAGAGCTGTTGATCGGCTTTTCCTCACTCACATCTGACAGACGCGAGTAGAGGAGAGCCGATCGGCTGCTCTCCTGATGGGGGGGGGAGTCTGTGCTGATTGTTTATCAGCGCAGCCCCCCCTCGGATGCCCACCCAGGACCACCAGGATGCCACCACACTGGACCACCAGGTATGCCATGCTAGACCACCAGGGAAATGCCAATCAGTGCCCAGGCAGCTGCCAATCAGTGCCCATCCCCAATGCCTGCCAGTGCCATCAGTGATGCCTATCAATGCCATCTATCAGTGCCACATATCAGTGCCACATATCAGTGCCCAGCAGTGCCGCCTATCAGTGCCACCCATAAGTACCCATCAGTGCAGCCTTTCAGTGCCCATCAGTGCTGCCTATCAATGCCCCCGGGAACCCCAAAGACCAGTACTGCAGGGTCAATAGAATCTCAATTCAAAAGAAAAGTCTCAAAGTCCTATCCATTCCTGATAAGACGTTCCATACCTGTACCCTGCATCCTAATGATGTCCAAATAGCATTGGCGTGCGCAGCCTATTGTATTAGGGCGGGAACTCCAGAGCACAAACGCACATGGGTGTAGATCAGCAGAGCAGTGAAAGGTGTGAGTAGAGTAATGATTGATGCCAGTAGGGCAGTGGATGGTGTCAAAAGTTTTTTATTTTATTATTTTTTACAATTTTTTTAAATTTTTTTTCGTTTTTTTATTTTTTACAATTTTTTTAGGAGCCCCCCGTTGGGGGGGCTTTGGTGAAATATCAAGGGTCTAAACCAACCCCTGATGTCTCACAAACAAACATAGTTTACTATGCTTCAGTTAAGAATGAACACAGGAGCGATCAGTACAGATCACTCACTGTGTTCATCCAGAAAAGGAAGGGGAAAATAAATATTTACCAGCCCCTTCCCCCGCTCTCCATCCTGAAACATCCCCCGCACAGCTGGCGGGACAAGTGAGGAGGGAAGCTGGCATCACTGCAGGGAGGAGACAGGGGGGCCAGGAAGGGGGGGGAATCAGCACTGCATGGGGTGATTAGGGTGTGCCCAGGCACACCCAGCGCACCCTGTGCACACTCCTATGAATATAATAAAGTGCATTAAAAGTTTACACGGTAATACATAAATGAATGAATCAAAAGTAATTAAAAAAACAAGGATCCTGAAAGGATCAGGGCGCTCTATAAGTGCAACAGAGGTTAAGCCTGTACGCATGCCTATGCCAAATAGAATGAATTAAAATATGCATGCTACATAGCATCGGGCGCCATATCCTATGTTTTAAGCCTTTTTCATTGTAATTTCTGCTTTTCTATTTGCAGTAGCAGAAATCTTGTACGAGTTTTTCTCCCCCATCCATTTTAAACCACCCTAACAATACAAATGCTTTGATAAAATGGCAGAATGTTTCTCAAATTGTCTATCTCTATTGATCCCACACAATGGTTTCATGTTTGTGTTTAAGTGTCTGGAGAGCCGTATCTTCAGCGTTCCTGCGCACATTAAAATTACAGACACTTTCGAGTTGACAGCCTTGCGAGGTTTGTACACATTTGCTGAACTGTATGTTTTGCACTTGTTTTTGAACATGGAAACAGCTGACACAGGAAAGCAGAGGCGATGATGAACAGCCTATATTTATGCAAAGCATTAAGCGAATGTTTTATATTAGACAGCATTGCATCGCCGTGTCTCCGGCAGAATTGCCTGTTGAAGTGGCTGCCGCTGAATCTCCCATTGATCCAAAATTCTCACCGGTAGTAAAATTTAAACCGTCTGGATCTAATCAGAATGTATAATGCTCCACCTGCCATTCTTATGACTCTCTCGATAACCATTTGTCTGTAGTGTAAACCATTCAAAATAAATGTGCAAATCAATAATACCTGTATGTTGTAGCAAGCTTTCTGCAAGACATGTTTATGGGGCTGGATATCACTCTCGATGCCCATCGATTTCACCTCCGCCCCGGAGACGCATGTAGCCGGCGTGACAAACTGCATCGTCGCCACGGGATTCCAGTTACGGGGGATCTCCTGGTCCGACCCCAGCTCAAGCTTGCAGGATAAACTGTGTGGTTGATCTGGACCTGTGGAAACAGGAAATAATGGGATCGAACAGAATAATTCTTCATATGGTGGTGCACATATGTTAAGAAACAAGACCAACCTGGAATGATACCAACTATATGAGCAATTGTCGGGTCTCATACACACTGCCGCAAAATATGTTGTGTTAAGATCCGTAATGTGAACAGAGCTGTATGTTATGTTACACACAGCTGCATGCAGCTTCATAATCTGGGGCTGCATTCAGCTGGATAAACAAAATAGAAAAATCTGCATCCACATATGGACTGTATTTAATGCTGTATGCATGTAAAAGTTTATGCTAACGTTAGCCTGCCCCCTAGCAACTTAGGACACTAGGCAACATGAGCCTCCTGCATCCTAGCAACCTAGGACACTAAGCGACAGGAGCCTCCTGCAACCTAGCACACTAGGTGACAGGAGCCTCCTACATTCTAGCAACCTAGGACACCAGACGACAGGAACCTCCTGCATCCTAGTAACCTAGGACACTAGGTGACAAGAGCCTCCTGCGTTCTAGGACAGTATACAACAGAAGACTCCTCCATCCTAGAACAACAGGCGAAAGGAGCCTCTTGCCTCCTAGCAACCTAGGACACTAGGCGACAGGAGCCTACTACATCCTAGCATCTTAAGACACCAGGTGACAGAAGTCTCCTGCATCCTAGAAACCTAGGACACTAGGTGACAAAAGCCTCCTGCATCCTAGCAACCTAGGACACTAAGCGACAGGAGCCTCCTGCATCCTAGCAACCTAGGATACTAGGCGACTGGAGCCTCCTGCATCCTAGTAACTTAGGACACCAGGCGACAAGGGCCTCCTGCGTCCTAGGACTGTAGACAACAGGAGACTCCTCCATCCTAGAACACTAGGCGACAGGAGCCTCCTGCATCCTAGCAACAAAGGACAATAGGTGACAGAAGCCTCCTGCATCCTAGCATCCTAAGACACCAGGCGACAGGAGCCTCCTGCATCATAGAAACCTAGGACACTAGGCGACAGGAGCCTCCTGCATTCTAGCAACCTAGGACACTAGGGGACAGGAGCCTCCTGCATCCTAGGACACTAGGCGACAGGAGCCTCCTGCATCCTAGCAACCAAGGACACTAGGTGACAGAAGCCTCCTGCATCCTAGCATCCCAAGACACCAGGCGACAGGAGCCTCCTGCATCATAGAAACCTAGGACACTAGGCGACAGGAGCCTCCTGCATTCTAGCAACCTAGGACACTAGGTGACAGGAGCCTCCTGCATCCTAGGACACTAGGCGACAGGAGCCTCCTGCATCCTAGCAACCTAGGACACCAGGCAACAGAAGCCTCCTGCATGCTAGCAACCTAGGACACTAGATGACAGGAGCCTCCTTCATCCTAGCAACCTAGGACACTAGGCGACAAAAGCCTCCTGCATTCTAGCAAATTAGGACACTAGGCGACAAGAGCCTCCTGCATCCTAGCAACCTAGGACACTAAGTGACAGGAGCCTCCTGTATCCTAGCAACCTAGGACACTAGGTGATAGGAACCTCTTTCATCCTAGCAACCTAGGACACTAGGCAACAGGAACCTCCTGTTTCCAAGTAACTTAGATCGCTAGGTGACAAGTGCCCCCTGCATTCTAGCAAACTAGGACACTAATCAGTCTCACTTCTGCAGAGAAACCAATCAGCTTCCAGGTTTTATTGCCAAACTTTACTTGAACAAGCTGAGGTTAGAAGCTGATTAGTTTCTCTGCAGAAGTGAGACTGATTTTGCACTCTCCAGCTTTAGTAAATAAACCCCAAAGTCTTGTAAACAGCATTACCCTGGCACTGAGCCTTTCACACTACACAGAGGCAACAGATAACATGGAGTGAATTACAATAACAAATAATATAACCAATAATTGTATCTTCATCCACCTTGTGTTTGTTAGCATTGTACTTCGTAGTGCAAGAAGGAGGGACAGTGAGTATATACAGCGGGTAAAATAAGTATTGAACACAACACCATTTTTCTAGGTAAATATATTTCTAAAGGTGCTATTGACATGAAACTTTCACCACATGTCAGTAACAATCCATGCAATCCATACATACAAAGGAACCAAAACAAATAGGTTCAGAAATTACGTTATGTGTATTAAAATGGAACGACACAGGGAAAAAGCATTGAACACATAAAGAAAAGGGAGGTGCAAAAAGTCATGGAAAGCCAAGAGCCCAGCTAAAATCTATCAGTAATTAGAAAGCAAACTTGCCCCTTGTCAGTGGAAATTAATATCAGATGGTTCAGTCTCAACTGATTGCCTATAAAAAGGTGTCTCATTACAAGGTGTCATACAGGAAACATCTCATGATGGGTACAAGCAAAGAGCTCTCTCAAGACATTCGTAACCTTATTGTTGCAAAACATACTGACTGATGGCATTGGTTACAGAAGAATTTCTGAACTTCTGAATGTTGCAGTGAACACTGTTGGGGCCATAATCCGGAAGTAGAAAGAACATCATCTCACCATAAACCGGCTACAACCAGTTATGGTTGGGTGTCGGTGGTGCCTTCCCACCGTAACCCTATAGAGGTACTCTTGATGAAAGCAAGAATTGGGTTTGCTGTAAAAAACTGCAATGATATGCACCTGTCAAAGAGGTGCAGAAAAATTACTCTTTGGTTGTCAGGGGCGCCTTCCCTCCATAACCCTATAGAGGTACTCTTGATGAAAGCAAGAATTGGCCTTGCTGTAAAAAATTGCAATGATTTGCACTCAAACAGGTGCTGAAAAAATGGTCTTTGGGTGTTAATTGTGCCCATGAAACCTATACCAAAAACATTCTTCCAGATGAAATGATTGAACACCCTCAAAACTAGGCAGCCTCGAAGTCCTGCAGAGATTCCACATCCCAAAAAGACTTAATCAGTGGCATGGGCATCAGGGGCTTCATAGCTGGTAATCCAGGACTGATTTATTTTTATAAAAATCAAATGGTCCACGGAGTCTGTGGACAGACACGTTCTATGATCAGTAACGAGACCTCCCGCAGCACTGTATGCCCGTTCTGAAAGCACACTGGATGCAGGGCAGCCCAACAACTCAATAGCATACTGGGCAAGTTCTGGCCAATGGCCTATTCTCATGACCCAGTAAGTCAGTGGATCGTCAGCTGGAAAGCTCTTCATCTCTGTTTTGGCCCTGAGGTAATCATCCACCAAGTGATGCAGACGCTGCCAATGGGATGTGGAAGCTGACAGCCCTGGGTGGCAAAGACTAAAAAAATTCCGAATTTGCCTCATTGACAGCCCTCTGCTGCATGTATAGCCACTGCAGCATTCCCAAAGTTGAGTTACACCTGGTGGGCATGGTCACAAATCAGGCAGTTTACGGGTAGGTGGAATTCCCGCTGAATTTTTCAGTCAACCGAGCACTGGCTGTGTATGACTGCCTGAAATGGCTACAGACTCTTCTGCTTTAGTACATCTTGCAACCCTGGGTACATACTTTGGAAATGCTGCACCACCAAATTGAGGACATGTGCCAAGCATGGCACATGTGTCAACTTTCCCTGTCTGAAGGACGGACAGGAGGTTTGAGCCATTATCGTACAACACCATTCCTGGCTCCAGCTGGCGTGGCGTGAACCACCTCTGGGCCTGTCCCTGCAGAGCTGCAAGAATCTCTGCTCCGGTGTGGTTCCTGTTCCCTAAACACACCAGCTGAAGCACTGCATGGCACCTCTTAGCCTGACCCTGGGAATAGCCCTTTGAACGCTTAGGGGTAACCTGATATATATAGGACAATTCTGCAGAGAAGGGCATGGAGGTGGCGGAGGAGGAGGAGGAGGGGGTAGAGCTCACAGGTCTGGCATCATCACCGCCAGCTGTATGGAGACCTGGGGGCACAACAAGCTGCAGCACCGAGCCCTATCCTGCATCCCTTCGAGTTGCAAGCAGCGTTACCCAGTGTGCTGTGAACAAAATATATCGTCCCTGCCCATGCTTGCTGGACCACATGTCAGCAGTAAGGTGGATTTTATGGCTGACTGCCTTGCCCAATGATGCCACATCATTTCCTTCCATGTGATGGTAGATAGATGGAACGGCCTTACGTGAAAAGTAGTAGCGAATGGGAACCTGCCATTGTGGTACAGCACATTGTGCGAATTCACGGAAAGGGGTAGAATCCACCAGGCTGAAAGGCAGAAGTTGGAGAGCCAGCAGCTTTGACCAGCTTGCATTCAGGCGCTGGGCATGTGGGTGGCAAAGACCATATTTTTTTTTCCGCTGCAGCAGATGGGGCAGCAAAATTTGCTGGCTACAGCCTACAGCTGGTGGTGTGCTGCTGGCAGATGTGCTGCTAGGACCTGGGACACCCTGTGCTATACCATCATCCCTGTCAGTGGAGGCTACTTAAAGGTAATGACTTGGTATCGCGGGGCAGACTGAAGTGGGTAAGGAAGAGGAGGAGGGACAGATTTGTGCCCCTTTTGTGTGCCTTTTAGGTGTTCTTACCAATGGGTGGTTGAACGTTAAATGCCTTCTTAAGCATGTGGTACCCAAATGGTTGGTGTTTTTGCCATGTTTGATGTGCCTGAGACACAGTTTGCAGATAGCAAAAGTGCGATCTGCTGCAGAGGTGCTGAAAATGGCCCAGACAGCTGAGCTTTGGGGAGTAGGCTGGGAGATAACAGCTGCAGAATGTGATGAAATAGGGTGGCTGCTCTCTACTCTTAATTGATGTCGGCCTCCTTGGGGTTGTGCCACCTCACCTTCAGTTTCCTCCTCTGCTCTATCTGGCACCCAAGTTGCATCAGTGACCTCATCATCATCATCTCCATCTCCTCCATCTTCATCTTTACCACTGGAGACAACTTGGCAATACGCTGCGGCTTGGGGAACATGAATGCCAATTTGTCTACCAGTGTTCCTCCCTCTCTCTAGGCTCATGTTCCTGTTATCCTCAACCTCAGAACCAACATCTGAATCCAGTAATGGCTGGGCATCATCAAGGAGCAAGTGGCTGACGCTGTGGTCAAATAACTCAGGGGGCTATGGCAGAAATAGATGTTGGCAAGGAGGCAGGTTTATCTACTCCGGCAACTGCAGGGGACTGCACACTTGTCTCTGCTTGCATGACAGAGGATGAGGAGGATGAGGAAGGTTTAGTAAGCTAGTCCACCACTTCCTCTGCATGCTGTGGCTGGAAAGCACGGACAAACTTACTAAACAGAGAAAATTATGCCCTGCCTGAGGACTGGCCACCACGTCCACCTTTGCCTGTGGACACATTTGTTGCTGGCCAGCTTACAGTGCCAAGGGAACGTCTGCCTTTCCTTGTTGTCCTCCCAGACATTATTGGGAGGAAGGGCGCGGTGCTTATAAGCAAATGTAAAGAAGAAGTTGAAATCTGTACGTAGATGCACTTTAATCAATGTAAAGAAGTGTTTGGTGCACTTTAATTTGAGTACTCGCACTACATAGACACACTCCATGGATACACTATAATATACTGCAATATAATGCGCCAAACGTACAGTGATGCACAGAACTATATTGCGTTAAACTGGCAGTAACACACACAAAACTATATGGCGTTAAACTGGCAGTAATGCACTGAAAACGATATGGCTTTAAACTGGCAGTAACACACAAAACTATATGGCGTTAAACTATCAGTAACGCACGCAAAACTATATGCCGATAAACTGGCAGTAACGCACACAGAACTATATGGCGTTAAACTGGCAGTAATGCACAAAACGATATGGTGTTAAACTGGCAGTAATGCACACAGAACTATATGGCGTTAAACTCGCAGTAACGCACGCAAAACTATATGGCGTTAAACTGGCAGTAATGCACGCAAAACTATATGGCTTTAAACTGGCAGTAACGCATGCAAAACTATATGGCTTTAAACTGGCAGTAACGCATGCAAAACTATGTGGCATTAAACTGGCAGTAACGCACTCAAAGCTATATGGTGTTAAACTGGCAGTAACGCACAGAGAAGTAAATGGCGTTAAACTGGCAGCAATGCAATCCAATAGACGGTGTTCAACCGTCACTACACTGACGCTATCAAAACTGTCACTACTTTATTAGCTATACACTAATGTAAAGATTACTGACACGGTCTCACTACACTAACCTGAAACTATCTGAGCTGTCCCTACCCTACACTAATGTGTGTATGAATGACATGGTCTCACTGTCCCTACTCTAGCTGCACACTATGCAAAGCTGAATGATGGTCCTCCTCACTACACTCACACTATTCCTAGACTGAAACTATACTAATATTCTACACTGACAATTGAAGCAAAATAGCACAGTATAGCACACTAACTAACTAATAGCACTGAACAGAGCCCTGTTCTATCTCTCTCCACGCCAAAATCACACTGAAAATGGCTGCTATTGAAAGAATACTTTTATACTGTGGGGCGGGAATGAGCCATGATTGGATAAAGTCATGATGACAGAGTCCAATTTTGTCTCTGACAGTGCTCTGTGCCCTGATTGGCTGAAGCTTTAACTGCTTCAGCCAATTAGGGCTTGCATTGCACTATTCAGGGCCGCAATGCATTGTGGTTGGTTCGGGGGGGGCGAACAAATGGTCGAACGACCCGTTAGTCGGCTGTCCGCCGAATGACCGAGCAACTAAAGTTCGGCCGAAACTTATGCTCGGGCCATACCGTTCGCCCATCCCTAGTCATTACCAACAAAGGATTTTGTACAAAGTGTATACAGTATATACATTTCTGTTAGCGTGTTCAATCCTTTTCGCTGTGTCATTCCATTCTATTACACATAATTTCATATCCGAACTTATTTAATTTGGTTTCTTTGTATGTATGGATTTCATGGGTTGTTACTGACATGTGGTGAAAGTTTTATGTTAATAGCACCTTTAGAAATATATTTACCTAGAAAAATGGTGACGTGTTCAATACTTAATTTACCCGCTGGCTATACTGTACAGTGTGTATATGTGTATATATATATATATATATATATACACGGGGGGGGGGGACTGGGGGGCCGGTGACTGCCAGGTGTTTTTCCACCCTAATGCATAGGATGCATTAAGGTGAAAAAACACAAGGGTTTACAACCCCTTTAAGTTTCAAACTGACCTCAACCATCTTTATTGTGCTTCTAACATCAGAAAAACATATTTAGAGTATCCAATATACAGTATCTCACAAAAGTGAGTACACCCCTCACATTTTTGTAAATATTTTATTATATCTTTTCATGTGACAACACTAATGCCGCGTACACACGGTCGGACTTTTCGTCTACAAAAGTCCAACGGACGCTGACGGACTAAAGCTGGCTGGTAATCCGATCGTGTGTGGGCTTCTCCGGACTTTCAACATACTTTTTTAGCCTCAAATCCGACGTACTTTAGATTTGAAACATGCTTCAAATCTTTACTTCGTAACTACGACGGACCCCGAAATCCGCTCGTCTGTGTGCTAGTCCGACGGACAAAAAGCCACGCTAGGGCAGCTATTGGCTACTGGCTATGAACTTCCTTATTTTAGTCCGGTGTACGTCATCACGTAAGAATTCGACGGACTTTTGTGTGATCGTGTGTAGGCAAGTCTGTTCGTTAGAAAGTCCGCCGCAAGTCCGTCGAAAGTCCGCCGAAAGTCTGCCGGAAGTCTGTCGGACAGGCTGTCTGACTTTTGTAGACGAAAAGTCCGACCGTGTGTACGCGGCATAAGAAATGACACTTTGCTACAATGTAAAGTAGTGAGTGTACAGCTTGTATAACAGTGTAAATTTGCTGTCCCCTCAAAATAACTCAACACACAGCCATTAATGTCTAAACTGCTGGCAACAAAAGTGAGTACACCCCTAAGTGAAAATGTCCAAATTGGGCCCAATTAGCCATTTTCCCTCCCCGGTGTCATGTGACTCGTTAGTGTTACAAGGTCTCAGGTGTGGATGGGGAGCAGGTGTGTTAAATTTGGTGTTATCGCTCTCACTCTCTCATACTGGTCACTGGAAGTTCAACATGGCATTCATGGCAAAGAACTCTCAGAGGATCTGAAAAAAATAATTGTTGCTCTACATAAAGATGGCCTAGGCTATAAGAAGATTGACAGGACCCTGAAACTGAGCTGCAGCACGGTGGCCAAGACCATACAGCGGTTTAACAGGACAGGTTCCACTCAGAACAGGCCTTGCCATGGTCGACTAAAGCAGTTGAGTGCACGTGCTCAGCGTCATATCCAGAGGTTGTCTTTGGGAAATAGACGTATGAGTGCTGTCAGCATTGCTGCAGAGGTTGAAGGGGTGGGGGGGTCAGCCTGTCAGTGCTCAGACCATACATGACACTGCATCAAATTGGTCTGCATGGCTGTCATCCCAGAAGGAAGCCTCTTCTAAAGATGATGCACAAGAAAGCCCACAAACAGTTTGCTGAAAACAAGCAGACTAAGGACATGAATTACTGGAACCATGTCCTGTGGTCTGATGAGACCAAGATAAACTTATTTGGTTCAGATGGTGTCAGGCGTGTGTGGCAGCAACCAGGTGAGGAGTACAAAGACAAATGTGTCTTGCCTACAGTCAAGCATGGTGGTGGGAGTGTCATGGTCTGGGGCTGAATGAGTTCTGCCGGCACTGGGGAGCTACAGTTCATTGAGGGATCCATGAATGCCAACATGTACTGTGACATACTGAAGCAGAGCATGATCCTCTCCCTTCGGAGACTGGGCCGCAGGCCGGTATTCCAACATGATAACGACCCCAAACACACCTCCAAGACGACCTCTGCCTTGCTAAAGAAGCTGAGGGTAAAGATGATGGACTGGCCAAGCATGTCTCCAGACCCAAACCCTATTGAGCATCTGTGGGGCATCCTAAAACGGAAGGTGGAGGAGCGCAAGGTCTCTAACATCCACCAGCTCTGTGATGTCATCATGGAGGAGTGGAAGAGGGCTCCAGTAGCAACCTGTGAACCTCTGGTGAACTCCATGCCCAAGAGGGTTAAGGCAGTGCTGGAAAAAAATGGTGGCCACACAAAATATTGACACTTTGGGCCCAATTTGGATATTTTCACTTAGAGGTGTACTCACTTTTGTTTCCAGCGGTTTAGACATTAAAGCGGGAGTCCCGCGAAAATTTTTTTTTTAGATGTCAGCAGCTGCAAATACTGCAGCTGCTGACTTTTAAAATAAGGTCACTCACCTGTCCCGGGGTCCAGCGATGTCGGCAACCGAGACCGAACCGTCCCTCGTTCCTCGGGTGCTGCCGCCGCCATTCTCAGTAAGGGAATCAGGAAGTGAAGCGTTGCGGCTTCCCTTCCCGATTCCCTACTGCTGCGCTTTCTCAATGGTCCCCGCTATCTCCTGGGACCTGTGTCTTTCCCAGGAGACAGCGGGGGAGTGCGGGAAGGGGCGTGACTCCCGCGGGAGTCTATTACCGGAAGTGGGTGCAGATACCTGTCTTAGACAGGTATCTGCACCCCCCTCCCCCCTGAAAGGTGCCAAATGTGACACCGGAGGGGGGGGGGGAATCCGATGAGCGGAAGTTCCACTTTTGGGTGGAACTCCGCTTTAATGTCTGTGTGTTGAGTTATTTTGAGGGGACAGCAAATTTACACTGTTATACAAGCTGTACACTCACTACTTTACATTGTAGCAAAGTGTCATTTCTTCAGTGTTGTCACATGAAAAGATAATAAAATATTTACAAAAAAAGTTAGGGGTGTACTCACTTTTGTGAGATACTGTATATAGGCAATAAAAGTTGTTCTTTCTTCAAGCATTGATACATGTAAATATAGTCAGGCAGGACAAAGCATCAATAACACATAAGTGAGCACTAAATACACACCATCTTGTAGGCAGGTGCAGTTTGTTTTCTCCGCTGCTGGTGGCGTTCAACTGTAGCGGCTCCTCAGCTGTAGAGAAAGTCATGAGGAAAAGGGTTCCCTTTATGGTTTCCAAGGTCACTGGGGAAGCAATCCAATTGTGACTCTGGTGACCATCTTATATCAGGCAGAGCCTATTTAAGGCCCTGGCTCCCAGGTTTGGTGCACTTTATGCAAGTTGGTAGCGTAGGAAAAGGTACGCTGTCTGCTAGGGACAGTACTAGGATTGACACCTTTTCTTCAAGCCAAACCAAAATACTTTAGCAGCGCACAGCAATTTTTTTTAAGGACGAACACTGTGGTGTAAAGGGGAACTCTGAAGTAAGGGTGTTTCTGCTCACCAAAGCACTCTCTTATTTTAGAGTTCCCAGCATACCCCCTTAAATCAGGGTTCCCAAAGCCCCCCTTTACATCACAGTCCACAGGAAACCCCTTACATCTGAGTCCCCCTTACCTTAGTGTACTCACTCACTCAGAGGCAGGAGAGAGAAGGGAAAGAGGGGGGAGACTTCAGTCACAGACTTTGAATGGTGAGCTCACTCACCCGAGGATGGAGGCTCAGGCATCAACACTTTTCATCCACAATGTATCTGCCGGCTGCTGAGCTTCAAAGTTCTAGCTCACACATCCCTTTCCTGAGGCACAGAACACCGGGGATGGGAGTGTGGGTGGGCAGACAGAGCGGTAAGGGTGGGAGGAGGAGGAGCATATTGAGCCCTCTCTCCTCTCCTGTCCATGTATGGGGTTTGGGCCTATGCGCACATCTATGTGCTTGGTGGTTGTGGTACTCAGTTACTTGGGGAACTGCAGTCCATTCTGAATAATGTGTCTGGGTTTCAGGCGGTCTGAAACCCGGACACATGATTCAAAACCAGGACTGTCTGGGTCAATCACAGACAGGTGGCTACCCTAGACAGTACTAGCAAAAGAAAGGCCCCTGACAAGAGGGAAAGCGTGGAGTCACAACCAGGGGCGGACTGACCATTGAGCCACTCGGGCACTGCCCGAGGGCCCTGGGCCACTAGGGGGCCCCATCAGGGTTGCCAGCCTCAGTAAAACCAGGGACAGTATGTATAAATCTGTGGGTTTTTTTTACATCTGCCTGTGTATACTGTGTGATTTTATACTGTGTGGCCCTATAATCTCCTATTGCCCGGGGGCCCCATAGTCTCCTATTGCCCGGGGGCCCCATGAGTTATCAGTCCGCCCCTGGTCGCAACTCACCTAAATGTCTTCCCGGGCACGAGATAGCCAGGCCGCATTCTGCCCTCTCAACAGACATTGTCAGTCCAGCTGATATCTGCTCTTTTAGCATTGCTGGAAGCCATGAGTGCACCCGGTTGGGCATTCTTCCCACCTGGTTTGTGGTGAACTGTTGCCACATTTCTGCAGTACAAGTTTTATACTGCACCTGACTGTGTGACTTATTGCCGCTGCACCACCCCTACAAGCTTTTTTTACATAGATCAATAAATATGACCACCATTTTTTTTTTCTAATGAAAATTTACTTACTAGAATTTTTATCTGGGAGTCTGTCAATCTTCCATACAACAGCCTTGTAGGCATACTCGTACTTAGCTGTGCCGATTGTCACTTGTATTACTGGCTCAGATTCAATTTCATATGTGGACCCTAGGCAAGCTCGGCGGTTCATCTTGGTCTTCAGGGACCTCTGTCTCTGAAGACTTGCCGTCCGTAGTGCTTTTACCCACGGTGCAGGAACTGGGAAATGGATGGTTATATTCTCACAAAAATGTATCTGCGGAGAAGCCAAGACACTAGCAGACATGTTGAGGAAAGCTTGGAGCTCCACATAGGCCCCCTGGACCACAACCAAGCTTTTCAAAGAAAAAGGAAGTTCTTCCACTATACAAGGAGTTTTAAACCGCATCAGCTCAAACCTACATCCGTCTACGGGGGTGAACTTAACTATCCTAGATTTGCTAAATTCGTGCTTTTTAACGCATTTATGGAAATGATACTCAGAGATATCAATCAGTTTTTTATCATTGTCCTTTCCAAAATAATTTTCAGACACTCTTTGCAGTTCGGAGTCGTTCATGGTCAAAAAACACTCAACACCACTGTTAATGAAACAAAGACAGTACACTTGAGACATCACTGCCTTGTCTTGTAGTTTTCCATCTTTGGTGACTTCTGCCCAAAAATTGTCCACTACTTCCACCGACATTTCCGGCTCTTCGTAAGTTCTCTTTTGCTTCAGTACCGGCGAGATCATCATCAACTCTTCCTCTATCGTTACAATAAAGTCTGTTAAATCGCAGTAATCAGTGGTGCCTAATTTTAACATTTGCTCAATTTCGGCTTCGTGGACCACTTCGAGTTTTGGGTGGTATTTCCTTTTCTCGGCATAAGTTATATTTTCTATCTTAACTGAGTGTATTTTCTCTGAAACTCCTAAGTTTTCCAGCTTGGGTTCTGAAAGCCTGCAGAATTGATGAAGCTGAAACTCTTTGAACGGTTTCTCAAGGCCCTTTTCATAATACATTTGCAGAATTCCACCAGACAGAACTTTCAGGTAAATAGGTCCCCACTGCCTGGAAGACATCATGTTCTTTTTTTCCGGAATCCTCAACATGAAAGGCCACCCATCTTTCTTCTGACTTCTAAAGAGGCTTTGCGGAATAAATGAAGGCCTATTTCTTTCAGCACAAGCAAGATGAGGCTTCAAATTGTCAGGTGGGTCAGTCTTTAAATGCTGAAGCCTTTCACACACGTAGCTGAAAGAACACTGGTTAAGGCTTCTCTGGTTATTAGATGTGTCTTTCTCTGTTGCGTTGTTTTCTTGTTTTGCAGGATTTTTATCTTTTATCGGAGAGTCTATCACATTACCTGCGTCAACGGAACAAATGGTATCTGTGATGTCATTGTTCCAAAACGGGCTTGAAAATGCACAGTCGTTTTGTGAGTGCTGTAAATGCGGACTCCTTGAGCTACCTAAATAATTCATAGCTTTCAACTTCGGACTTGAATCATGTAGACTTGAAAACACAGGTGATGGAATGCTTGATGTTTGGTTTGCTGCCAGCAAAGTTGGTGCCTCAGACGACGTCGAAGGTTGAACCGGTAAAACCTCTGGAATGGGGTACAAGTTAGAAGATCCTGCTTTAGGAGTGCATGGAGTGGCTGGACTGTCTTTGATGGGTGTGCACAGAGGGGAATTAAACGGAGGTCCAGGGCTCATGAAATCAATGATGGGAGATGTGTGAGGAGTGTTGGAGTTGGAGGAAGACGCGCTGGTCTGGTCATGTGACAGACTCAGTTTCAGCCCTCTTGATCTAGGAATGTAATGGTTGTCGTGTGGAAACACCAGCGACTTCTGGGGAGTTTGGAACAGATTGTCATCGTCAAAGGTCACCCAACTTTCCGGATTAGTTGAGCACATTTTTTTTGTGTTGATAGTCTAAACGTCGGAATTGCCTAGGAAATACAAGAAAATAAAATTACATATTTGTAATAAAATGCAAAGTATAACTAAAGGCAAAACTTTTTAAAATGTATATAGAAGGGTGCGCTGTCTCTTTAACCGCTTGCCGACCGCCGGCCGTCAATTGACGGCCAGGCGGCGCAGCTCTCGTTGCGGGCGGGCGTCATATGACGTCCTCGCTTTCCTAGACCACCAGGGGGTGCGCGCCCGCCGTGTCACTAGGCACCCGGTGCGCGTGCCCGGCGGCCGCGATGTCCGCCGGGCACCCGCGATTACCGGTAACACAGCAGGACCGTGGATCTGTGTGTGTAAACACACAGATCCACGGTCCTGTCAGAGGAGAGGAGACCGGTGGTATGTTCCCAGTACAGCGGAACACCGATCGGTCTCCTCCCCTAGTGAGTCCCCGCCCCCTACAGTTAGAATCACTCCCTAGCAACACAGTTAACCCCTCGATCACCACCTAGTGTTAACCCCTTCACTGCCTGTCACATTTATACAGTAATCAATGCATTTTTATAGCACGGATCGCTGTATAAATGTGAATGGTCCCAAATATGTGTCAAAAGTGTCCGATGTGTCCGCTGCAATATCGCAGTCACGATAAAAATCGCAGATCGCCGCCATTACTAGTAAAAAAATAAAAAATAATAAAAATGTTATAAAACTATCCCCTATTTTGTAGACGCTATAACTTTTGCGCAAACCAATTTATATACGCTTATTGCGATTTTTTTTTACCAAAAATATGTATAAGAATACATATCGGCCTAAACTGAGAAAAAATTTGTTTTAAAGAAAAAAAAATTGGATATTTATTATCGCAAAAGGTAAAAATTATTGTGTTTTTTTTAAAACTTGTCACTCTTCTTTTGTTTATAGCGCAAAAAATAAAAACCGCAGAGGTGATCAAATACCACCAAAAGAAAGCTCTATTTGTGGGGAAAAAATGATAACAATTTCATCTGGGTACAGTGTTGTATGACCGCGCAATGGTCATTCAAAGTGCGACAGCGCTGAAAGCTGAAAAATGGCTTGGGCAGGAAGGGGGCGAAAATGCACTGTATTGAGGTGGTTAATGACCGCCCCACATACATCTAATGCGGCAGGGCAGCTCACGTATCTGGTACGTGATCAGGGCTTCCGGCTAAGGCGTGCGTGTGTCCTGCCGGCCCAGCCATGCTGTGATTTGTTTCAGCACAAGCCGATCAGTGGGTCCCAGCTGATTTATTCACAGAAGAGAGCTCTGTGTTGTAAACAACACAGAGCTCTGTAAACTGACAGGTGATCTTGCTGTTTTTTTTTATTCCCTACAAAGCAGGGGGAAAAATATTGCTTAGTAAAAGCAGCACGTATTACACATAGTTAACCCCTTGATCGCCCCTAGATGTTAACCCCTTCCCAGCCAGTGTCATTAGTACAATGACAGTATATAGTATTAGCACTGATCACTGTATTAGTGTCACTGTTGATGTCAGTGTCAGTTAGTGTAACCCCAAGCGAGGGTCAGCTAGTGTCAGACTGTCCTCCACACTATTATAGTCCCACTATAAGTCACTGATCACCGCTATTAATAGTACAAAAAAAAAAATTCCAGTATATAGTATATACCAAAGTTTGTAGACGCTATAACTTTCACGCAAACTAAATAACATACACTTTTTGGGATTTTTTCGTTACCAAAGACATGTAGCAGAATACATTTTGACATAAATTTATAAAGAAATTAGATTTTTTTTATTTATTAGATATGTTTTATAGCAGAAAGTAAAAAATATTGTTTTTTTTTTCAAAATTTGTGGTCTTTTTTCGTTTATATAATAAAAAAACAAACTCATTGGTGATCAAATATCACCAAAATAAAGCTCTATTTGTGTGAAAAAAAATTATACATCGCTGTAGAGAGAATGGGCTCAGGTAGGTAATTAGGGAAGTGCTGGGAGGGCTGCTTCACACAAAAGGTTTTTTATCTTAACCGTTTGGCGACCAGCCGCCGCAGTTCTACTGCGGCAACATGGCTCGGCTGCGCGAATCGCCATTATGTTATGTCGCTCCCTCTGGTGGCCACTAGGGGCGCGCGTGCACCCGCAGCTCGCCCCCGGAGCCGATGCGAGTAACACAGTGAGAATCGGGATCTCGGTGTGTAAACACCGAGATCCCGGTTCTCTGAGGGGAGAAGTGACAGATCGTCTGTTCGTACGAAGTATGAACAGCGATCTGTTATCTCCCCTAGTCAGTCCCCTCCCCCTTCAGTTAGAACACACACTAGGGAACACAGTTAACCCCTTGATCGCCCCCTAGTGTTAACCCCTTCCCTGCCAGTGACATTTTTACAGCAAGCAATGCATTTTTATATCATTGATCGCTGTATTAATGCCAATGGTCCCATAAATGTGTCAAAATTGTCCGATGTGTCCGCCATAATGTTGCAGTCACGATAAAAATCGCAGATTGCCGCCATTACTAGTAAAAAAAAAAAATAATAATAAAAATGCTATAAATCTATCCCCTATGTTGTAGACGCTATAACTTTTGTGCAAACCTATCAATATATGCTTATTGCGATTTTTTTTACCAAAAATATGTAGAAGAATACATATCGGCCTAAACTGAGGAAAAAAAATGTTTTTTTATATATTTTTGGGGGATAATTATTATAGCACAAAGTAAAAAATAATGCGTTTTTTTCAAAATTGTCGCTCTTTTTTTGTTTATAGCGCAAAAAATAAAAACCACAGAGGTGATCAAACACCATCGAAAGAAAGCTCTATTCGTGGGGCAAAAAGGGCGTCAATTTTGTTTGGGTGCAACGTCGCACGACCGCGCAATTGTCAGTTAAATCGACGCAGTGCCAAATCGCAGAAAGTGCTCTGCTCAGGAAGGGGGTAAAATCTTCTGGGGCTGAAGTGGTTAAAGCATAGAATGCATTAAGATAAAAAAACCTTCTGCCTTTACAACTCCTTCAAAGCCGTATTAAGCCCGGTTCACACTGGTGTGGTGCAGGAGACACATGCGATTTGAACAGGAATAGCACTGCATTCCTTTTCAAATCACATGCGATTCTGCAGCAGTGCGACTTGAGCCATTCATTCTGTTTGGCTCAAATCGCACCGCATTCGCTCCAAACTCGTGCAGGACCCTCTTTTTGTCTGCACCAGAATCGGATCGCATTGGTGTTCACAATCATGCGATCCAATTCTGCAAATCACACTGCGTTTTGCAAAGCGATTTTGGGGTGTCGTTAACTCAACATACACTCCACAATCGGTTCGCAAGAACAGGTTGCGATTTTGATACGGTGCGGAATCCGCAGCAAATTGGCTGTGAATTTAGTGAGAACCGAGGCCTTAAGCACAAAACCAAACATGTATTATTATTTTCTGTTGCTGTATTATATTGCAGCTTACCAATCATTAGATGTGGTGGCTGCACCAGTTTGGTTTCTTTGGCCTTCACCTGGTGATCTGGCTGGTAACGCCCCTCCTGTATTAGGGAGCCCCCACTCTAGATAAAGGAGAACAGGAGGCACAGCAGACAGCAGCATTGCCAGTCTGGAGGGGAGGGTAGTGTTAAATGTATTAGCAGATTTAAATACACTAACAAATTGAAGCCAAACTCACACCTTATAACCAGTTACAGCAAACAGTTTTTTTGTTTTTTTTGACTGATAAAGGTTTTACATGAATAACTAAAAGCTGATCATTATAAACACCCCTGTAAGTGTTAAATGGTCTGTGTCATCCGTGTAAACTGAAACAGAGCTTGTGTTTTTGAAAAACAGCAGACTTGCTGGCTGGATCACCAGATGAAAATAGAAGAAAGAGAGTCTAAAAAAGATAATAAGATAGTAAATGTTTGCTTTTGGGTTTAAAATGGTAGTGAACTCTTTTTTTAAACTATAATAAGGCTTACCTGTAGGTACGGTGAATATCTCCTAAACTTGCACTGTTTAGGAGATATTCACACTGCATGCAGCCAGTGATGTCACTGGCGCAATGCGCTCTGAAGGCATGGCATACCTGTGCCACGGTCTGTGACTGCTGCACGCTTGCGCACGGAGGGATGTCATCGCGGCTCAGCCAATCACATGGCTGGAGTACTCGAATCCGGAATGAAGAAGGGGTGAAGATGGAAGCCCTGTCAGTGGTGAGGGCTTTGTTCTAAGATAAGTATTTCATAATGTGCTAGTATGCGATGCATATTAGCACATTATGTCATTGTCTTGCAGAGTTTAAAGGAAAAAAAAAGTGTGGTTTACTACCTTCTCAGACCATCCTCTAGAGCACTGGGTGCATTACAGACCTCCTCAGACCACCGTCCAGAGCACTGTGCAGCATTAAAGACCTCCTCAGACCACCGTCCAGAGCACTGTGTGCATTACAGACCTCCTCAGACCACAGTCCAGAGCACTGTATGCATTACAGATCTCCTCAGACCACTGTCCAGCATTACAGACCTCCTCAGAGCAGCACCCAGAGCACTGTGTGCATTACAGACCACCTCCGACCACCGTCCAGAGCACTGTGTGTATTACAGACCTCCTCAGACCACCGTCCAGAGCACTGTGTGCATTAAAGTCCTCCTCAGACCACTGTCCAGAGCACTGTACATTACAGACCTCCTCAGACCACTGTCCAGAGCACTGTGCAGACCTCCTCAGACCACCACCCAGAGCACTGTGTGCATTACAGACCTCCTCAGACCACCATCCCGAGCACTGTGTGCATTACAGACCACCTCTGGCCACCGTCCAGAGCACTGTGTGCATTACAGACCTCCTCAGACCCCCATCTAGAGCACTGTGTGCATTACAGACCAACCCCGGCCACCGTCCAGAGCACTGTGTGTATTACAGACCTCCTCAGACCACCGTCCAGAGCACTGTGAAACCTCCTTAGACCACCGTCCAGAGCACTGTGTGCATTAAAGACCTCCTCAGACCACCGTCCAGAGCACTGTGCAGCATTAGAGACCTCCTCAGACCACTGTCCAGAGCACTATGCAGCATTAGAGACCTCCTCAGACCACCGTCCAGAGCACTGTATATATATAGCACTGTATA
Organism: Lithobates septentrionalis; assembly: GCA_037952835.1. NCBI lineage: Eukaryota > Metazoa > Chordata > Amphibia > Anura > Ranidae > Lithobates > Lithobates septentrionalis. Next base: position 6,124,850 of record JBBDGP010001358.1, read on the forward strand.
TAATATATAGATTCATTACACACAGAGTGATATATTTCAAGCATTTCTTTCTTTTATTTTGATTATTATGGCTTACAGCTAGTGAAAACCCAAAATTCAGTGTCTCAGAAAATTTGAGTTTTGTGAAAAAGTTCAATATTGTAGACTCATGGGGGTTGATTAACTAAATGCAAATAGACTATGCCCCTGGCGAAGTGCATTGCTACAAAGATTAGTATATGAGGGAAAGCTCTGCTGGCTTCCATCAGCCAATCATGTGTAAGCAAAAATGCAATTTTTTTTTTTAATTTTCCTTGCATGTGATTGGGTATTTCTTGCAAAAGCACCATTCATCTCATTTACTAAGCTCTGGTCTGGAGCAACTGCACTTTGCAAGGTGCACAGTCTATTTGCCTTTAGTAAATCAACCCCTAGGTGTCACACTCTAATCAGCTAATTACTTCAAAACACCTGTAAAGGTTTCCTGAGCCTTTAAATGGTCTCTCAGTCTGGTTCAGTAGGTTACACAGTCATGGGAAAGACTGCTGACTTGACAGTTGTCCAGAAGACAGTCTTTGCCAGTGGCGTCGCTAGGGGGTGGCTTTTGGGGCTATAGCCCAGAATCTGGGGCCCATAGCCCCGAGTCTCTGCAGGGGTCCCCAAAGGGGAGGGGAGGCTCTCTTGGGACCCTGATGTAAGTGGGGGGGGGCTCTCTGGGGACCCTGATTTTAAGGGGGAGGCTCTCTGGGGATCCTAATGTAAGGGGGGGCTCTCTGGGGACCCTGATGTAAGGAGGAGGCTCTTTAGGGACCCTGATGTAAGTGGGGGGCTCTCTGGGGATATACACACATGTATATTACTGTATATACATGTGTATGCCGCCCAAGCGTATGACTTTCTTTACTACACTGCTATGGGCCCTAGCCTCAGATCTTTTGTAGACCTAGCAACGCCCCTGCTTGTTGCTAAAGAAGCTGGCTGCTCACAAGGTGCCGTATACAAGCATATTAATGGAAAGTTGAGTGGCAGGAAAACGTGCGGTAGAAAAAGGTGCACAAGCAACAGTCTTGAGAGGATTGGGAAGCAAAGGCCATTCAAGAATATGGGGGAGATTCACAAGGAGTGGACTACGGCTGGTGTCAGTGCTTCAAGACAAGAGCCACCACACACCAATGTATCTAGGACGTGGGCTACAACTGTCGCAGTCCTTGTGTCAAGCCACCCCTGAACCAGAGACGCCTTACCTGGGCTAAGGAGAAAAAAGACTGGACTGTTGCTCAGTGGCGCCAAAGTCCTCTTTCCGGATGAAAGTAAACTTTGCATTTCATTTGGAAATCAAGGTCCCAGAGTCTGGATGAAAAGTGGAGAGGAACCGAATCCAAGTTGCATGAGGTCCAGTGTGAAGTTTCCACAGTCCATGATGATTTGGGGAGCCATGTCATCTGCTGGTGTAGGTCCACTGTGTTTTATCAAGTCCAAAGCCAGCGCAGCTCTCTACCAGGAAATTCCAGAGCACTTCATGCTTCCTTCTGCTGACCAGCTTTATGGAGATGCTGATTTCATTTTCCAGCAGGACTTGCCACCTGCCCTCACTGCCAAAAGTACCAATACCTGGTTTAACCGCTTGCCGACCAGCCGCCACAGTTGTACTGCGCCAACATGGCTCAACTGCGCGAATCGCCGTTATGTTACGTCGGTAACATAGACGGCCACTAGGGGGCGTGTGCGCGCCCCCTGAGCCGATGCTAGTGCCCGGTGGTCTCGATCACCGCCGGGCTCCCGCGACCCCTCCGAACACACGGAGAACAGGGAGCTGTGTGTGTAAACACACACTTTCCGGTTCTCTGAGCAGAGTTAGTTAGTTTCCCTGCACAGTCCCCATCCCCCTTCAGTTAGAACACAAACTAGGACACACATTAACCCCTTCACTGCCCCTTAGTTTTAACCCCTTCACTGCCAGTGACATTTTTTACAGTAATCAGTGCATTTTTAATCACACTGATCGCTGTATACATGCCAATGGTCCCAAAAATGTGTCAAAATTGTCCGATGTGTCCGCTATAATGTCGCAGTCACAATAAAAATCGCTGATCACCGCCATTACTAGTAAAAAAAAAAAATAATAATAAAAATGCCCTAAAACTATCTCCTATTTTGTAGACGCTACAACTTTTCTGCAAACCAATCAATATATGCTTACTGCAATTTTTTTTTTTTTTTACCAAAAATATGTAGAAGAATACATATCGGCCTAAACTGAGGAAAAAAAATGTTTTTTTAGGCATATTTATTATAGCAAAAAGTAAAAAATAATGCATTTTTTTCAAAATTGTCGCTCTTTTTTTTGTTTATAGCACAAAAAATAAAAACCGCAGAGGTGATCAAATACCACCAAAAGAAAGCTCTATTTGTGGGAAAAAAAGGACGTCAATTTTGTTTGGGAGCCACGTCCCACGACCACGCAATTGTTAGTTAAAGCGACGCAGTGCCGAATCTCAAAAAGTGCTCTTGTCCTTGGCCAGCCAAATGGTCCGGGGCTAAAGCGGTTAATGATTATGGTATCACTGTGCTTAATTGGCCAGCAAACTCGCCTGACCTAAACCCCATAGAGAATCTGTGGGGTATTGTCAAGTGGAAGATGAGAGACACCAGACCCAACAATGCAGATAAGCTGAAGGCCGTTATCAAAGCAACCTGGGCTTCCATAACGCCTCCCTGCCACGCCGCATTGATGCAGTGATTCATACAAAAGGAGCCCCGACCAAGTATTGAGTGCATACTATACTGTACATGGACATACTTTTCAGTAAGCCAACATTCCTGTAATAAAAATCCTCCTTTTTTTTTTTTTTTTTTTTATTGGTCTTATGTAATATTTTGATTTTCTTAGATACTGAATTTTCCATTTTCACTAGCTGTAAGCCATCATCATCAGAATTAAAAGAAAGAAATCCTTGAAGTATATCACTGTGTGTAATGCTTCTATATAATATAGGAGTTTCACTTTTTGAATTTTATTACTGAAATAAATTAACTTTTTGATTATATTCTAATTTTTTGAGATGCACCTGTATATAATAAGTTTGCAAATTCTAGAGAAATGCTTAAAGTGGTGTTCCGGCCGAAATTATACTTTTTTAAATAAAAATACCCCTATAATACACAAGCTTAATGTATTCTAGTAAAGTTAGTCTGTAAACTAAGGTCTGTTTTGTTAGTTTATAGCAGTAGTTTGTTATAAACTTACAGCAGGCCGTGGCCATCTTAAGTGTGGGCATCTGAAGCCAGACTGTATTTCTTCCTGGATCTCACCCTTGCAGATCTCGCACATGCTCAGTGCAGCACAAGCAGTGTAATAGGTTTCAGGTCAGGTTTCCATAGCAACGGCAGTGTCAGAGGAAGTTGCCGCCCCTTCCCAGAAGGCATAGCAAACAGGAAATGATGCGATGGGCCACGGCCAGGGAGGAGGAAGTGAAAAATGAATACAGCAGATATACAGTAGGTGCTGAGAAAAAAAAATTAAAAATATCCAATTCGTTTACAGTGCACAGTTTAGTGAGGGATCCTGAGACGTTGTAAAAGTGGGTGGAACTCCACTTTAGGGAATGCATTACAAATTAACTAAACACATTTGATTTTAGTAGGACTAAAACTAAAATAATTGCAGATGACTAAAATACAACTAAAACTAAATTGGCATTTTAGTCAAAAGACTATGACTAAAACGAAATCAAAATTTAACGCCAAACATTGGTGTCAGGGAATGCAGGGAAGATAAGTGTCAGCAGGACAGGGGAAGACGGGGCTGTCAAGAAAAGAAATGTCAATTGTCTTGGAAGGGCGGAGTGACAGATCGACTTCAACCTGGAAATCTCCTTCACTACAAGCAGTAATAGCTTTGTTCTGTTCTATTACTTTGTAGCAGAACTTAGTGGTGTTATTTTCTATATGTTCCTTTTTTTCCATCTTCTGTGAATAGGTTGGCTCCAGGCGCTTTCTTCATTACACCTTATTACAATGTTGCAGCTCCGGCAGAATGATTCTAGAGGCTTCATGCAATTTAGGTCAAAACATTACTTTGATTTTTATTGTTAATGAGGATTTTGCTTTTCCCAGAATAATCCCGTAGATGGGGAAAAAAAAAAAAGATGAAAACTTTATGCCAAAAATGATCCCACAGAAAAAGTGAAATGAGATCCGTAGTTTTCAGTGCTGGGATATCAGCTCAGGATTATTATTATTATTGTTATTAATTTTTTTTTATGGTCTCTGAAGAGCAGAGGCTGGTGGTATTTTTTTCTTTGGGGGGGGGGGGCGGCAAACCATGCACCCACAGACACCCCCCCCCCCCGTTCTGACCAACCCCCGCACTTACCCTATCTAGGTTGCGGCTCCTCCTCTGTATCACTGCAGCTTCCGCTGTGCATCTCCTCCCTCCTCCTAGACGGCCAATAGGATAGCTTCTCCTTTCTGCCAATCGGATGGCGGGTCTCAGGACCCGCTTCATGATTTGCCGGGAGGAGAATAAGGAAGACAATAGCGAGACAATAGCTGCACCCCAAGTCCACCCTTTTTTGAAGCCAATTAGAGCCCCAGGCTCTAATCAGGTGTTTAAAAAAAGAAAAACCCCATTGCAATCCATGCGTCCGGCACCCTGCATGTAGATTGGGGGGCCGGACGCATAGATAGGGGGGGAGGGGCCCCTGCATTACGGGCTGCCACTGCAATTTAGCCACAGTTCACCCTACCAAATGAATTGCAGCCACTCAGGGCTGTACACAGGCTGTGGCCATGATGCTTTGCTTTGTGCTGAAAAATAAACAGCATGTGGTACCACCTCCGAACAGGACCGATTCAAGTGAATAGGGCCGCGTTCAGTGGCGGTGCGTCCATAAAGGGCGCAGGAGTGCAGCCCCCTCTCTCCTGGCACCACTCTATCACCATAGATAGATTCATGCATTCCATGAATCTATCTATGGTCGCCGCTGACACCCCCTATTCAGGTGTCGGGCCCCTTTTTGGGCGCCGGCCACCTGAATTGCAGCGATGGGGGGGGGGCTTTGGAAGCACCTGATTAGAGTCATGGGCTCTAATATGCGCCCTAAAAGATGAACAGCGGGCGCAATGCTGTGCGTTTGCTGTTCACTCAGCTGTGTGTTAGCAAAGTGAAGGAACTTGCTTTGCTAACACTGAACCGTCTCTCAGGCAATCAGGTGCTCGGGTCTGTTACCTGTCACCTGATTGGCTGAAATGTCAGGCGCTGTGATTGGACGCCTGATAGAGAGGACGGAAGAAGACATCGAGGAGCGTGCAGGACACCGCCGCTGACCGGCTGCGAGACAGGTAAGTGCCGGGCGATGCACACTGGCAGCAATTGATGGGCACACTGGCAGCATTTGATGGGGCACAATGGCTGCAATTGATGGGCATACTGGCAGCAATTGATGGGTACAGTGACTGCGTTTGGTTTGATTGGCACAGTGGCTGCGTTTGATTGGCACAGTGGCAGCATTTGATGGGCACAGTGGCAGCATTTGATGGGCGCAGTGGTTGCGTTTGATGGGCGCAGTGGCTGCGTTTGGGCGCAGTGGCTGCGTTTGATGGGCGCAGTGGCTGCGTTTGTTGGCACAGTGGCAGCGTTTGTTGGCACAGTGGCAGCGTTTGTTGGCACAGTGGCTGCGTTTGATGGCACAGTGGCTGCGTTTGATGGCACAGTGGCAGCATTTGATGGCACAATGGCTGTGTTTGATGGCACAGTGGCAGCATTTGATGGTACAGTGACTGCGTTTGATGGAACAGTGAGGCTGCAATTGATGGGTTTGTTTTTTTCAGTTTGTTTGCGCCCCCTCAAAGATTTTGAGAACCAGCCGCCACTGGCCACGCTGCAAACCACCCTGCAACCACATGTAATACAGCCTGGTTGGTCGGGTTAAAGCAGGCAGTGGGAAGGCACCGGCTGCTGAAGAGGGTAATGTTTTGGGAGCGGTAAATGTACAACTTAATCACAGGGTTTTATGCATAAGTGTGAACACCCACGCGATGCGATTCCAGTGCGAACCAAAAAAAAAAGCATCCTGCACCATTTTGGTGTGAATTCAGCCATTCAGTTTGTATGGCTGAATTTGCATCGCACAGATATCGCATGTGATCGCACCACGATGTCTGTGATCGCACCAGTGTGAACCCAGCCTAAAAGTACTCTTGTAGTATACTCTAAAAGTACGCTTATAATAGTACTATGAAAATATCCATAGAAATACTTTGGCTGTTATGACGCCTATATGTCTTTACCTTAATGTACAACTCAAAATAAAAAATAAAAATACTTTGGGTGTTATGAAAACCTTAAATAAAACCTGAATTAAAAACAAGAAAAAAATACTTTGGATGTTATGATGCCTCTATTTCCTTACCTTAATGTACAACTATGTGCTATCTGTACTTCACATTAAAAAAAACCTTCAATAAAACCTGGAAAAAAAAATACTTTGGATGTTATGACACCTCTATGTCTTTACCTTACAACTCAATAAAACCTGAATAAGATTAAAAACAATTGGATGTTATGATGCCTCAATGTACAACTCTGTACTATCTGTACTTCAACAAAAAACAAAATAAAAAAAAACCTTCAATAAAACCTGAATTAAAAAAAAAAAAATACTTTGGATGTTATGACGCCACTATGTCTTTACCTTATTGTAAAACTATGTACTATCTGTACTTCAAAAAAAAAAAAAAAAACCTTCAATAAAACCTGGGAAAAAAATACTTTGGATGTTATGACGCCTCTTTTACCTTACAACTCTGTACTATCTGTACTTCAAAAAAAAATAACCTTCAATAAAACCTGAATTAAAATAAAAAACAATTAAAAAAATACTTTGAATGGTATGATGCCTTATGCCCCGTACACACGGTCGGATTTTCCGACGGAAAATGTGTGATAGGACCTTGTTGTCGGAAATTCCGACCGTGTGTGGGTTCCATCACACATTTTCCATCGGATTTTCCGACACACAAAGTTTGAGAGCAGGCTATAAAATTTTCCGACAACAAAATCCGTTGTCGGAAATTCCGATCGTGTGTACACAAATCCGACGGACAAAGTGCCACGCATGCTCAGAATAAATAAAGAGATGAAAGCTATTGGCCACTGCCCCGTTTATAGTCCCGACGTACGTGTTTTACGTCACCGCGTTTAGAACGATCGGATTTTCTGACAACTTTGTGTGACCGTTTGTATGCAAGACAAGTTTGAGCCAACATCCGTCGGAAAAAATCCTAGGATTTTGTTGTCGGAATGTCTGAACAAAGTCCGACCGTGTGTACGGGGCATTAGTGTACAACTCTGTACTATCTGTACTTCAAAAAAAAAAAACCTTCAATAAAACCTGAATTAAACCTGTTATGATGCCTCAATGTACAGTACAAATCTGTACTATCTGTACTTAAAAAAAAAAAAAAAAAAACCTTAAATAAAACCTGAATTAAAAAAAAAATACTTTGGATGTTATGACGCCACTATGTCTTCACCTTAATGGACTACTCTGTACTATCTGTACTTCAAAAAAAAAAAAAAACCTTCATTAAAACCTGAAAAAAAATACTTTTGATGTTATCACGCTTCTACGCCTTTACCTAAATATAGAACTCAGTACTATCTGTACTTTAAAAAAAAAAGAACCTTCAAAAAAACCTGAATTAAAATAAAAAACAAATAGAAAAATACTTTTGGATGTTATGATGCCTCAATCTACAACTCTGTACTATCTGCACTTCTACAAAAAAAAAAAAACAAAAAAAAAAAAACCTTCAATAAAACCTGAATTTAAAAAAAGAAAAAAAAATACTTTGAATGTTATGACGCCACTATGTCTTTACCTTAATGTACAACTCTGTACTATCTGTACTTTAAAAAAAAAAGAACCTTCAATAAAACCTGAATTAAAATAAAAAAACAAATAGAAAAATACTTTTGGATGTTATGATGCTTTAATGTAAATCTCTGTACGATCTGTACTTCAAAAAAAAAAAAAACCTTCAATAAAACCTGAATTTAAAAAAAATGAAAAAAAAAATACTTTGAATATTATGACGCCATTATGTGTTTACCTTAATGTGCAACTCTGTACTATCTGTACTTCAAAAAAAAAAAGAACCTTCAATAAAATCGCAATTAGAATAAAAAAAAAATAGAAAAATACTTTTGGGTGTTATGATGGCTTAATGAACTCTGTACTATCTGTACTTCAGAAAAAAAAAGAACCTTGAATAAAATCTCAATTAGAATAAAAAAAAATAGAAAAATACTTTTGGGTGTTATGATGGCTTAATAAACTCTGTACTATCTGTACTTCAAAAAAAAAAAAAAAAAAGAACCTTCAATAAAATCTCAATTAGAATAATAAATAAATAAATAAATACTTTTGGGTGTTATGATGCCTTAATGAACTCTGTACTATCTGTACTTCAGAAAAAAAAACAAAAACAAAACATAAAAGTACATATTTTTATTAATACAAAATTATGCTAAAATATACATTAAACTGATCGCATTCGTACTCAGGATGAGAATAACAACATGGTCCATGCCATTTAAGGCCCAGATATCATTTCCCTATAATTACATATCATGCCTACTCTATGTTAAGCGATATTATATATTCTAACCCTTATTGTTGTACTAAAAACATGGCTATGGCTGCATTTCAGAACCATCATTTCAAAGGGAACAATTTCTAACCCTGCAGGAAAGCGTGTTTAAATGTAGACCGGGGGGGAAAAAAAAAAAAAAAAAACATTTCCAAAGCCCTGTTTATCAGTGGTGTTTAATGGAAAACGAGCAGACACAATAATGAAATGGCCCAGATATACAACCATCAGAAAGAGCCATATGCATAAATATTAATGCGGCTAATGCTACCCCATTAGTGACTGGAAAGTTGATTTTCCTTACAGTCATAATACATAATACCAAAGTGTTTCATTATTTTCACATACATAAAGGCATGTTGCGAGAGCGGAATAACAAGTGCTAAAAAATAAATTTTTCAGTGCTTTATTTTTTTAATTTTTTTTTTTTTTTTTTTTGTATTTGGACTTTTCCATCCAAAATATATGAAATATCTTCAGAATCAATTATTTAGAGGCAAATCTCTTTAAATCACAAAGCGATAGGCTAGAAGCTGAGATGGCTGCACCTGGGTCCTGGTATGTAAATAGAAGCTTTTCATTGCCAAGTTTATTAAACCGTGAAACAAATCTGTACAACAGTAATACGGAGGATTCCAGGGCATGATACGTTTTTTTTTTTGTTTTTTTTTTCTTTAGATACTGCATAATATATTTCTCCAAAATGAGCAGTAATGCAAGAACATAAAATAGTTCTTCTAGAAACAATATGCTGAAATAAAAAGTAATTTAAACAGCTGGTGGTGGATACTGTACTTTTGTATTAAGGACTTAAAGCTGAACTCCAGGCGGATAAACAAAAAAAAATATTATTTGAAATAATTATGAATGTATTTAAAATATTAACATGTTTTATTTGCTACAAGTTTTGTAGTATGTAAGTGTGTGGTGTAATTTTTAATTGCAACTAGTGCTAGCCTCTTGTAATCCCCTGCACAGCAGCACTCAGACTAGGAGCCGGAGGGGAAGCACTAGGCATAGCTCCCAACTGTCCCTGATTTCGAGGGACTGTCCCTGATTTGGAACAATGTCCCTCTTTCCTCCTCATTTGTCCCTCATTTTGGTCTGATCTATATAGTTGTATATAAAATGCACTATTTATCTTTCAAAACGTTTTTTTTCCAGTGCCAAACCTCTCATCCAATTTCTAAATTGCTGCATTTTGTAAATTTGCCATATAGCAGTGCCGCCTTTCAGTGCCCATCGTCAGTGCCACCTCATCGGTGCCATCTCATTGGTGCCACCTCATCGGTGCCATCTCATTGGTGCCACCTCATCAGTGCCATCTCATTGGTGCCACCTCATCAGTGCTGCCTTATCAGTGTCCATCAGTGCAGCTTATCAGTGCCCATCAGTGAAGGAGAAAATCTACTTGTTTACAAAATTTTATAACAAAAACAAAGAAAAACTTTTTTTTTTTTTTCAAAATTTTCAGTCTTTTTTTATTCGTTTAGTAAAAAATAAAAACCGCAGAGGTGATCAAATACCACCAAAATAAAGCTCTATTTGTGAGAACAAAATGATAAAAATTCTGTTTGGGTACAGTGTAGCATGACCGCGCAATTGTCATTTAAAAAGTGATGGCACTGAAAGCTGAAAATTGGCCTGGGCAGGAAGGTGCGAAAGTGCCCCGTATTGAAGTGGTTAACCACTTCAGCCCCGGAAGGATTTGCCCCCTTAATGACCAGGCCATGTTTTGCGATACGGCACTGCGTCTCTTTAACTGACAATTGCACAGTCGTGCGACGCTGTACCCAAACAAACTTGACGTCCTTTTTTTTCCCCAGAAATAGAGCTTTCTTTTGGTGGTATTTTTTTTATCTCTGTGGTTTTTATTTTTTGCGCTATAAACTATAAAAAGCAGACAATTTTGAAAAAAAAAAAAAAAACATTTTTTTTTACTTTCTGCTATAATACATATCCAAAAATAAATTAAAAAAAACACATTTACTCATCAGTTTAGGCCGATATATATTCTTTTACATATTTTTGGTAAAAAAAAATCGCAATAGGCGTATATTGATTGGTTTGAGCAAAAGTTATCGCGTCTACAAACTATGGGAGAGATTTAGAGACTTTTATTTTTTTGATTGTTTTTACTGGTAATGGCAATGATCTGCAATTTTTAGCAGGACTGTGACATTGCTGCGGACAAATCTGATCCCAAATTACACTTTTTGGGGACCAGTGACATTATTACATTGATCAGTGCTATAAAAATGTGCTGATCAATGTAAAAATGACACTGGCAGGGAAGGGGTTAACACTAGGGGGCGATCAAGGGGTTAACTGTGTTCCCTGACTGTGTTTTCTAACTGTACGGGGGATGGGCTACCAGGGACATGACAGAGATCGCTGTTCCCGATCACTGGGAACAGAAGATCTCTGACATGTCATCTGGCAAAGTGGGGAATCGCCTTGTTTACATAGGCAGTTCCCTGATCTTGGGTCGCCAGCAGCTGCGCGCACACACCCGCTATCTCCTATGCAAAGACCGACGTACACCTACATCGATTTGCACCAGAAAGCTGACCTGCCACAGTATGACAGCGGCTGGTCGGCAAGTGGTTAAGGGGGCATGGCAGGGGGCGTGTCCTATGCCTACATACTTTTGCTAATAGGTGTCCCTTGTTCTCATCTCAGAAAGTTGGGAGGTGTGGCACTAGGAGCCTAGCTGAATGAGAACATGCTGGCAACAGGAATGAACAGAGAGCTCATCAGACTGTGGTTGTTCCTGTTGGAAGAACAACAGCATGGTTGCTTATAAACTGACAATACTGTATGCATTATACCCATCTATGCAGCAGGTGGCGCTGTAGTATTATAGTGTTATAGTATGTATTCTATGATAAAACAAAATGTATTGTCTGTCTATATTCAGTGCACTTGTTTGTTGTTCCTGTTTCCTGTTCCATGATAAAGACATGCTGTAAGATATGTTCTGCTATTTCTCCATAAAAGCAAAGCTATTGCTGCAAGCAACAAGCTTCCAGCGCATTATATCAATACTCTGCCAACAGGTTATTGGTCCAGGCATTGGAGAGGATATCCCAGCGCACCCAGCAGGCACCCAGAGGCACTGGAGAGGATACTGCAAATCAGTGAGTACTGTATACAAGTTGCTGAAAGATAGCAAGCGGTTCAGATATGAAGTTTGCAATTGCAAAGCTAAACAATGACAATTACCAGCTATGGAAGTTTAAACAAGAAATGCTTTTTAGCATGGATGACTTGTGGCAAATGCTGAATACAGACAGACGCACAAACGGAGATAAGGGGGACTGGGACAGGAAGGATAGACAGGCATAAGCGACTATAAGCTTACTAGTGGAAGATGACCAGCTTATCCACATAAGAACAGAGAAAACGGCCAAAGGTATGTGGACTTCATTACAAAAACTGCATGAGCATTCAAGCCTCAAAAGCAAGCTGTTTCTACTAAGAAAACTTGAGACTAGAAGAAGGTCAGCAAATGTGTGACCACGTGAAAGCTATGCTAGAGATCACAGAGCAGCTGCATGCTATCTGAGAGGACATCAAAGATAACCATATTGTTGCCCTGCTTCTCTGCAGCCTTCCAGAGACATATACTGCTCTCATTAACGCTTTGGAAACCAGACCTTAGCAGAAACTGACACTGGAATATGTTAAAGGGAAATTAATGTATGAATGTGACAGAAGGAAAGAAAATATGCACCGTGATGACAGCTCTTATAATGTACAAAGGCACAAAGCACAACACAGAAAGCAGAGCCAGTTTTCGCTGTAAAAGGATCGGTCACTTAAAAAAGGACTGTTCTACCTGGAAAGCCGAGCAGCGAAAGCTAGAGCTATCCACAAAAGAAACAGTCAAAGCAGCCACAAAGGAAACTGCAGACACATCATGGAGTGGCACCTTTAAAGTGACACAGAGCAGCAAGCCATGCGGCTGGTTCATAGACTCTGGAGTGACAAGCCACATGACTAGCGATGAGACCTTCTTTACAAGCATTGATTACAGTGCAAAAGACAAAGTTTTCCTAGCAAACGGGAAAAGCATCACTTCAGAAGGTAAAGGCCAGGGCTTCCTAAACTGCATTACACCACACGGAGGCCACCACAGCATGGGCGTCCGCAGAACTTTTTTCAGGGGGGGGCATAATTTTATGGACACCCATGCTCTCAATGTTTACTATTTGCCACATATGTGGAAACAGAACCAGTGAGAGATGGAGGTAGTAGTGGAACTAAGGAGATAGTAAGGAGTTCAGTAATTAAGTAATGAAGTGGAGAAAACAGGAGTATAGAGAGAGAAGGTAGTACAGATAGAAGGCAGCAGAAGAGGCAGAGCAAGAAAGTGAAAGACAGAGGCAGAAGTAGTGAGAAGGGATGGAAGCAGGAGTAGAGAGAAAGAGGGAAGGCATAACAGATTGAGAGGAAGGCAGTAGTACTGAGAGAGAGGGAGGTAGAGGAAAGCATATTACTTATCACTCCATGCCATGCCTGCAATAGTGACACCTCCCCTACCTACACCTGCATGCTCCCCATCAATCATCCTTCCTCTCACCACCTACGGAGTCCTGGCTGCTACTAGCTGCTGTTACCTGTGGTTCCTCGCTGTTCTTGTTGCCTAGGCACAGGTAGCATTAGCATATCACTGGATGGCTCGCAGTTTAGTGGGCGGTGGCAGTGTCGGCCCAGATCTACATAGTGGCAGACTGCCAGCATGTCACTCAGTGGCTCGCACTAGAGTGGGCGGATCCATCTACACAACATGATGAGACACACCTACACTACACAGGCAGCCAATCACTGAAGAGGAGGACGGAAAGACTGAGCTGCAGAGCCGAGGGCACTGGACAGCAGGGCTGCCATCAGACATTTTGGGGCCTCTTACACAGTTTTAGGCCTGGGCCCCCCCACCCCCAGACCTGACCATCAACATTACCCAGGGCCCGCCCACTGGCAATCCCACTAAGTCCCATCCCATGGCCTCCTCTTTCAGTCTCATCTCCCTGATCCCATGTCCTTCTCCTCCTCCTCCAGTCCCATCTCCTTCATCCCACATCCTCCTCCTCCTCCTCCTCCAGTCCCTTCTCCTTCATCCCACATCCTCCTCCTCCTCCAGTCCCTTCTCCTTCATCCCACATCCTCCTCCTCCTCCAGTCCCTTCTCCTTCATCCCACATCCTCCTCCTCCTCCAGTCCCTTCTCCTTCATCCCACATCCTCCTCCTCCTCCTCTTCCAGTCCCCTCTCCTTCATCCCACATCCTCCTCCTCCTCCAGTCCCTTCTCCTTCATCCCACATCCTCCTACTCCTCCAGTCCCTTCATCTCACATCCTCCTCCTCCTCCAGTCCTTTCTCCTTCATCCCACATTTTCCTCCTCCTCCAGTCCCTTCTCCTTCATCCCACATCCTCCTACTCCTCCAGTCCCTTCATCTCACATCCTCCTCCTCCTCCAGTCCCTTCTCCTTCATCCCGCATCCTCCTCCTCCAGTCCCTGCTCCTTCATCCCACATCCTCCTCCTCCTCCTCTTCCAGTCTCCTCTCCTTCATCCCACATCCTCCTCCTCCAGTCCCTTCTCCTTCATCCCACATCCTCCTCCTCCTCCAGTCCCTTCTCCTTCATCCCACATCCTCCTCCTCCTCCTCTTCCAGTCCCCTCTCCTTCATCCCACATCCTCCTCCTCCTCCAGTCCCTTCTCCTTCATCCCACATCCTCCTACTCCTCCAGTCCCTTCATCTCACATCCTCCTCCTCCTCCAGTCCTTTCTCCTTCATCCCACATTTTCCTCCTCCTCCAGTCCCTTCTCCTTCATCCCACATCCTCCTACTCCTCCAGTCCCTTCATCTCACATCCTCCTCCTCCTCCAGTCCTTTCTCCTTCATCCCACATTTTCCTCCTCCTCCAGTCCCTTCTCCTTCATCCCACATCCTCCTACTCCTCCAGTCCCTTCATCTCACATCCTCCTCCTCCTCCAGTCCCTTCTCCTTCATCCCGCATCCTCCTCCTCCAGTCCCTGCTCCTTCATCCCGCATCCTCCTCCAGTCCCTTCTCCTTCATCCCGCATCCTCCTCCTCCTCCAGTCCCTTCTCCTTCATCCCACATCCTCCTCCTCCTCCAGTCACTTCTCCTTCATCCCACATCCTCCTCCTCCAGTCCCTTCTCCTTCATCCCACATCCTCCTCCTCCTCCAGTCTCCTCTCCTTCATCCCACATCCTCCTCCTCCTCCAGTCCCTTCTCCTCCATCCTGGGACTCCAGTTCTGGTGGCAACTGTCTCCAAGGGCATTACTCTCTCACTAACTGTAGCGCCTACGTGACCTCACAATGGGACACAGATGGTAAAAAAAAAAGAATGTGGTTTTAACTCTTCCATAATTTAGCCAAAATGGGAAAAAAAGTGCTTGCTTTATATATACTTTTTTTTACATAACTAGAACATCTAATAGGGTCATATCATTGTATGAGATTTCCCCTCACTTCCTGTCTTAGTGTCACCAGAACAGGAAGTGGGGGGATTTCACTGTGAGTAAATAGCTTGCAATTGTTGCCTTATAATGTCCAAATTATATTGATTATTTATATATATATATATATATATATATAATGTTAGATGTTCTAGTTATGTATCATACTAAAGTATATATAAAGCAAGCACTTTTTTCCCCATTTTGGCCAAATTATGATTTTTTTTTTCCCCATCTCTGTCCCATGGGTTGCAGGAAAAAAATTGCTTGATTCCCCCATTAACACAGACAGTGTTGTTGGGGGACCCCCTGCTGTGGAGCCATTGTATTCTCCCAGTGGGAGGTGGGAAAACCTCCTCTGCCAGGAGAACACAGTAATTATTGCTAGTGACTACAAGAGCTGCTAGCGATAATTGTATGTAAAATCTGACAGGCTGGTTGTAATCAAGTTGATTGATCGATTAACTTCGGTACATTCAGCCTGTCCATACATAGTTTGAATCTCAGCCAGTCTCTGCTAAACAGAATTCAAACAATCTATGGCCGGCCTTATCTGCATTCTAGCTGCAATCTTCACAGGGGCCGATCCAGTTTTTCTCAGCAGGGGATCTGTCCGTGGATCCCTTGTTGAGCTGAGCGGGTAACTGACAGACCTGTGTCTGCTCATGCCGTACGTTTACACCCAACTGTCCTCTCATCCGGCCAGATGGAGGGGAATGGGGGCCCTTCCATCGTTTCTTTCTGCCTGATAAGATCAGAGGCAGGCGGGTGTAAATGGACACATTTCCATTTAAATCTGCCGATCCATAGAGAACAATGGGCGGTCCGATCAGGTTGCCTAAAAAACAGACAGGAGGACCCGATCGGACCACTCATGTGATAGGGGCCTGAAAAGCAATCCGCATGGATTGCTTTTCAGAGCATTGGCTAGTTTAGTGAACCTGGACTAATAACAATCACTGTAATGCTACCCATAGTGCTGTCCTTTTAACATGGTGACATAAGCTGACACCTATGCTGCACATGTGTAATGTTACTTTCACCTTCACTCTGCTAAAAGGACAGCAATAGGGCTGGCAATACAGTGATTGATATTAACAGGGGAGCGCAGGCTGTGCACTGTGCATGTCTTCTAGCAGCTTCAGTAAAAAATCTTTTTTTTTTTTTTTTCACTTACCTCGATCTCTGCAGCAGCTTCTTTACAGAGGAATTCTGTCCCTCCCACCAAGACAGGAAGCACGAGGCTCTTCAGTGATGGACAGTGCACTCTGTGTACCTATTGGATTAGGAAGCAGCAGGAGGCGGAGCAGCCCGCCTCCTGCTGCCTCCTCAGCCAATGAGCAACTGAAAGGCTGTTAAGTCCCTCCCTCATACCATTTCCTTAGTCCCAGCCGTGCCAGCTTACTATGCTTAGCCAACGGCCGCATCTCTCCTGCAGACCTGCACTATATCTCCTTCGGCTCCCCTCTCCTGCACACTTCCTGGTTGCCACCGAGCCCCGGGCCCCTGCAGACACTCGGGCCCGGTACATGTGTATCGGCTGTACCCCCTGATGGCGGCCCTGCTGGACAGTGTCAGGACAGAGCAGCCAGCAGAGAAACAGACGTTTCAAAAAAAAGTCCACGGCGGCCGCGATAGCGGACATTTCAACACAACACTTAGTCTGCAAGCCAACACCTGATGATTCCAGGGGGGGGGCAAGTGCCCTACCTTGCCCCTATTTGCGGACACCCATGCACCACAGTATCCTTGTAAAGAAAGTGCTGTATGTTCTAGAACTAGAAGGCAGCCTTCTATCAGTGAAAAATCTTGCAAACAACGGTCTCACAGTTAAGTTCCAAGGTGATGAATGCACAGTTCACAATAATAAGCAATTCCTTGCAAAAGGAAAACTGGATGACCACCTATACAGGCTCATCACCACAGACCAGGAAGCCAATAAAATCTCTAATGACCTACACAGCAAATGTATTCACGTATGAGGTTGGGGCACAGAAGTCTATGAGGCTGGGGCACCGAAGTCTAGAAGCTATACAGGACATTATAAAGAAAGGCTTATCAGAAGATTTGACAAAAGGAACCTTGCAAAGTGCACATGAAATGCAAAAGCTGTATAGAAGCAAAAGCCACACATGCTCCCCTTCCACAGGTGTCTCAGGTGACGTATGCGGTCCAATGAAAACTCCCACGTCAGGCAGGAACAGATATCTACTGACTTTCATTTATGATTATTCCAGGCACACAACTACTTATCTGATGAAACAGAAGAATGAAACATCAGGAAAACTTCAAGAGTTCATTGCCATGTCTAGCAACAAGTTCCAATGGAAACCAGAAATAATATGCACTGACAATGGAGGAGAATACAAGCAAAGAAGTGGCCTCATACCTGAAGAGACAAGGATTAGTACACCAGATTACCACACCATACACTCCTGAACAAAACGTTGTAGCAGAAAGGACAAATCACACTCTTATAGAAATGGCCAGATGCATCTTGTCGGATGCCAACCTACCTCACAAGTACTGGGGAGAAACAGTCATGACTGCAACCTACCTACAGAACAGACTACCCTCAAGAGCCATTAAAAGTACTCCATTTGAAATGTGGCATGGATCAAAGCCTAGCATAGGGCATACCAGAGTGTTTGGATGTAAAGCATATGCCTATATTCCAAGTGAAAAGTGACCCAAGAGCCTGGAGATCCCCTTCATTGATAGTGGAAGAGGTAGTAAATCGAATGAACGTCACCATGACGTTTGCTAAAATGGTAGCTCTTGAAAATGACTCGCTTGTCAAATTTGGGAAAATATGGCAACCATGGATTAGCAATTATTTGCCTTCAACTTTTAACAAAGAAGTTTTACTACCATGGTAGCTGACTCAATGAACCAATGAATTATATAGTCTTCAGTGACTGTGACAGACCTCGCCTCGACTCAACCCTACGGACTCTTCTTTCTATTCTTTCTAGTTCTTCCTCTTTCTATTTCTCCTTTCTTCTCTACTTACTCTTTTTTTTATTTGGAAGCTCATATTTATCATAGAACATAATTCCTCTTATAACCAATACCATTTGTATGTATTATTAATATCATATAATAACTTATAATTCAATATAAAATTTACACTGTTTGAATATGTATTTCTGAGCTTCATTCCCTTTATTGTATAACATGTACTCACTGTAATGTCAAGTACCTTAATATATGTACAATAAAATCTTTTGACAAGGGAAAAAAAAAAAAAGAATAGTGACCCAAGCTACAGAACAGAGCCATAGAGGGCATTCTAGTAGGCTACAGCAAGCAAGCTAAGGGTTCTAGAATCCTTCACCCAAAGACTGACAAAGTGACAATAAGCTGTAGTGTTTTATTTGATGAAAGCCCATCACCAGAAACACCAATCCCTGAAAGCTGTGAAGTGAAAATGCCCAGTAAACCAAAAGAAAAGATCAACTAAAGCGAACCTGTACAGGAGTCAGAAGAAGAGGTGGAACTCACATTGCCTACATTGAGTTCCCCACCAGATCCTGCTGAACTGTCTGAAGTCAGAAGATCCACTCGGACTACAAAGGGGATACCACCCCACAAGCTGTCATAAACTGTCAAAACACACAGCATACGTGAACCAACCTATAGCGTTATAGTATGTATTCTACAATATAACACAATTTATTGTCTATCTATGTTCAGTGTACTTGTTTGTTGTTCCTGTTTCCTGTTCCATGATAAAGACATGCTGTAAGATATGCTTTGCTAATTCTCTATAAAAACAAAGCTATTGCTGCAAACAACAAGCTTCTCGTGCAATATATCAATACTCTGCCAACAACTGTCATGGAGGCCTGCAGAAGATCAACAATACTGAGGTGTAACAAAGAATAACATATAAGTAGAAAGCATTTTTTTTATTATTATTAAGATTTACCCCCCATCATGACCAGGCAATTTTTTGCAATACAGCACTGCGTTACTTTAACTGACAATTGCGCGGTCATGTGATGCTGTACCCATATAAAATTGATGTTCTTTTTTTTCCCCACAAATAGAGCTTTCTTTTGGTGGTATTTGATCACCTCTGCAGTTTTTATAATCCAAAAAAGGCCGACGATTTTGAAAAAAAAACGACTTTCTGTTATAAAACATACAATACAAAAATTTAAAAAATTTAATTTCTTCATCAATTTAGGCCAATATATATTCTGCTACATATAACTTTGCTTTAAAAAATCCCAATAAGCTTATTTTGATTGGTTTGCGCAAAAGTTATAGCGTCTACAAACTATGGGATATATTTATGGAATTGGGCTTTTTTTTGTTGTTTTTTTTACTAGTAATGGCGGTGTTCAGTGACTTATAGCAGGACTGCGATATTGCGGTGGACAAATCAGACACTAACTGACACCCTTGACACCTGTTTGGGGACCAGTGACACTAATACTGTGGTCAGCGCTAAAAAAAATATGCACTGTCACTGTACTAATGACACTGGCTGGGGAGGGGGGTAACATCAGGGTTAACTGTGTGCCTTGACAGTGCTAGGTGCTTTTACTAGGGGAAGGCATTGACCCATGTTCCTGCTTTGCAGCAACACAGGAGCAATGCCTTTCCTACTGACAGAACAGTGATCTGCCTTGTTTACTCTCTGCCTAATGATCGGCGGGTGTCAGCGAACATCGAGGTTGCGGTACCCACAGATCACTGAGTATAATCTCAGCGGGAGCGGGTCACCGGCGGAAGTTCAGGATCACGTACTAGGTAGAGCCACCTTGCTGCCGTATATGTAAGTTATAAGGTTGGCAAGCGGTTAAAGGCAGAATGTTATTAAGGTATTTCCTGTGCTGGATAAATGTTTTTCATTGATTTTAAAATTGAAACTACTTAATCTAACCACTAGATGGTACTACGTACCATAAGAAATTTTCTGCTTAGACCCCATTCACACTGGGGCGGTTTGCAGGCGCTATTGCGCTAATAATAGCGCCTGCAAACTGACCCGAAACAGCCGCTGCTGTGTCTCCAGTGTGGAACCCCCGAGGGCTTTCACACTGGAGCGGTGCGCTAGCAGGATGGGAAAAAAAGTCCTGCTAGCAGCATCTTTGGAGCGGTGAAGGAGCGGAGTATACATCGCTCCTTCACCGCTCCTGCCCATTGAAATCAATGGGACAGCGCGGCTATACCGCTGGCAAAGCGCCTCAGCAGAGGCGCTTTGCGGTGGTTTTTAACCCTTTCTCGGCCGCTAGCGGGGGGTAAAGCCACCCCGCTAGCGGGCGAATACCGAAGGTAAAGCGCCGCTAACAATAGCTGTGCTTTACCGCCGACGCCATCCCCGCTCCAGTGTGAAAGGGGCCTTAGGCAGGGGCGTAACTACCACCATAGCGACCCATGCGGGCACTATAGGGCCCGCAGCCGAGTGGGGCCCAGTGAGGATGAGAGCACCGCTGGCACAGTCTCCCAGCCAGGGGAAGAGAGTGAGGCTGTATTGGGCACAGGCAGACCAGGCTGTATGGGGCACAGGTCATGCTGCATTGGGCACAGGTCACGTTGCATGGGGCACAGGTCACGTTGCATGGGGCACAGGTCATGCTGCATGGGGCACAGGTCACGCTGTATGGGGCACAGGTCACGCTGTATGGGGCACAGGTCACGCTGTATTGGGCACAGGTCACGCTGTATGGGGCACAGGTCACGCTGTATTGGGCACAGGTCATGCTGCATGGGGCACAGGTCACGCTGTATGGGGCACAGGTCACGCTGTATGGGGCACAGGTCACGCTGTATGGGGCACAGGTCACGCTGCATTGGGCACAGGTCATGTTGCATGGGGCACAGGTCACGCTGCATGGGGCACAGGTCACGCTGCATGGGGCACAGGTCACGTTGTATGGGGCACAGGTCACGTTGTATGGGGCACAGGTCACGCTGCATGGGGCACAGGTCACGTTGTATGGGGCACAGGTCACGCTGCATGGGGCACAGGTCACGCTGCATGGGGCACAGGTGATGCTGTATGGGGCACAGGTCATGCTGTATGGGGCACAGGTCACGCTGTATTGGGCACAGGTCACGCTGCATTGTGCACAGGTCACGCTGCATTGACACTAGGGCAGCTGTGGGGGGGGGGTTCTGTTTGCAGGGGGGCCCCATACAACATTTTGCTATGGGGCCCTGCTATTTATAGTTACGCCCCTGACCTTAGGCAAATAGATTTATGTAACTGCGTCCCATCTGGACTATTGTCAAATGACAGCTAAACGGGAGCTCTTCCATCCTGGGTTGACGTCATATGACGTCCTCCCAGAATCACGTCTTGCGCACACCATAGTGGCTGTGCTGCGGTGCTATGACTTTAGCAGCCTTTACCTGGGAATACGGTGATCATGCATTCGGTTTTCCTTGAAGGTGATTTTTTTTTTCTTATCAGATGCTCACCTTAAATGTTATAGATTAGTGACATGTTTATTAGACTAGTTGCTCTGCATCTAGAGGACAGACACTTTACACCGTAAATCAGCAGTAAGGGCTCGCCGTGATAGTACACCGCGCCTTGTGATTATATCTTCACTGGCTCTCCTTCAAGTCACACTTTCAAAGACAAAATCCTACATAAATACACATCATCCTAATTTTGAAGACAGTGTAGAACATTAGAGAAAACACTTGTTGCCTTGGTAACCGGCGTTTGATTTGTAGCCGGAGTTACCCTCTCAGAAACAATATAATTCATAGAGAAAGCCTTAAGAGATAACTAGGGAAAAATGACATCAATATACTCTACCGATTGCCCAATAAATATTGTTATAACAATGCAATAGCAGTCAAATCGTGTAAACCAGCGCATTATCTGTTTAATGCAAACGCAGGAAATCTGTGCTTAAAGCGGTATTAAACCCAAAACCAAAAACTGTATTTATTGCAGCTTATCACTCATTAGATGTAGTGGCTGCATTCGTTTTCTCAAAGTGTTACTAAACCCACAACGGTAAAATCAGTCTGTATATGCAGTAACGCATGCTTGTTATACTCACTGTGGAACCTAAGGGGTTAATCCTCCGCATTGTGTAAAAAGGCTGCTTGATCCTGTCTTTTCTGATCCTCCACTTCTTCCTCTGTCCCCAATCCATCTCCTGATAAGACAGAGCCTTTGGAGTCACTCTGCACATGCCCAGTTTGGTGTGTATTGCTAGAGAGATTTTTTTTTTTGGACGGGTGCATGTGATAAGCACAGGGCCAATCAGCACTGTCCAGACAGAGGGTCAGGGGTCCTGCAGCCTCATGGGACAGTCAGAGGAGAATGAAAACTCCTCCTATGAGCTTTAATCAGACACTGATAGAAGTCACAAGACTGCTATATACTGCTGATGAGAAAAGGTATTTAGCAGTTTATATTTACTGAATAATAATTGCATTTCCATGTTCTGTGTCCTGTGGGAGACCAGATATAGTGAATGCAGGCTCCTGGGTTTAGTAACACTTTAACCACTTAAGGACCAGAAAATATTTAAAGCGGAGTTCCACCCAAAAATGGAACTTCCGCTTTTCGGAATCCTCCCCCCCCTCCGGTGTCACATTTGGCACCTTTCAGAGGGGAGCAGATACCTGTATTATCCAGGTATTTACTCCCACTTCCGGGCATAGATAGCCGCAGCACCCGCGGATATCTAGACCATATCCGGCGCCTCCTCCGCCCCCCGCTGTCTTCTGGGAGACGCACAGGTCCCAGAAGACAGCATGGACCAGTGGGATCGCGCAGAGTGACTCGTGCATGCGCAGTAGGGAACCAGGCTGTGAAGGCTTCACTTCCTGATTCCCTCACCGAAGATGGCGGCGCCTCCACCTGAGAGCCGCGGGACAGATCGGCTTCAGGTGAGGACATCGCGGGCGCCCTGGACAGGTAAGTTTCCATATTTTAAAAGTCAGCAGCTGCAGTATTTGTAGCTGCTGACTTGTAAAAAAAAAAAAATTCGGCGGAACTCCGCTTTAATGACCAGGCCATTTTTTGCCATACAGCACTGCTTTGCTTTAACTGACAATTGCGTGGTCATGCGACGTTGTACCCAAACAAAATTGACGTCCTTTTTTCCCCACAAATAGAGCTTTGTTTTGGTAGTATTTGATCACCTCTGCGGGTTTTATTTTTTTAATTATAAACAAACAAATGCGACCATTTAAAATGAATAAATCATTTTTTAAACTTCTGCTATAATACATATCCAAAAACAAATATAAAAAAACTAATTTATTCATCAGTGTAGTGCGATATATATTCTTCTACATATTTGTGGTAAAAAAAAAATTGCAATAGACGAATATTGATTGGTTTGCGCAAAAGTTATGGCGTCTACAAACTATGGGATAGATTTAGGGACTTTTATTTATTTTTTATTGTTTTTACTGGTAATGGCGGCGATCTGCGATTTTTAGCGGGACTGCGACATTGCGGCAGACAAATCTGACCCCAAATGACACTTTTTGGGGACCAGTGACATTATTACATTGATCAGTGCTAAAAAAAATGCACTGATCAATGTAAAAATGACACCGGCAGGGAAGGGGTTAACACTAGGGGGCGATCAAGGAGTTAAGTGTGTTCCCTGGGTGTGTTCTGTAGGGGGGATGGGCTTAATGGGAGATGACAGAGATCGCTGGGAACAGTAGATCTCTGTCATGTCATCTGTCAGAATGGGGATCCGCCTTGTTTACAAAGGCAGATCCCCATTCTGCCTCTGTACTAGGAAATCACGGGTCGCCGGTGGACATCGAGTCCGCCCGACCCGCAGGCACGCTCCCGCAGCATTCAGCGGGCACGAGGGTGCACTACATACAATGATGGCGGTTCACGTAGGGGAGTCAACCTGCCGCAGTACGACTTCGGCGGCATGTCCTTAAGTGGTTTTGTTTTTTCCCTGTTTTCACTTGGTAATCTGCCCAGTAATACACCTGTATAAGAGTGCCTACACCAGGGGTCTTCAAACTACGGCCCTCCAGTTGTTCAGGAACTACAATTCCCATCATGCCTAGTCATGTCTGTGAATGTCAGAGTTTTACAATGCCTCATGGGACGTGTAGTTCTGCAACAGCTGGAGGGCTTTAGTTAGAGGATCCCTGGCCTTCACTCTGGATGAAGCAGCACAGAGGGCACCTTTGGACATCAGCATTGTTTATCTGAGTGGAGGGAGAGGAGTGTTAGATGTACTGGCAGATTTGAATAAAAATAGAAAACCAATGCAGCCATCACATCTAAGGATTGTTAAGCTGCAATATAATATATGTTTGCTTTTGGGTTTATTACCACTTTAGGGCTACGGTTAGAAGTGCAGTTGGGGGTGGTAAAAAGCGTAGTTGAGCCCCCCTAGGCTGCAATTAACAGTGGATGGGGGGGTCTACATGCCGCGGTCACGATGCTTTACTCCGCACTTGTAGCAAAATCTATCCAACATGTTGTGATCAGGGGGCAGCAAGCCCACTGAATATGACCCATTCAAAGGAACAGGAAAGCGCCACAAAATGCCCGCAACCGTGTGCAATGTGCGTGGTTTCACCATGCTTTTCGGCAAAGACGGGGTTGAAAAACAAAATCACATTGCCACTTCACCACCTGTCAATGACCTCATTTTTAATAAAGGACTTGTTAAAAAACGTCTCTTTTTTTTTTTTTACACTACACTGCTTTTTTGGGGGTCAATGGGTAGTGGTACAATGCACCCCACACTCATTCACATACGGGGGGGGCCTAGATTCCTAATGGTGGGGTTTCAGATTCCAATAAGCCCCCTGCTCGCACACCCCCTCAACCACCAACCAAGGTTGCATGGAAGAGGTCCTTGTCCCCATCAACATGGGGACAAGGTACTTTGGGGTGGGGGTGGGCCTCCCAAAGCACCCCCCCTATGTTGAGGGCATGTGGCCTGGTATGGTTCAGAAGAGGGGGAGCGCTCGCTCATCCCCCCCACCTTTCCTGACCTGCCGGGCTGCATGCTTGGATAAGGGTCTGGTATGGATTTTGGGTGGGGACCCCACGCCATTTTTTTTTTATTTTGGTGTGGAGTTTCCCCTCAAAATCGAGTTGTGCCAAATTTGTCAAGCCTCGAAACTGCAAATAACAGTATTCAAAACTATCAACAGCCAACACTTTAAATGTCCTCACAACTTATCAGTTGAGTTGACTGTAAACTGAGAGACCTAGAATTATTGCTCTTACTCCAGCATGCACAGCAATATATAACCTATGTGTGTTCATCGTTTACATACACACATGCATTCTACATGTGCGTCTGTATTTGTATTAGTGTGCACGGGGCGACCTGGGTGCTTTTATTTATTTTATTTTTTTATTGTATTATATTTTAATTTCTTAAACCCTTTATTTGCACTTAACAGGCACTTTTTATGGAGACATCAAGGGTCTATTTAAGTAAAAACAGACCCCCTGGAGTGCTATTAGCTTGCTTATTGGCAATTAAACATAATAGGTGGACTCATTTTGACCAACAGGGAGGCCTGGTTTGCAGAGGAGGCAAGTGCAAGTTTTACTTTTACAGGAAAAGTAAAAAAAAAACAAGAAAACATGTCATTCCAGCTAAGCTGGAATTACATGTCAAAGTCAAAGCTCCTCTGTATACTGCGATCCTAATGCCGCGTACACACAAGCGGACTTTACGGCAGACTTTGCCCGGCGGACTGGATTTCGTCAGACAATTCGATCGTGTGTGGGCTCCAGCGGACTTTGTTTTCTCAAAAGTTGGACGGACTTAGATTTGAAACATGTTTTAAATCAATCCGTCGAAATCGAGTCCGGTCGAAAAGTCCGCTCGTCTGTATGCTAGTTAGACGGACAAAAAGCCACGCTAGGGCAGCTATTGGCTACTGGCTATGAACTTCTTTGTTTTAGTCCGGTCGTATGTCATCACGTACGAATTCGACGGACTTTGGTGGATTGTGTGTAGGCAAGTCCGTTCATTCAGAAAGTCCGTCGTAAAGTCTGTCGAAAAGTCCGCCGAGCAAAGTCTGCCGTAAAGTCCGACCGTGTGTACGCGGCATAACTCTATATTTTTGAGAGCCTCCAAGTTGGAGCACATATAGGATAAATTAAGGGTAGGTTTGTCTGGAGGGAGCCCATTCCTCCTTAAGGGTACAGGGACACATTCAATGACCAGCAAGAGCACAATGGCAACTGAAGGCATCCAATGTGTCCCTACGCCAAATCCAGCCAACAAGCCATACCCAAACCTGCCCTTAATTTATCCATTGCTAGATATGCTCCAACTTAGAGACTTTCAAGTGTAGAGTTTGGACCACAGTGTGCAGAGGAGCCTTGATGAGGCAGTGCGGTATCCATGTGTATTTGCAAATTTGTGCAAATAAACCCTCTGGTTTTAATGTGATTTCTTAGGCACAGCCATTTTGTTTTTGTTGTTTGCAGGCTAGCTGCTAAGTGTGCAGAGAAATGTTTTGTTTGTGATATAATCCAACTGTCTTTATCTCCAAATTCCTCTAATTATTTTGAAATGCAATTATGTCTGAAGATATCCTCTGCTTATGCAAAAACACAACCACAAGCATATTTTATTACTGTATTTGCAGCTTGGCTGCATTGCAGTAATAATGAATGGAGAAGGTTCAATTTAAAACCTTTTAAAACACAAATAGGAATATTGTTTAAGATGCAGTACCATTCATTTCAGAATAAATACTTGCTGGAAACGACATCAAAGACAGATCAAGAAGGATTTTTTTAATCACGCTCTGCAACAAACTCATCATAGTCTACTGTACTCCATGGGGTGCTGCCGTTAACAGCAACTCTGTACAAGGAGAAATTGATGAAAAGTCCAGCACTCCACAAGTAGCTTGGTTACAGTCAACAGCCTAAGTCCCAGAGAGACATGAATCACCCTCAATTTACCTTGATAAAAATGTTCCTTTGTGGTACTCACACTTTTATGTGTTGGATTTCTCAGAATTTCCTCAAATTATTGTTGTCTTTATAAAAGAACTTAGGGATGTGAGACCTCCAGATGAACTGATGAGAAGACAGGAAACATGAGAGATGTATGCCTTGACAAACCAAAGCCATCTGGGGTCTAGGAACCAATAAACCTTTATAATATGCAAAGTAAATTATGTCTGGCTTGTGACTTAGAAAGTCCTCTCCAGATGGGTTTTTTAAGACTCCCGGTCCTCTTTCCCATAGCTTCTAATTGTCCCTCATTTGGAGAGATTTTCCCTCTGTCTCTTCTTTTCTCCTCAACTGGCCATGTTTTTGGTCTGATGCTCCCCTACTGAATTTATCCACATACAGTATGTGCACAGGTAATCAGATGAGGAAATCAAAAGTTATCACTGTTTGCAAGTGTAGCCACCCTGCCTTAAGCAGGGGTGTCTATTCAAATTAGGTATTTGCTAGGCTGTAGTCAGCCTAAACTGGACTGATAGTTTAGCTTTCTTGGGTCTCTCCTTGGCTTTTGGTTATTGTTTGCTTTTGCCTGCTACTGGGGAGTGCCCCCTGGCAAAAGTGTGGGAGGCTGCACTAATGAGAGTTATGAATATCTTCTTGGCCAACTACTGGGAGGTTTATTGCCAGCGGTGCAGGCTGGAAGAGAGGTAAATATTCAGAAGTGACCTTAAGAAATCAGTCCCCCAAGACCTGCATAGGGGAAGGATGTAATGGCTGTGGGATCCTCTTAGGTTTGCTGCCTGAGTAGGATGACAATGTGCCTGGACAGAGGCCTACGTTTGAGGGCTAGTATGCTGAGCAATGCGGATGAACGCCTTGGAGGAACTTCTTCAGGGATACCTGAGAAGCTGTGTGAAGCTTGATCCGCAACTGAAGTGTGGTAACTTCTCCCCAAGGAGTCAATGGCTGAATCAACTAGTGTCTTGCAGTCAGGAGCTGATCTCACAGAATGCTGGGTTGGCTTGAAGGTCCTCTATCTGTGAAGAAGATAAGTGCTTCCTGTCTGTTACCTGAAGGCCATGGGTGTCTTTTGCCTGAGCCCTCTCTGCAACGAGTGCTGAATGAGAGTCGATAAACTCTATTTCTTGCATTGAAAGGTGATTGGCACCCATCTGTTTATATTATTCCACTGTTGTCGAAGACTAGACCCTGAGGTGATATTCTAGCCCACACTGCCTATGAGATACCTCATATGGTTATGGGATCAGGAGCTGCTAACCCTGCTGTTGGGGTTGGTGCTGCTACCTCTGACCCTTCTGCCCTAAGCTTTGGCCTATTACGGTAAACACAGGCCTGGATGATTTTGTAAAGCTGGAGATAATCCTCAAGGCCATATTTACACATTTTCCCTACATAAGCCATAACTATGAGACCCATGTGTACTAACGCACCACTTGATTATTTTAGTAAAAACTAAAGCTCAACTGCATTATTGTATTCAGTGTGCAGTTTGCTTTATAAGAAAAACACTTTTCATCTGAACAGACCATGAAATAAGGAAAAGAAGAGATGGTTTTGTGCTTCCTGAATATTCATGAGACTGTCACAGTCATGGTTCAGGTGCAGAAGCCAATAGCTATAGAAGTGGAAAGGCACACAGAAATGGGAAGCATAATGCACAAACAGGTCCCCCTGGCGTGTGATGGTGGCTCACTCGATGCACAGGGTCTAGTCACTAGCTGGTCTTCACCAGCGCTCCTGATGGTAAAGATGGGTTTCACCGCATGCAAGTACCAGGTCAAAGTCCTCAGAATCCCCACACCAGGAGGTGAGCCAGCTGGGATCCAGAAGCAGGTAGGGCTCAAGTAGAAGCCTAGTCAGTAAACAAGCCAAAAGTCGGTAACAAGTGGTTGCAGGCTGGGATCAAGTGCAAGTGTGGCCAATTGGCAAGCCAAAGGTGGGTACAAAGTGGTTGCAGGTTTTGATCAAGGGGAAGTGTAGTTGAGGAACAAGCCAAAGTTCGGTAACGAGTAGTAATCAGGATACAGATGGCAGCAGGAGTGTAAGGAGCAAAATATTGACTGGAGAAGAACACAATAATCTGGCATACAGGAAGTGCAAAGGCATAACCTAAATAGGATGTTTATGGGAGGAGCAAGGAGTTCAAGGTTCATCAGAGACAAGATGGCAAGTAAAGTTGTCCAAGGGATCAGGCAGGGAGCTGTCCAGCTTCTCAGACAGCACAGTAAGAAGAACTACTGTCAGACACAACAGAGGTTTTGGTTTCAGATCTGGGTCCTGACTGAGACATTTTTAAGATATCTCACACCTCCTTTCCATGGCTTCCTACTGTCCCTCTTTTGGAAGGATTGTCTCTCTTTTGCGACCATATGACTCTGTCCTTCTTCCCTCTTTAACTGGCCTTCCTTTTTGACCCAACCTATAAAATACTGTTTAACTTTCAAAAGTGTTATTCTACAATTAACCTTTCATCTAACCTCTAAATTATTGTATTTGTTGTTTTATGTTGGTTTAACCCAGCCAATTTCAACAAGAGGTTGCTAGGGGTTTCTTTAGCTATGGATAGTAACATAGTAGGTGAGGTTGAAAAAAGACACATGTCCATCAAGTCCAACCTGTGTAAGCGATTATATGTCAGTATTATATTGTATATCCCTGTATGTTGCGGTTGTTCAGGTGCTGATCTAATACTTTTTTGAATCTATCTTTGCCCCCCCCGCTGAGACCACCGCCTGTGGAAGGGAATTCCACATCCTTGCCGTTCTTACAGTAAAGAACCCTCTACGTAGTTTAAGGTTAAACCTCTTTTCTTCTAATTTTAATGAGTGGCCCCATGTCTTCTTAAACTCCCTTCCGCAAAAAAGTTTTATCCCTATTGTGGAGTCACCAGTATGGTATTTGGTAATTGAAATCATATCCCCTCTCAAGCGTTTCTTCTCCAGAGAGAATAAGTTTAGTGCTCGCAATCTTTCTTCATAACTAATGTCCTCCAGACCCTTTATTAGCTTTGTTGCCCTTCTTTGTACCTGCTCCATTTCCAGTACATCCTTCCTGAGGACTGGTGCCCATAACTGGACCGCATACTCCAGGTGTGGCCGGACCAGAGACTTGTAGAGTGGAAGAATTATCACTTTATCCCTAGAGTTAATCCCTTTTTTAATGCATGTCAATATTCAGTTTGCTTTGTTAGCAGCAGCTTGGATGCAAGCCATTTCTGAGCCTATCATCTACTAGGACCCCCAGGTCCTTTTCCATCCTAGATTCCCCCAGAGGTTCTCCCCCTAGTGTATAGATTGCATTCATATTTTTGCCACCCAAATGCATTATTTTACATTTTTCTACATTAATCCTTGTTTGCCATGTAGTTGCCCAGCCCATTAATTTGTTCAGATCTTCTTGCAAGGTTTCCACATCCTGCGGATAAGTTATTGCCCTGCTTAGCTTAGTATCGTCCGCAGATACAGAGATTGAACTGTTTACCTATCCTCCAGGTCGTTTATGAACAAATTAAATAGGATTGGTCCCAGCACAGAACCCTGTGGGACCCCACTCCCCACCCCTGACCATTCAGAGTATTCCCCATTTACTACCACCCTCTGAACTCACCCTTGTAGCCAGTTTTCAATCCACGTACTCGCCCTATGGTCCATGTCAACTGACCTTACTTTGTACAGTAAAGGTTTGTGGGGAACTGTGTCAAATGCTTTTGCAAAATCCAGATGCACCACATCTACGGGCCTTCCTTTACCTAGATGGCAACTCACCTCCTCTTAGAAGGTTAATAGATTGGTTTGGCAAGAATGATTCTTCATGAATCCATGCTGATTACTGCTTATGATACCATTTTCATTACTAAAATCTTGTATATAGTCCCTTATCATCCCTTCCAAGAGCTTGCATACTATTGATGTTAGGCTAACTGGTCTGCAATTCCCAGGGATGTATTTTGGGCCCTTTTTAAATATTGACACTAAATTGGATTTTCTCCAATCCGCTGGTACCATTCCAGTCAGTAGACTGTCAGTAAAAATTAGGAACAATGGTCTGGCAATTACTTGACCGAGTTTCCTAAGTACCCTCAGTGCAATCCATCCAGTCCTGGTGATTTATTAATCTTAAGTTTCCCAAGTCTAATTCTAATTATGTCCTCTGTTAGCCATGAGGGTGCTTCCTGTAATGTGTCACGAGGATGAACACTGCAGTTTTGGTTACTGAAGCCCCCCGATTTCCTCGTAAAGACTGAGGAAAAGAATAAATTAAAGACTTTCGCCATCTCCCCATCCTTTGTAACCAGATGTCCTTCCTCATTCTTTATGGGGCCAATATGGTCTGTCCTCCCTTTTTTACTGTTTCCATACTTAAAGATTTTCTAGGGATTTTTTTTTTTGCTCTCCTCTGCTATGTGTCTTTTGTGTTCTATCTCAGCTGCCCTAATTGCTCCTTACATTTCTTGTTGCACTCTTTATAAATTTTGAATGCAGATGATGATCCCTCAACCTTGTATTTTTTGAAGGCCTCATCTTTTGCTTTTATGTGCATTTTTACATTGGCCTTAAGCCATCCAGGACTTGTTCGCTCTTTTAAATGTATTACCCAATGGGATGCATTGGCTAATGCCCTTATTTAATATGCTCTTAAAGCAAACCCATGTTTCCTATGGATGATACAGTATCTTGAGCTGTGGGTGATTTGATGGTGCCTGCATAGTTCTGGGACCAGAGTCACTTAGCAGAGCCAGTTGCAAGACACTAGTGATCTTTTTAGTTGTCTGCAAAAGACGCATTATTCCCACCGACCCTCAGTAAACAGGTTTTAGCAGAGGTACCCTGATATCTGAATTTTATGGGTTCCTCCAAGGTAAAAAGTTGTTCCACTCTTTAATCTCAGAAAGTTGGGAAGTATGCCTTTCTACTACAGTTCTGCTGAATTTAGCCACAAATGTACACAGGTGGGCAGAATAGTAAATTAAAAGTTATTACAGTTTTCAAGTATTGAGGCTTGGTGCAACTCCTTCTTACCCTTCTGTCCTAGGCACTGGTGCTATTATGGCATTATGGTAATCACCAACCTGGATAGATGGAGAGGGCCCCGTTAAGTACAGTAGGGACAAGGAAGGTGTTTACAAAATAAGTTGTTAGCCTGGAAAAGTAACAGGAATTAATAGCCCCTTCACTAGCTAAGGAAGGCAGAGATGGAGACCTTATTGTGGTGGACATGTTGGGGGATTAACTTGTTCCCATAAAATTGGACTCCTCCTTGAATTTAGAGACATTTTAACTTCTGCCAATATACAATATATCCACTTAACAACCAGTGACGTACCCGTATGTCGCTGGACTTTCGGTGGTTATACTGGGATGCTTGCCTGCACCCGCAGGCATCATCCCAGTACCGTTTTTTAGAGCTGGCGGTCAGCTCTCTTGTAATAGCAATCGGAGCTGCTAACTAGATGCTTGGTTGCTATAACAAGCAGCGGGAGGGGATGTCCTCCCTACCGCCACCTTTAGCAGCTCTCTCGGGCTCTGTCATCCCACCGGGATCGGCTTTGATCGCCTGCTCGTGATAGTAAACCAGAAGCAATGACATGACAACAGCGCCATTTTTGAAAAATTGTATTCAAAAACACTGATCTTGGTGTTTTGAATGCTTTCAAGGGCAGAGGAGGGATTTGGTGTCTTATAGACCCCAGATCCCTCCATAAAGACTACCTGTCACATGCCTATTGCTGTCACAAAGGATGTTTACATTCCTTGTTACAGCAATAAAAGTGATCAATTTTTTTTATTTTTTTAGTGCCCCCGTCCCCCTGTGCTAGTGCGCAAAGGCAAGAGGGCACGGCAGCCCGCGTGCACGCAAAAAGTTCCACACATGTGAGGTATTGCAGGGAACGTCAGATCATGGGCAGTAATTCTAGCACTAGACCTCCTGTGTAAATCTAAAGTGGTAACTTGTAATGGCTTTTAAAGTGTTTCCTATGGATAGTAACATTTATGTCATAAACAATCCAGTCCCTGATTATGCTTGCTGACTTACAGGAGCAATCTGCTGCCCATGGACAGTATCTTTAACCTCAATTTGAAGTAGCGTGTAAGAGTCACCATGTGTCACAGCAATAAAATATGGCTTTTTAAGCATACTTTTTCTCAAAGTCATAAAAGCATTCAAATGCACCATGATAAGTCATATACAGTAAAACTGGCAATGATAGTAAATTAAATGAATACTTTTCTATGTCCTAAATGACCCTGATTGCATCCAGCCCACCTGCTCTGCTACCTGACACATATAGAGACTCAGAGCCCTCTACAAAGGGACAACTTGTACTGTTTGTCCTTCACACATGGCTTTGTATGCAGCAAAATTCTGCAGGAAGGATCAGCTTTGGTAAAAATAAATAGTACAACTCCTCACAAAGCGCATTAGTATGCGCAGTATGCCTTTCTAATTGTAAGCCATCAGTGCAGTATAAGAATAAAGTCATAATAAGAAGAATAATTAAATCTAAATATAAAGACTTAAAATGTGCGCCAGATGTTGTGACTTTGAGAACTGTGAACACAACAACTAAGATTATGGCTCAGTGATTTTAAAGAGATAGAGCGGAAATATTCTTTAGGGCTCATCCATACCATAGCGCATGCATTAGCATGCGTATAACGCACACCTCGACATGCATGTTGCACTGCAATGCATTTTTAACAAGTGTTGCAGTTCCTTTTCTTACCCTTTCACTTTCATTTGTTTATTTTTGGATTTCTATATTTTTACCATGTTCTGCAGTGCACTGCGATGCATTACAGCGTGTTGCAACGTCCTGTCCAAAAATTCTACATGTCCTATTTTTTTTTAACACACACCAATCCAGCTAATTGGTGTGAGCCGATGGATAAAAAGGAAAACGGTGCGCTGTTCAAAAAAATTTAAACAAATAAATAAACCCCTTGCTATATTATATATATATATACGCACAGTATCTCACAAAAGTGAGTACACCCCTCACATTTTTTTGTAAATATTTTATTATATCTTTTCATGTGACAATGTGGAGGAGCGCAAGGTCTCTAACATCCACCAGCTCCGTTATGTTGTCATGGAGGAGTGGAAGAGGACTCCAGTGGCAACCTGTGAAGCTCTGGTGAACTCCATGCCCAAGAGGGTTAAGGCAGTGCTGGAAAATAATGGTGGCCACACAAAATATTGACACTTTGGGCCCAATTTTGACATTTTCACTTAGCGGTTTAGACATTAATGGCTGTGTGTTGAGTTATTTTGAGAGGACAGCAAATTTACTCTGTTATGCCGCATACACACGAGCGGACTTTTCGTCCGGACTGGTCCGACGGACTGAATCCGGCGGACAATTCGACTGTGTGAGGGCTTCATCGGACCTGCAGCGGACTTTTTCGGTTGAAAATCTGACGGACTTTAGATTTGGAACATGCTTCAAATCTTTCCGACGGACTCGAGTCCGGTCGAAAAATCCGCTTGTCTGTATGCTAGTCCGACGGACAAAAACCGACGCTAGGGCAGCTACTGGCTATCAAGTTACTTATTTTAGTCCGGTCGTACGTGATCACGCACGAATCAAGCAGACTTTGGTGTGATCGTGTGTAGGCAAGTCCGGTCGTTAGAAAGTCCGTCGTAACTCCGTCGAAAGTCCGTCGGAAAGACTGTCGGACCTTTGTTGTTGACAAGTCCGACTGTGTGCACGCGGCATTATACAAGCTGTACACTCACTACTTTACATTGTAGCAAAGTGTCATTTCTTCAGTGTTGTCACATGAAAAGATATACGGTAATAAAATATTTACAGAAATGTGAGGGGTGTACTCACTTTTGTGAGATACTGTATATTTTTTCTATTTCGGTCACTTTCCTCATTGCTTCCATCTCCCGATTCCTTTGTAGATTTTTTTCTCTGAGAGATTTGTTGGATTAGGATTTCTCTTAAGTAAGCCTTAAGGGTATCCCAAACTGTACCCTGTGTTGCTGTTGTTCTGCTCAAAAAATTCCTGAAGTATATCTCTCATAGATTCTTTAGGGGTAATTAACTGTAACCAGAGTGGATTTATTTTCCATTCGCCCCCTTCCCGCTGTTTTCCCAATCTTTCTGACAGAACTAAGGGAGAGTGATCCGACAATCCTCTAGCCTCGTATTTAACATTCATTACCATTGTAGCCAGGATATTGTTCCCTATTGCCATATCTATTCTAGAGAGTGAGGAATGTGTACCAGAATGACATGGAAACATTTGAGTTGTTGGGTAGCGTTCATGCCTGATATCACTCAGCTCTGTCTCCCTAAATATCCTATCACAGGGTTAGGCAACCCCCGGCACTGGTGCCGCCAGCGGCACTCGAAGCCTCTTTTGCCGGCACTCGACTCCCTCCCCATCAGCAGAGCAGCTCAGAGAAGTGTCGGTGAGACACTAATACATTCCAGTTTCAGATTTTCCCACACCGCACGTCCACTGAGGGGGAGGGACTGTACCCCCACACATTGTAAAAGATGGGAAACATTGTTTGGTTCTCTAACTTTGCTGTAGCTGCGATCGTCAGCTTTTGTGATGGGGAAGAGATTGGGTGCAGTTCTGGTAGGGGGGGCGGTCCCTGTTTCCAGGTGGAGGAGGACTTTCATTGGCCACTGCTAAACCAATCACAGTCCTGCTAGCCCCTTCCACCATCTGGAGGAAGACGACTCACTTGTTTGCCACTACCAATCTCAGAAAGAAGGGATTTATTTCACTGTGATTGAGAAAACCACAATCAGGTGACAGTTTGTGGAATTACTGTTGAGCTTCTAAGAATTTTGTTGAAATGATTCCTGAACCTTTGTGTCACTACTGAACCCCGGCACTCTGTGTCCCTTTAGGCCACAGCCAGTATTCAGTGCAATGAAAATCACACCCAACTTTCGCTGCGGCAATTCGTACCACACTTTTCCTCAGCTGCGGGGGCCCAACTTATGATCTGGCACACAGGCCCACTGCTTTCAGAAAATGCCCCTGACCTGAGCTCATTATTGTGCATCCATTCCAGATGCTTGTATGTGACATGACACACATCATATACATCACATACATCCCATACAAGCACGTGGGCTGGATGTGAGAGGTGGATCAGCAGGATGAGTGTGCCAGGACAGGTAGATGTGTCTCATCTCTGCTTCCTTTCACCACTTTGCATATCACGCATATCATAGATGAGAAGAGGGTACAGCGGTGGAGCAGAAGAGCAGGAGGGGTTCAGAGGTGGGACAGAAGTGCAGGGGGGTACAGTGTTGGCCCAGATGAAAAGGGGGTTACAGTGGTGGGACAGAAAAGCAGGGGGTAGAGCAGTGGGGAAGATGTGAAAGGAGGTGTATTGGTGGGACAGATGAGCAGGGGGGTTACAGTGGTGGGGCAGGAGAGCCGGGGGAACAGAGGTGAGACAGATGTGCAGGAGGCACATTGGTGGGACAGATGAGAAAGCGGGTTACAGTGGTGGGGCAGATGAGCAGATAGGTTCAGTGTTAAGACAGATGAGAAGGTGATTTAGTAGTGAAACAGAAGAGCATGGGGATACGGCGGTGGAGCATATGTGCAGGGAGGTATAGTGGTGGGGCAGATGGGCAGGAGGTAGAGTGGTGGGAGGATTGAGAAGGGGGTTCAGCGGTGGGACAGAAAAGCAGGGGGGTACAGTGATGGGGCAGATGAGCAGCGGGTTACAGTGATGGGAAAGATGAGCAGGGGGGTTCACTGTTGGGGCAGATGACAAGGGGGTTCAGCGGTGGGACAGAAGAGCAAGGGGTACAGCAGTTGGGTAGATGTGAAAGGAAGTGCATTGATGGGACAGATGAGCAGGGGGTTACAGTGGTTGGGCTGAAGAGCAGGGGGAACAGAGGTGGGGCAGATGTACAGGGGGGTACAGTGGCAGGGAAGATGAGAAAGGAGGTACATTGGTGGGACAGATGAGTAGGGGGGTACAGAAGTGGGGCAGATGTGCAGGAGGCACATTGGTGGGACAGATGAGAAAGCGGGTTACAGTGGTGGGGCAGATGAGCAGATAGGTTCAGTGTTAAGACAGATGAGAAGGTGATTTAGTAGTGAAACAGAAGAGCATGGGGATACGGCGGTGGAGCATATGTGCAGGGAGGTATAGTGGTGGGGCAGATGGGCAGGAGGTAGAGTGGTGGGAGGATTGAGAAGGGGGTTCAGCGGTGGGACAGAAAAGCAGGGGGGTACAGTGATGGGGCAGATGAGCAGCGGGTTACAGTGATGGGAAAGATGAGCAGGGGGGTTCACTGTTGGGGCAGATGACAAGGGGGTTCAGCGGTGGGACAGAAGAGCAAGGGGTACAGCAGTTGGGTAGATGTGAAAGGAAGTGCATTGATGGGACAGATGAGCAGGGGGTTACAGTGGTTGGGCTGAAGAGCAGGGGGAACAGAGGTGGGGCAGATGTACAGGGGGGTACAGTGTCAGGGAAGATGAGAAAGGAGGTACATTGGTGGGACAGATGAGTAGGGGGGTACAGAAGTGGGGCAGATGTGCAGAGAGGTGCAGAGGAGAAAGAAGGTACATTGGTGGAACGCATGAGCAGGGGGTTACAGTGGTGGGGCAGAAGAGCAGGGGGAACAGAGGTGGGACAGATGTGCAGGGGGTATAGTGGTGGGGCAGATGAGGAAGGGGGTACAGTGGTGGGGCAGATGAGCAGATATGTTCAGTGTTAGGACAGTTGAGAAGATGGTTCAGCAGTGAGACAGAAGAGCAGGAGGGTACGGTGGTGGAGCAGATGTGCAGGGAGGTACAGTGGTAGGGCAGATGAGCAGGGGGGTACAGTGGTGGGGCAGATGTGCAGGGTAGTACAGTGGTGGGGCAGATGTGCAGGGGGTTACAGTGGTGGGGCAGATGAGAAAGGGGGTACACTGGTGGGGCAGATGAGCAGGGGGTTATAGTGGTGGGGCAGATGAGAAAGGGTTACATTGGTGGGGCGGATGAGCAGGGGGTTACAGTGGTGGGGCAGATGTACAGGGGGTTACAGTGGTGGGACAGATGAGCAGGGGGGTACAGTGGTGGGACAGATGTGCAGGGTAGTACAGTGGTGGGGCAGATGTGCAGGGGATACAGTGGTGAGACAGATAAGCAGGTGAATTGGGGCTGATCAGAGGTGTGAGAGTGCAGAATGTTAATTTCTTACTACTATTCTAGTAGTTTAAAGCACTTACTTTATAAAAAATCCTTTTTGTGATTGAGAGTGTGAATTTGAAATTTTTTTGTAATGAAATCAGCACACTCGGTTTCTTTGAAAACATTTTTTGACACACTGTGCTCAAAAGGTTGCCTACCCCTGTCCTATATAATGACGTAAATGGACTCTGGTCAAGTTTCTTTCCGAGAGGGAACTTATTCATCTGGGAATTCATCAACATATTGAAATCTCCTACTATTGTGTTTAATAACGTCTAGTTTAAAGGAGGTGGGACATACAGTCAGGTCCATAAATATTGGGACATCAACACAATTGTAATCTTTTTAGCTCTA
The DNA here is from genome assembly GCA_037952835.1 of Lithobates septentrionalis. Classification (NCBI taxonomy): domain Eukaryota; kingdom Metazoa; phylum Chordata; class Amphibia; order Anura; family Ranidae; genus Lithobates; species Lithobates septentrionalis. Next base: position 6,163,413 of record JBBDGP010001358.1, read on the forward strand.
TACACCACATCAATGGATTTGAAATTAAACGAACAAGATGTGCTTTAACTGCAGACTTTCAGATTTAATTTGATGGTATTTACATCCAAGTCAGGTGAACGGTGTAGGAATTACAACAGTTTGTATATGTGCCTCCCACTTTTTAAGGGACCAAAAGTAATGAGCCAATTGGCTGCTCAGTTGTTCCATGGCCAGGTGTGTGTTATTCCCTCATTATCCCATTTACAAGGAGCAGATAAAAGGTCCAGTCAAAGCACATCTTGTTTGTTTCATTTCAAATCCATTGTGGTGGTGTATAGAGCCAAAAAGATTAGAATTGTGTTGATGTCCCAATATTTATGGATCTGAATGTACACATTCATAAGTATACAAAGCATCTCCGCTAGCACACAATATATTAATATGTACCGTCCCTCATCATCTATCTTCACTTGTCTACAGGAGAACCTCAATGATTTATGCATCAAAATATTTGCTCCCCTTGAATATGATGTATGCACTGAGTAATAATGATCTGGAAATCCCTTACATCTTAATCGTAGAACTTTTTCTTTTATTAAGTGTGTCTCCTGTAGGCAAAGGACAGATGCTCCTACAGTTGAAGCAAACTTAAGCAGAGCTATTTTTTTTTTTAGTGAATCACCTAATCCCCTCACATTCCATGAACAAATCGTCACTCCACCATTCATTTTTGTTTGAAAATAAGAAAAAATATATAAATTAATCTGTCCGTAAATTTGTGAATCGCCCTTTATAAGTGAGGGCCATATTCCTTTACCTCATAACTTCTGTGCATCATATCTAATATTTAATTTTATCAAACAATTTTCTCAATGTACCCTCATATTTAGATTCCACTATACCATTTCCATACCAAAGTAAGTGTGTCTGTTGTTTTCCCCCTACCCCCCTACTACCCTCCTCCCTACCACCCCCTCTCCCCATTCCCCGACCCCCTCCCCTCCCAAACCCCTCTGGGGGCATTAGTTGTGGTCCCATGATCTATCTGTGTATAAAAATAAAAAAATTAAAAAATAAATAAATTTTCCCAAAAAAGGAGAAAATACCCATGTCAGTGAAAACACTTGAACTCTCTAACTACTACACCTAGGTCCATAACTCTATTCTGGTGCTCCTATATTTTAATATTTTCGAAAACAAATAAATCCCAAGGCCATCTGCATATTAAAGCTCATGCCTCATACCTCCCAGACTCAACTACTACTATATAGACTGCTCATTTTTCTCCAGCCAAGAGGCAGCCGCGGCCGGTGCATCAAAAAGATGAACCACCCCTTTTGCTATGACTCTCAGTCTTGCCGGATATAACATAGCATACTGCACAATTAGCTGCCGCAACCGCCTCTTGATATCTTTAAATTTCACTCTCCTTCTCTGTACCCCTGCAGAGAAGTTGGGAAAAAATAAGACTCTCCCTCCTTTAAACATTACATCTTTCATTACTCTTGCCTTTCGTAATATTGTTTCTCTATTCTTGAAAAAGAGGAGTTTTGCTAATACAGGTCTTGGTATCCATCCTGAATGGGGGACTCTCAATGGGATTGTATAGGCCCTTTCAATTGCAAATAGAGGGGAAAGTCGCCCCCCCCCCCCAAAGACCTCTCTAAACCATATCTCCAAAAAGTCTCTCATACTATTCCCTTTACTTCTCTCTGGTAGACCAATTATGCGAACATTGTTCCTCCTCATACGGTTTTCCAAGTCTTCCAATTTATCATTTTGTTTCTCTACTGTGCCCTTTAGAAGTGCAATCTCCTGCTTCATAGGTGTCATTGCATCCTCGACTCCACTGACCCTACCCTCCAACTCCGTAGTGCGCTCCCACACTTTTTGTAAGTCATGTCTGACAAATGTAATTATTCTTTAATAGATTTCAGCTGGTCTGTCATTTCCAACAGAGCAGACTTGCACCCGTTAACTGCCAACAATGCGTCTCTTAGAGGTCAGAGGAGAATGGGAAGACTGGTTCGAGATGATAGAAAGGCAACAGTAGCTCAAACAACCACTCGTTACATACCATCTCTGAATACACAACACATCGATCCTTAAAGCAGATGGGCTACAGCAGCAGAAGGCCACACCGGGTGCCACTCCTGTCAGCTAAGAACAGGAAGCTGAGGCTACAATTCTCACCAAAATTGGACAATAGAAGATTGGAAAAACATTGCCTGGTCTGATGAGTCTTAATTTCAGCTGCGACATTCAAACGGTAAGGTCAAAATTTGGTGTAAACAACATGAAAGCATGGATCCATCCTGTCTTGTATCAACGGTTCAGGCTGGTGGTGGTGTAATGGTGGGGGGGATATTTTCTTGGCACACTTTGGGCCCCTTAGTACCAATTGAGCATTGTTTAAACGCCACAGGCTACCTGAGTATTGTTGCTGACCATGTCCATCCCTTTATGACTACAGTGTCCCCATCTTCTGATGGCTCCTTCCAGCAGGATAATGCACCATGTCACAAAGCTCCAATCATCTCACCACTGGGCAATGAGGTCCCTGTACTCCAATGGCCTCCACACTCACCAGATCTCATCTAATAGAGCACCTTTGGTATTTGGTGGAACGGGAGATTCGCATCATGGATGTGCAGACAACAAATCTGCAGCAACTGCGTGATGCTATCATGTCACTATGGACCAAAATCTCTGAGGAATGTTTCCAAAACCTTGTTCAATCTATGCTATGAAGAAGTAAGGCAGTTCTGAAGGCAAAAGGGGGTCCAACCCGGTACTAGCAAGGTGTACCTAATAAAGGGGCCGGTGAGTTTATATAGCAAGGGGTTTTTTTTGTTTGTTTTTCACACTTTTGAACAGTGCACCGTTTTCCTTTTTATCCATTATTTTTGTTGAGTGGTTTGGGTTTACCATTTATAGTGGTTGCAGCAGTTATTTGCTTTAATAACACGTAGCAGCACATAAGTAGTCTATAACTGGTGTGAACAGAAACTATAAAAATGATGGTTTTCCTTGTACTTGTGTTGGAACTGCATTGGGCTTTGTTGCTGAAGGATAGTGGCGGGATCTTGTCATTATCGGGCCAAGACCAGATCCTGCCTGCCCGTGATAAACATTCATTGAGACAAGAGGATACTGATAGATTAATGAGTGGAGGGGAAGATACAGCATTATTTAATAATAGACTTGCTCTATCGCCGGCACCATACTCACTGCAAGTCTAGCAGTACAGAGTCTTATAGAAAGTTCCTACAATAGAGGCTTTGGCAGAGAGGAAAGCTCGCTGTTGTCAATAAGTGATCCATCAAGGGATTAAATCATAGACGTGCCAAGTGATTGCTGTAAATACTCAGAACGCCAAATATCTGAATGAGGTTAAAAACTGTTAACCTACATGATGTTTACAATGAAAAGCACCATCCACCTATTGACAGATGTGCTCTATTTAAAGGGAATCTGTCAGGCAGCACAATCCCCGTGTGAGAAGGCTCTAACAGAAGCATTTACCAACTCAGTTACCGCATACATACTGTGACGGGAGGGCCCGTGGAACTCAGAATACATCTTATGTCTAAGACACCCTGTGCCATCCTGGCACAGGGTGAGTGAGAAAATATATCTTGGACTACTTAAAATGGGACAGTAATATTTGTCCACAATATCTCCCAGGATGTATGTAGAGACTATTATTGGTTTGGTTGATTCTGAACGCAACCTGTGTTTATGTTAATTGAATGAGCTAATGACATTGTCCTCTATACAATGTAGGAGACGGGACGACTGCTATTATGTTGATATAACTGTGTGAAGCTCGGTGACCACAAGTCTGGGCGAAAGGTCATGTCCCAGTCACCTAGGTTGTATAAAGGATGAGATAATTAGCTCATGTTAATTAGGTTAGCTTTGAGTCATCCCTGCTGTATAAAGGTCTGTGAGATCTCAAATAAAAAGTTAGTTCTGATGTACTCCAAGACTGGTGTTGTCTAGTTCTTGGGGTTCCTATAGCCAGATCCATTGGACTCGTGTTCCAGCACTTAGGAAGCGGTATATGACGGAAGCACTCAAGCGGAGTGTGGGACATTCCGTGACATTGGTGGCAAGCAGCGGGAAAGCTTCCTGAAGTCTGGGACATCCAAACCTCCAATTGGATCCAAGATCAGCATAGCAGACTTCAGTCACCCCAGCGGAGATATGGACCTGGCATCAGAATTCCCGGGGCTGCTGCGGATCATCCTTTCAACATACACCAGGACTGTGTCTGAGGATGAATACCTGGAGCTTAGGCAGCAAATTCGGGTGGAGCTCTGGATTGCAGCCCTCCGTCTCGCTGGTATAAAACAGGGCAAGTGCTTTCCAACCCAAGAGCAACGGGCCAGTGACCAACGGGCATTACGGATGGCATTCCTGGGAGAGCAGCCCCAGGAGCAATGGGTGACTGAGTTGGACAGGTTGGTCCAGCAGGAGATAGAGCTGGACAATCGTTATCGGGCTCTGCAATGGCACGCAGAGGAGGGATATTTAGGGGAGACAACAGAATGCTCTCCGGAGGGATATAACTTTGGCGGCCCTGGATTGCTGTGGGAGAGCCTTACAGATCTTTTTATGTTTGGCGATGAAGGGGAACCTGACCTTGAGGACCTGAGAGATTATAGAGAGTCTATGCTCGGTCTTGCAGGGGTCTCAGAGCTCAAACCTGATCTGGACCATTTGCTAAGGAAGGAACAGCATCTGGAAAGGGCATACAGGAAACTGCTAGAACACGTTCAGCAGCATGCCAGAGAATCGGCAGTGGAAAATCCGGATATTGCCGTCCCCAAACCTGAAGTGCTGACAACAGGGCAGAGCTCTGCTAACCTCTGCCCAGCACTGATAACATCTTCTGGGTTCCATGGACAGGAGATGGTGAACCTATATCCCCAGACATCAGTTGCAGAGACATGGGACTTGATAGACTTTTCTGCTGAGGAAGAACAACCTGATGAGCCTCCAGCAGAAGAGCTGCTATCAGGGCCAAAGTTCACTGTGTTCTGCCCAGCACCAACAGTGGCTTCGGCCTTCTTGAGAGAAGAGGTAGTCGGCCTTTCTCCCACAACACTGACAGGGACATGTGATTTTCTGCCAGCAGCATCTATGGAGTTAAAACAAACTTCTCCAGCTGAAGATCTGGTAACTGAACAGAGGGTCCAAGACCTCTGTCCCACACTTTTACCACTTCCAGAGACTGGGGATTTAATAGACGTTTCTGTAGAGGAGGAACCACCTGGCAAACCCCCAGCAGAAGTGCTGGCAACCGGACAGAGGGTCCAAGACCTCTGCCCCACACCTGCAGCAATTGTGGAGGCCCAAGGTGAGGAGGTGGCAGTCTATCGCGAGCTGCAGATCAGGATCCAAGGAGAGAATGCAGTCATCACCTCACAACTGCAGCTTGATCTGGTGTCGGTTGATGGGGCTTCAGTCCCCACCTGTATACCCCAGGGATGCTGGGCAGTCGGCCCAGATCCCCAACAGCAGGATGGAGTGAGCCCAGTCCCCCTGTCTTCTCTCCAGCGGCAGAAAGGATTCCAGGGAGAAGGGCCAGTCCGGGCCTCTCCCCAGCGGCAGATATGTTCTCTGAGAGAGGCAGAGGATGGCTGGGTGAGTAATACACAGTTTAGAATAATTTGTTTGGGGTACTGTGTAGGTACAGGCAGTAGAGGACTGGAACTATGGACTAACTTCGGAGTCAACCCGTCTGGGGTCTCCTCCTGTGTTAGTCTCCTGCCGAAAGGGGAGAGATGTGACGGGAGGGCCCGTGGAACTCAGAATACATCTTATGTCTAAGACACCCTGTGCCATCCTGGCACAGGGTGAGTGAGAAAATATATCTTGGACTACTTAAAATGGGACAGTAATATTTGTCCACAATATCTCCCAGGATGTATGTAGAGACTATTATTGGTTTGGTTGATTCTGAACGCAACCTGTGTTTATGTTAATTGAATGAGCTAATGACATTGTCCTCTATACAATGTAGGAGACGGGACGACTGCTATTATGTTGATATAACTGTGTGAAGCTCGGTGACCACAAGTCTGGGCGAAAGGTCATGTCCCAGTCACCTAGGTTGTATAAAGGATGAGATAATTAGCTCATGTTAATTAGGTTAGCTTTGAGTCATCCCTGCTGTATAAAGGTCTGTGAGATCTCAAATAAAAAGTTAGTTCTGATGTACTCCAAGACTGGTGTTGTCTAGTTCTTGGGGTTCCTATAGCCAGATCCATTGGACTCGTGTTCCAGCACTTAGGAAGCGGTATATGACGGAAGCACTCAAGCGGAGTGTGGGACGTTCCGTGACAGGTTGTATAAAGGATGAGATAATTAGCTCATGTTAATTAGGTTAGCTTTGAGTCATCCCTGCTGTATAAAGGTCTGTGAGATCTCAAATAAAAAGTTAGTTCTGATGTACTCCAAGACTGGTGTTGTCTAGTTCTTGGGGTTCCTATAGCCAGATCCATTGGACTCGTGTTCCAGCACTTAGGAAGCGGTATATGACGGAAGCACTCAAGCGGAGTGTGGGACGTTCCGTGACATTTGGTGGCAGCAGTGGGATGCTTCCTCTTGCCTAGGCTCACCCAAATCACCACCGGGACCCCCTGCTCCTAACAGCAGATGCAACATCACTACGCCAGACTCAAGCGCAGCACCTTGAAGGATCTCTTGGAAGCCTGTGGAAAAGTCTCCAGCAACAAATCCAAAGCGACTCTCATCACCGAACTAATGGAGATCGACCAGGCCAGCAACCCACCAGCAGACACCGCAGAGGCGACAGAGTTCCAGCGTGACGTCCAGTGGCGACTGGCCTTGTATGGTACTCACCCCCCGCAGGAGGTTATCAGTCAAGTGTTAACAGAGGTGTCCCAGCTGCGAATGGCTGAACTCCAGCGGGACCAAGGAGCGTCAGTTATGTTCAACCGGGAAGCTCCAGCGGCCCGCAAAAAGCTACCCTATGCCGCCTTCCGCATGTTTGAAGATGGTGAAGATGAGATGGATGTTTACCTGCAAATGTTTGAGCGTCAATGCGGTCTCCAAGGTGTCAATAAAGCAGATTGGGTCACGCTCCTGGTCAGCCGTCTCACAGGAAGGGCTGCAGAGGCGTACAATAATGTCCCTGATGAGATCAGCCAGGACTATGACCGGGTAAAAGAAAGACTATTGGCTCGCTTCGGCATTACTCCAGAGGCACACCGTTTGAGGTTTCGCAACCTCCGTCGAAAGGAGAGAGAGCCTTACACAGAATGGGCTCATCAAATGACCCGAGCAGCGGAGAGTTGGATGACCGGGCGCCAAGCTGTTACCATGGCAGATGCGCTCCAGCTAATCCTCCTGGAACAATTCTACGATCATACCCCACATGAGGTTAGAGACTGGATAAAGGATCGGCGGCCAGTCACAGTAGATGAAGCTGCCACCCTAGCTGACCAATACGTGGATTCAAGGCGGACCGTACAACCAGAGCCTAAGACCCCAGCTCGGCCTGTCCCCAACATTCCACGGAGCTTTGCCCCTTCACACCAGCCGTCGATCCCCGGCCCCACTCAGCTACCTTCTTCACGAGGAAAAGGGGACCTCTGCTACAGATGCAACCAATCAGGGCATGTTAGGAGGTATTGTCCGCAGAAGGTTTCCCAGGACGCGCGGAACAACAGGCCCCTTGGACCTGCCCGGGCTGCTGCACACTGTCTGGAGAGAGATGATGTGACTTACCCAAGCGAGGAGAATATTGGAATTCTACATGAGGCAGACCCTGTGCAAGCTGCCACTACAGATAATCGTTTGCACCATCGACAAGCCGTGTGGATTAATGGTCGGGCTGCCCAGGGACTGCGGGACACGGGAGCTACTATTACCCTGATACAGTCCCGAATGATAAACCCGGCAGAGCAGACGGGACGGTCTGTGGCTGTGCGGGTGGCCGGGGGAAATGTTATGCGGGTCCCCACTGCCAGGGTTCACCTTGATTGGGGTTCGGGGGCCAAAGAAGTGGAAGTGGGAATAATGCAGAACTTACCTGCAGAGGTTTTGTTGGGCAACGATTTGGGACGTTTAAATTCAGCCTTCTCCCTGGATGTATCCCCGGAAGCCTATCCTGTTACCACCCGCCAGCAAGCCCGGATGGAGGTGCGCTCCCTCGAGGACGGGACCCAGGTAAGACCTGTCACCCCTGACCTAGACTGTACTACCCCAACTAACCCTATCCCGACTTGGGCTTCTCCCCAAGAATTTGCTCAGGCAACTCTTAGCGACCCTTCCTTAGCTAGCTATAGGGAAAGAGCAGGATTGGACCCTGGGGGGTTGGAGAGGGAGCGAATAGAGTGGGTCCAGGGATTACTCTATCGGGTTACTGAGGGAAAGACAGCCTCCCATCCACCCAAGCGGCAGCTGGTTGTGCCGCAGAAATATCGTCATGACCTGCTGCGCATTGGGCATGACATACCCTTAGCCGGACACCTGGGGATGTCCCGGACCCTCCACCGTCTGACTCAGTCGTTTTTTTGGCCAGGGATTACAGGGGATGTCCGACAGTATTGCCGGACCTGTGACACATGCCAGCGGGTGGGTAAGCATGGGGGCCCGCTGAAAGCTCCCCTACACCCTTTACCGATCATTGATGAACCCTTTAGCCGTGTTGCCGTAGACCTGGTTGGACCATTGCCCAGACCTAGTCCTTCTGGGAAGAGATATATCCTTACTGTGGTGGACTATGCCACCCGGTACCCGGAGGCCATTCCCCTGGCAAATATCCATGCAGAAACTGTGGCTGATGCTTTGCTCCGTATCTTTGCCAGGGTGGGTTTCCCTCGGGAAATCATCTCTGACCAGGGGACCCAGTTCACTGCTGAGCTCACTCAGCAGTTATGGAGGCTCTGTGGGATAAAGCCCCTACAGAGCTCTCCCTATCACCCCCAGACCAACGGACTGTGTGAGAGGTTCAATGGAACACTGAAACAGCTGCTTAGGACATTTGCAACCTCTCACAGGGATTGGGAGAGATATCTGCCACACCTTCTCTTCGCTTATCGGGAGGTGCCACAGGAATCTACCGGGTTCTCCCCATTTGAGTTACTGTATGGGAGGCGGGTGAGGGGGCCCCTAGATCTAGTCAAGATTCTACAAGCTATTATCGACTAGACTTGTATTTACTGCAGCTATAATATTATATCTGACTGATGATCATACGGGAGGAAGCGGTGTTATTGACGGAGGCACTCAGTGGAGTGTGGAATAGGATCCGTCACACAACCTAGGTGACTGGGACATGACCTTTCGCCCAGACTTGTGGTCACCGAGCTTCACACAGTTATATCAACATAATAGCAGTCGTCCCGTCTCCTACATTGTATAGAGGACAATGTCATTAGCTCATTCAATTAACATAAACACAGGTTGCGTTCAGAATCAACCAAACCAATAATAGTCTCTACATACATCCTGGGAGATATTGTGGACAAATATTACTGTCCCATTTTAAGTAGTCCAAGATATATTTTCTCACTCACCCTGTGCCAGGATGGCACAGGGTGTCTTAGACATAAGATGTATTCTGAGTTCCACGGGCCCTCCCGTCACACATACCTCCCAACTTTTTCAGATGGGAGCGAGGGACACCTATTAGCAAAAGTATGTAGGCATAGGACACACCCCTCCTGCCACGCCCCTTAATAGGACAATTATGCTAAAAAAAAAAGATTATTTAAAAATTCCTTTTTTTTTACTACTGCTATTCCGTTTATATTGTCTTTTGACATTTACAAATGCAGCAATTTAGAAATTGGATGAAAGGTTTAGCACTGGCAAACACTTTTTGAAAGTTAAATAAAGCATTTTATATACAACTATATAGATCAGATCAAAATGAGGGACAAATGAGGAGGAAAGAGGGACAGAGGGACTTTGTTCCAAATCAGGGACAGTCCCTCGAAATCAGGAAAAGTTTTGGGAGCTATGCGCATAATAGTTCTGGGGTTTGAAGTCAAATATGTTAAAGAGGAACTGCAGTCTGCTCACATAATTTGTAATAAAAACAGCTTCCCTCCAACCACTTTGCATATTATATTATATATATTCTGATTCTGTACTCTAATTCTGTAATTATGTACTGAAATCTCCCTCCACTGAGACTGGCTGCAACCATTTTAACTATGGGCAGCTGAAGCTGCTGCCTGTTCACTTCCCGGATTTACACAGACACACAAAAAGGCACACCTCCAGCTCTTCAGCCCTGCAGCTCTCATTGGCCCTCTTATGACTCATACCCCCCTCCCTTCCTGACCAACTCTCACGAGAGTGAGAGAGAGAGCTGTGCATGATGTCATAAGCCTAGGCTTTTTACCAGACAAGAAACAGGAAGTAGGCTGTATAAGGTATTTACTGGCAGAAAAAAAAATGTTTTACTATCCAAAGTTAAAACAACAAGGGCAGAAAATGTAATAGATGTAAAAAAGATGAAAAAATGATTTACATGTGGCATACAAGGTAGTAACTTACTTAAAGGTCCACTTTAAGTAAGTAAGTTACTACCTTGTATGCCACATGTAAATCGGGGAAATGGCTGCGTCCATCAGAGATCCACACAGAAGAATTTTGCTTCATGTTAATGCCCCTGTTTCTAGATACACAGCTCAAAAAATTAAAGGAACACTTTTTAATCAGAGTATAGCATCAAGTCAATTAAACTCCTGGGATATTGAACTGTTCAGTTAAGTAGCAGAGAGGGAGCAGTGAAGACCTAATATTGCCATTATCTGAAGGTTCTCCTGAAGGCGTTATCCTCATCCTCAGCAGCTCTTCCCGATGTGGTCACCTGAAATACATGACACACTATCCTCCCCTGTCTTCTTAATCTTAATGACATGTGTAGTTTAAGAGCCCTTGCACACTGGGGCGGCGTCGGCGGTAAAACGCCGCTATTATTAGCGGCGTTTTACCGTCGGTATGTGGCCGCTAGCGGGGCGGTTTTACCCCCCGCTAGCGGGCGAGAAAGGGTTAAATACCACAGCAAAGCACCTCTGCAGAGGCGCTTTGCCGGCGGTATAGCCGCGCCGTCCCATTGATTTCAATGGGCAGGAGCGGTAAAGGAGCGGTATACACACCGCTTCTTCACCGCTCCGAAGATGCTGCTGGCAGGACTTTTTTTACCGTCCTGCCAGCGCATCGCTCCAGTGTGCAAGCCCTCGGGGCTTGCACACTGGAATGAAAGCAGCGGCACTTTCTGGGCGGTTTGCAGGTGCTATTATTAGCGCAATAGCGCCTGCAAACCGCCCCAGTGTGCAAGGGCTCTAAGTTATGGAAGTTCTATAGATAAGTATAAATGTATAGGTAACTTGTTTTATTTTTTTATGCAAACTCAATAAAAAGAATTTTCCAAAAAAAAAAGTAGCAGAGAGGGTTGTTAATCAGTTCCAGTTGCTTTGGTGTTAATGAAATAAACAACAGGTGCACTAGATTGGCAAAAATGAGACGACCTACAAAATAGAAAAGGTTTTACAGGTGGAGGCCACTGACATTTTTTTTCCCTGCTCATCTTTTCTGACTGTTTTTCACTAGTTTTGCATTTGGCTAGTTTTAGGGTCACAACTGGTAGCATGAGGCGATACCTGGACCTTACAGGCAGTTCAACTCCTCCAGGATGGCACATCAATACATGCCATTGCCAGAAGGTTTGCTGCGTGTCCGAGCACAGTCTCAAAAGCATGGAGGAGCCACCAGGAGACAGGCAGTTATACTAGGAGAGCTGGATAGGGCCGTAAAAGGTCCTTAACCCATCAGCGGGACCGGTATCTGCTCCTTTGTGCAGGGAGGAACAGGATGAGCACTGCCAGAGCCCTACAAAATGACCTCCAGCAGGCCACTGGTGTGACTGTCTTTGACCAAACAATCAGAAATAGACTTCATGAGGGCGGCCTGAGGGCCCAATGTCCTCTAGTGGGCCCTGTGCTTACTGTCCGGAACCATGGAGCTCGATTGGCATTTGCCATTGAACACCAGAATTGGCAGGTCCGCCACTGGTGCCCTGTGCTTTTCACAGATGAGAGCAGGTTCACCCTGAGTACATGTGACAGACGTGAAAGTCTGGAGAAGTCGTGGAGAACGTTATGCTGATTGTAACATCATTCGGCATGACTGGTTTGAGGGTGGATCAGGTTTGGTCCGGGGAGGCATATCCATGGAGGGATGCACAGACCTCTTCAAGCTAGACAATGGCACCCTGACCTTTCATTGGGTGTCGGAATGAAATCCTTGGACCCATTGTCAGACCCTGCTGCAGAGGGTCCTGGGTTCCTCCTCGTGCACGATAATGTGTCTTATTAGTGTTCAAAAATATGGTAATGGCACAAAGCATTCCAGAATATTTTTGCCATTCAAACCAGCAGTAAGAGTTCCTACCGGTCTGTGTGAAATTTCCAATTTCTTGTTGCGCTTGCATTGATTGCTGATTCCACCATAAGTTGGCCCTACTGTGTGTCACTGTTTGGCTTAGTAGAGAGACTGAGGTTGGGGATGATCTGAATGCTTATTGTTTTTCCATTATATAATCACATATGCATGTATATTAAATAAACTCTTGTGTACACGTGATAGCACCAAAGAACATCTATAATAATACTATAGCATTAGAAGCCAATGCAACTGCCAGGCAACTATGAACCCTACAGCAGAAGGGCTGAAAAAAGCAGATGTGTATTTTTGCAGTAACAGTGTTGGGCAAATGATTTTGGATATGTACACTATATTTTCAAAAGTATTGGGATGCCTGCCTCTACACGCACATGTCAATAAAGACATGGGTGAGCGAGTTTGGGGTGGAGGAACTTGACTGGCCAGGCCTTCTCGTCCACACCCGTGCCTGACATCACAAATGCGCTTCTGGAAGAATGGTCAAACATTCCCATAGACACACTCCTAAACCTTGTGGACAGCCTTCCCAGAAGAGTTGAAGCTGTTATAGCTGCAAAGGGTGGGCCAAGCCAATATTGAACCCTACGGACTAAGATTGGGGTGTCGTTAAAGTTTATCTGCGTGTAAATGCAGGCATCCCAATACTTTTACATAGTTACATAGTAGGTGAGGTTGAAAAAAGACACAAGTCCATCAAGAACTGATGGAAAGATATGTAAAGAACCCTCTACGTAGTTTAAGGTTAAACCTCTTTTCTTATAATTTTATTAAACGGCCACAAGTCTTGTTAAACTCCCTACTGCGAAAAAGTTTTATCCCTATTGTGGGGTCACCAGTACAGTATTTTGTAAATTGAAACCATATCTCCTCTTAAGCGTCTCTTCTCCAGAGAGAATAAGTTCAGTGCTCACAACCTTTCCTCATAACTAATATCCTCCAGACCCTTTATTAGCTTTGTTGACCTTCTTTGTACTCACTCCATTTCCAGTACATCCTTCCTGAGGACTGGTGCCCAGAACTGGACGGCATACTGCAGGTGCGGCCGGACCAGAGTCTTGTAGAGCAGGAGAATTATCGTTTTATCTCTGGAGTTGATGCCTTTTTTAATGCATGCCAATATTCTGTTTGCTTTGTTAGCAGCAGCTTGGTATTGCATGCCATTGCTGAGCCTATCATCTACTAGGATCCCCAGGTCCTTTTCCATCCTAGATTCCCCCAGAGGTTCTCCCCCCAGTGTATAGATCGCATTCATATTTTTGCCACCCAAATGTATTATTTTACATTTTTCAACATTAAACTTCATTTGCCATGTAGTTGCCCACCCCATTAATTTTAACACTATAATTATTATATATATATATATATATATATATATATATATATATATATATATATATATATATATATATATATATATGCACTGTATATGCCCTGAATAAGAGGCCAATGCCCCTCAGATGCTTATGCTACAATCTAACCAATAAATAGTCTCACCCTAAATCCGAACTTCTGCTTTTGTGAATGACTAGCATAGTGCAACACACTGATGATAGTTTAGGCATTTTTACCAATTAATTACAATGCTTTATTGTTGGCAGGAAAACTCCCTACCGGCAGCCAACATGAGATTTTTTACTTCAGCAATGCAGCTAAGGGTAGCACGCATCAAGGTTCTCATGTTCTCACCTTGCTTCCACCATGCTGGCCGCTTTAGCAATACATAGCTATGACTACTACAGCTCCATATAGTCAATAGCTTTGGCCCCTCCATAAAACAACTGCTCCCTCTATACCTACAATGGATAGAGTTCTTAGTTTTTCGAAGGTCTGCCGAGTTTTCAGAGAACAATATGGTTTAATATTAGAACACGGCTTTCTATCTAAGATATTCAAGGTTAATGTAAGCTCTGCAAAAATTCAGCTATGCTTACTTTGGAACAAAAATCAAATGAGAAATAGTTTTCCATTACAAGTCTGAATTAAAAAAAAAACACACAGATCCTGCATAATGTGTACGGTTTCCAATTCCTGGTGCTGTCTGCACACCATAGTGGTATGGCCCCACCTATAACAACTCAATAATGACAAAGTCCTAAAAATCGAGTCTTGAATTTGCTTTCATTTGACAGCTTCAGAAACATTTAATTCCTATTTTTATGCTTTTTGATGTATGAAATGCAGCCGTCTACTGCCAGCTAGTGGTTCGAAGTGCAATTATATTGTTACAACTGTTATATGGCCGCTTCTCATATATACAAAGGAACTGAAGACAAAGTGTGCAGATTGCAATTTCCCTTATCAACCAGTCAGCAGTCACCTTTTATTACTTATAAGTGATGGAATACTCAGATGGGTTGCAGTTACTACCCCAAAAGAACTCGCATACGTCATACATACATACATACATACAGCATGTCAGAATTTGACCATTTCTGGGTATGTAGAACCACACTATGAAAAATATGTTTTCTATAGTGCAGCAAGCTGGGCTGGCACCCATTTGGAAGGTGTGTGGGTGCATTATTAGAATAAGCCTACCTGGAGCAGCGTTCTTTTGGTTATACGTGGAACCAGACGTTGTTTTCTTATCCCAGAGTAAGAGAAGTGCGTGATTTGTGACCGAATTATCCTTCATATTTCTCTTTTCAGTCCCTGTGTTTAGGGATCTTATAAAAAGTAATGCTGCCCATCATAGCAGCTTGGAACAAGAAGAGTTCACAAACCTCTTGAAAGTGATAACAGGTGCCTCCGAAATCAGATGCTGTAATAAAGAAAACGCTTGGGATAAACATAGGTCTATGCACTAAAAAAAAAATAATAAAAATTAAGGGGAGTTTAAATAGCACTGCCACTGACCGCCAATGCTGGGGGTTATTCTCACAGTCACTGGCACCAACACTGGGGGTTATTATCACAGTCACTGGCACCAACACTGGGGGTTATTATCACAGTCACTGGCACCAACACTGGGGGTTATTATCACAGTCACTGGCACCAACACTGGGGGTTATTATCACAGTCACTGGCACCAACACTGGGGGTTATTATCACAGTCACTGGCACCAACACTGGGGGTTATTATCACAGTCACTAGCACCAACACTGGGGGTTATTATCACAGTCACTGGCACCAATGCTGGGGGCTATTATCACAGTCACTAGCACCAACACTGGGGGGTTATTAGCACAGTCACCAATGCTGGGGGCTATTATTATAGTCACTGGCAGCAATGCTTGGGGTTATTATCACAGTCACTGGCACCAATGCTGGGGGTTATTATCACAGTCACTGACATCAATGCTGGGTGTTATTATCACAGTCACTGGCACCAACACTGGGGGTTATTATCACAGTCACTGGCACCAACACAGGGGGGTTATTAGCACAGTCACCAATGCTGGGGGCTATTATTATAGTCACTGGCAGCAATGCTTGGGGTTAAGATCACAGTCACTGGCACCAATGCTAGGGGTTATTATCACAGTCACTGAGATTAATACTGGGGGTTATTATCACAGTCACTGGCACCAACACTGGGGGGTTATTAGCACAGTCACTAATGCTTGGGGTTATTATCACAGTCACTGGCACCAACACTGGGGGGTTATTAGCACAGTCACTAATGCTTGGGGTTATTATCACAGTCACTGGCTCCAACACTGGGGGGTTATTAGCACAGTCACTAATGCTTGGGGTTATTATCACAGTCACTGGCACCAACACTGGGGGGTTATTAGCACAGTCACTAATGCTTGGGGTTATTATCACAGTCACTGGCACCAACACTGGGGGGTTATTAGCACAGTCACTAATGCTTGGGGTTATTATCACAGTCACCGGCTCCAACACTGGAAGTTATTATCACAGTCACTGGCACCAATGCTGGGGATCATTATCACAGTCACTGGCACCAATGCTGGGGGTTATTATCACAGTCACTGGCACCAACACTGGGAGTTATTATCACAGTCACCAATGCTGGGGGTTATTATCACAGTCACCGGCACCAATGCTGGAGGTTATTATCACAGTCACTGGCACCAATGCTGGGGGTTATTATCACAGTCACTGGCACCAACACTGGGAGTTATTATCACAGTCACTGACATCAATGCTGGGGGTTATTATCACAGTCACTGGCACCAATGCTGGGGGTTATTATCACAGTCACTGGTACCAATGCTGGGGGTTGTTATCACAGTCACTGGCACCGATGCTGGGGGTTATTATCACAGTCACTGGCACCAATGCTGGGGGTTATTATCACAGTCACTGGTACCAATGCTGGGGGTTGTTATCACAGTCACTGGCACCGATGCTGGGGGTTATTATCACAGTCACTGGCACCAATGCTGGGGTTATTATCACAGCCACTGGCTCCAACACTGGAAGTTATTATCACAGTCACTGGCACCAATGCTGGGGATTATTATCACAGTCACTGGCACCAATGCTGGGGGTTATTATCACAGTCACTGGCAACAACACTGGGAGTTATTATCACAGTTACTGGCACCAATGCTGGGAGTTATTATCACAGTCACTGGCACCAATGCTGGGGGCTATCATTATGGTCACTGACACCAATGCTGGGGGTTAATATTGTGATCATTGGTGCCATTGCTGGGGGATATCATTGAGGTCACTGACACCAATGCTGGGCGTTATTATTGCGGTCACTCTCACCAGTGCTGAGGGTTATTATTGTGATATTTGGCACATGCTGGTGGTTATTATTGCGGTCACTAACACAGATACAGTAGGTTATTATTTCATCCACTAACACCAATGCTCGGCATAGGGTGCAGTTTGGCATCTGCTCCCTGGGCTCCAGAATACCTTGTTCCAGCACTGACTGCAACCAGTGCCATCTTAAGCGCATTATAGGCCCCCGGGCAATACAGTGCACTGGGGCCCTGTCTACACAATCACGCACGATTGTCCATCAAATGCAGCTTTACTGTGCCAGTGAATGCAGCCTCACTGTGCCCCTGAATGCAGCATCACTGTGGCCATCAAATACAGCCTCACTGTGCCCATCAAATGCAGTCTCACCGTGCCCACCATTGCAGCCTCACTGTGCCCGTGAATGCAGCCTCACTGTGCCCACCATTGCAGCCTCACATTGCCCGTAAATGCAGTCTCACTGTACCCACCATTGCAGCCTCACTGTGCCCATGAATGCAGCCTCACTGTGCCCACCATTGCAGCCTCACTGTGCCCATGAATGCAGCCTCACTGTGCCCACCATTGCAGCCTCACTGTGCCGTGAATGCAGCCTCACTGTGCCCACCATTTCAGCTTCACTGTGCCCACCATTGCACCCTCACTGTGCCCACCATTACAGCCTCACTGTGCCCATGAATGCAATCTCACTGTGCCCACAATTGCACCCTCACTGTGCCCATGAATGCAGCATCACTGTGCCAATTAATACAGACTCAGAGCTGGCTGTGTCTGTGTTGGCCCCCCTAGACCGGCTTGTGTGATAGGCGAAACACTGATTCAATCTACTATTACACGAGCCGGTCTAGGGGGGCAGGACCTTGTTACAGCGCAGCTGCCGAACACAGACCCAGCCAGCTCCGCGATACACAGGAGGAGGAGGAGAGGGGGGAAAGAGCAGAGCGCTGCAGCCACAACTCAAAGCAGCCCCAGGACAGGCGGCCTACTGGGAAATTTCCCGGTAGGCCAGTCCGGCCCATGCTGGGGTTGCTGGGCAGGTGGGGCCCCCCAGGCAAGTGGGGCTCCCGGGCAACTGCCCAGCGTGCCCATGCCAAAAAATGGCCCTGACTTCAACCATACTAAAGATTCAATTTCTTTTAATCAGTTTTTTTTTTTCAACCTCTTCTCAAAGTTTTCTGTGCTGTGAAACCTCCAACTGAGAACTACAGAGGTAAGTGCTCGTAGCCTGCAAAGATCAAGCAAGCATTTTTGCAGGTTCTGGTTTAGGATCATTTATAGTCCATATGGATAACAATGATAGGGAGAAATTAGTGTGGCAACCAATTATACAACAAAAAGAGGAATACAGATTTGAGTTTCTGAACCCCAGTGTGCATTCAACCACATTAAGACTTGTGTTTTAGAAAACCTAGGCTACTTTCACACTGCTCTGTTGCAAAAATTTGGTAAAAACGCATATGCCTTTTTGCTGTGCTTCCGGAGCATTTTGCACCTGTGAAAAAAAGACATGTAACGCAAGAAACTGCACCAAAAACGCAACCGTGGGTGCATTTTTGATGCGGTTTCCATTCATTTTAACAGGGAGGTGTGTTTTTTTTACCGCACCAAACATGCACCAAAAATGCAGCTAGCGGGCTTTTATTAAATGCAGCGGATCCACAACTGATCAGTGTGAACAGTTCCATAGGATTTTATGGTCATGCAATTTTCTTCTGCTTTTCTTTTTACACAAAAGCGGAAGAGAAAAAACTGTTCAGTGTGAAAGAAATCTAAAGCCTCTTTCCCACTGAAACATTTTTCCTGCGTTTTTACTCTACCACACCAAAAATGCAGCTTCCCATTGAAATTAATGAAAATTGCTGAAAAATTGCAGTAAATGGCAGTAAATTTGCGGTAAAATCACTGTGAAAATGCATCGCGATTTGCGCTTTTGGTGCGTTTTTGAGTCAAGTGTTCATTTTTCACAGGTGCAGGCAACCCAAAAATGCATCAAAAACACAGGAAATGCATATGAAACACATCTGCGGTTTTACCGAATTTTTGCAACAGAGCAGTGTGAAAGGGCACTAAAATTTTAAAATTGCACCCAACTCGCAGGCAGTTCACACTGCCCTATGTGAACCGCTGGGAGTGTCAATACAAAGTGAATGACACCCCCAGATCGGTTCCCAGATCGCAGTGCGAACTGTCAGTTTCAGGGCTTTTCAGTTCCAGAAATAAAAAAGTAGAACATGCTGCATTTTTCCTGCACTGGACTGTACTGAAATGCACTGAAACGCATCAAAAACACACTGGACCTTAGTATAGTTAAAAATAAAATGGAAAAATGAAGAAAAAAATGGAATGCATCCGGAAACTCATCAAAAACGCACCAAAAACGCACCGGAACACATCAAAAACACGTTAAAAATATGCATGCAGAAACGCATCCGGAGTGGATCTGGAGTGCGTTTTTGTGGTGTGAACTGGCCCTTGATGCAGAAAAAAAACGCACTGGACTGCATGTGGTGAGAACTGACCCTAAAAACGCATACAAAAACGTACCCAGCCTGGGCTGGTTCACACCACAAAAACGTGCGCCAGATCCGTTCCGGATTCGTTTCAGCACGCGCGTTTTTAACGCGTTTTTGATGCGTTCTGGTGCATTTTTGATGCATTTCTGGATGCATTGCAGGCGCTTTTTTTCTTATTTTTTCCACTATACTAGGGTCCAGTGCATTTTACTGCATTCCAGTACAGTCCAGTGCAGGAAAAATGCAGCATGTTCTACTTTTTTTTCTGGAATTGGAATGCCCTGTAACTGACAGCACCGGTGTGAACTAAGCCATTGGAAATCATACAACCTACTTTCCATGCGTTTTTGATGCAGAACAAAAACGCACTGGACTGCATGTGGTGTGAACTCTCCCCCCCCCCCCGCAGACCTTCACCCAAAAGTAGCACTCAGCATCATTATCTCCCCCCTCCCTAGTCTGTTACAAAATCCTTGTTTTTTTCTTTTTTAATTCCAGGACATTACAGGATCAATCCCCCTACAATCTGTGATCTTGCACATGTGCAGTAGGGGGCATCGCTGTGAGTGGTCAGGAATTGACAAATGGCTTTCGAATTAAAGATGGTGGCACAGACGCTCAGAAGCCCTGCGATTATTCAAGTACGTGAAGGACAGCACTGGACTTCATGGACTGGTAAGTACGTATCTATTAATTGCAGGCATCATTCAGATATCATTTTCAGCCGGTGATTCCTCTGCACCGTAGGAACAATCATAGCGGCTGTTATGACGTCACATCCGGGTCGGCAGAAGTAAACAATGTCGGGGACTCGGCTGGAAAGCCTGAGATTTTTTTTTTTTTGATCTGATGCTTTCCAGCCTGGAGGAGAGATGTGGGGTCCACATCTCTCCATAAAGAGGACTTGTCATGCCCCATTCCTAGTACAGGTATGTTTACATTGCTTGTAATAGGAATAAAAGTGATCAAAAAAAAGAAAAAATTTTAAAGCGAAAGTGTAAAAATTATTTTTTTTAAATAACATAAACAATTAAAAAAAAAATTAAAGCGCCCCCGCGTGCTCGCACGCAAAAGCAAACGCATAAGTAGGTCGCGTCCGCATATGTAAACAGCGTTCAAACCACACGTGAGGTTTCACCGCGAACGTTACAGCGAGAGCAATAATTCTAGCCCAAGACCTCCTCTGTAACTCTAAACATGTAACCTGTAAAAAAATTTAAAGCGTCGTCGTTGGAGATTTTTAACCACTTTAAGACCGGCCCTATTTTTCAAACTTGTTGTTTACAAGTTAACCACTTCCGGGCTGCCCACCGTCGTTATACGACGGCTGTTTGAAGGAGGTTATCGTTGTTATGGCAGCAGCTAGCTGTCATAACCCATAGCTCCCAACTGTCCCTGATTTCGAGGGATTGTCCCTGATTTGGAGCAATGTCCCTCTGTCCCTCATTCCTCCTCATTTGTCCCTCATTTTGGTCTGATCTATATAGTTGTATATAAAATGCACTTTTTATCTATCAAAAAGTTTTTTCCAGTGCTAAACCTTTCATCTGATTTCTAAATTGCTGCATTTGTAAATTCCAAAAGCCAATATAAAGGAATAGTAGTGGTAAAAAAAAGCACTTGTGGATTTAACCAATCTTGTTTTTTTGTACAGTTCTCCTTTAAGGGGGCGTGGCAAGGGGTGTGACCTATGCCTGTATAATTTTTCTGATAGGTGTCCCTCATTCCAATCTCAAAAAGTTGGGAGGTATGATAACCCCGGTATCCTCTTCTTCAGTGAGCGGTCCGCTTTAAGATAAAAGTGGTCTCTGCAGCAGATTCGCCGCAAAATCACTTTTATCAGCGGCAGGAGAGGCCCCCCCGCCGCGATCCGGTGCCCTCCGCCGCTTACCGGAGCCATCGGCAGCGGCGCAGGCGATTGGATCTTCAGCCTTGCTGGGTATGAAGACAAGGCTCCATACCATTGCAGGTCAGAAGCAACGTTAAACGTCACTTCCGCCTATAGCTCTTAAAGCACCATTTTTATTTATTTTTTTTCCCAAACTACATTTTTTTTTTCTTATTGCATTTTAGTGTAAATATGAGATCTGAAGTCTTTTTGACCCCAGATCTCATATTTAAGAGGACCTGTCATGCTTTTTTTCTATTACAAGGGATGTTTACATTCCTTGTAATAGGAATGAAAGTGACACCATTTTTTTTAAAAAATTGTAAAAATGAAAAAAAAAAAGTAAAATAAATAAGAAAAAAAAATGTTTTTAAACGCGCCAGATGAGCTCACGTACAGAAGCGAACGCATACGTGAGTAACGCCCGCATATGAAAACGGTGTTCAAACCAAACATGTGAGGTATCACCATGATCAGTAGAGTGAGAGCAATAATTCTAGCCCTAGACCTCCTCTGTAAAACATGCAACCTGTAGAATTTTTTAAACGTCTCCTATAGAGATTTTTAAGGGTAAAAGTTTGTCACCATTCCAGGAGCGGGCGCAATTTTGAAGCGTGACACGTTGGGTATCAATTTACTCGGCATAACATTATCTTTCACAATATAAAAAAAATTGGGCCAACTTTACTGTTGTCTTATTTATTAATTCAAAAATTTTTATTTTTTCCCAAAAAAGTGCACTTGTAAGACCGCTGCGCAAATACGGTGTGACAGAAAGTATTGCAATGACTGCCATTTTATTCTCTAGGGTGTTAGAAAAAAAAAGTATAATGTTTGGGGGTTCTAAGTAATTTTCTAGCAAAAAAAAATGTTTTTAATTTGTAAACCACAAATCTCAGACAGAGGCTCGGTCCTTAAGTGGTTATTAAAATCATTTTTTTTTTGCTAGCAAATTACTTATAACCCCCAAACATTGTATATATATTTTTTCTAACACCCTAGAAAAAAAAATGGCGGTCGTTGCAATACTTTATGTCACACCATATTTGCGCAGCAGTCTTACAAGAGCACATTTTTTTTTTTAAAATACACTTTTTTGAATAAAAAAATAAGACAACAGTAAAGTAAGCCCAATTTTTTTATATTGTAAAAAGAAAATGTTACGCCGAATAAATTGATAGTTATAATGATTCAAGAGGCCACACATGTGAATTGCCACCATCCCTTAGTAATGTATAAATAACCTCAAAAGATGGGATTTTATGGACAATAAAGAATATACACAAATTATGCAAAAAAATGTATTTATTTGTAGAAAATTGTTAAAAAATTGTTAAAAAATCTCTCATGTTGGAATACAACACGTCATTGAAACATTGTAGACATGACACACTAAACAAATAAAAATTGCAGACCTTACACAAGGCTATTTGGACCATAGAGTGGTAGTCCCAATTTACTTGCTGCTCCCTTTAATTGCAATTTCTTTTAAGGAACGCTGCAGAGAGGGATATCCAACGCGTTTCAAAGTTATGTTGTGAATCTTCTTAAGAGAATAATACCACTTTCTGAAAAAACAGCCCATATTAGTAAAACATCCATGCAAATTCATACCTGTAAATGTGCATCTGTTCATGATCAAACACTTACAATCAATATGCAAGTTTGGTAAAAGCATTCCTCCATGGAAAATGGATATCCTATCAAGGCTGCTAGAAGCCTGCCCCATGTGAATTCCCAATATTCCCATCCAAAAGAGGACCAACCATGTATAGCATGTAGGGCAGGCAAACCGTGGTGCTAGGGGCTACAAGAAAGCAAAAAGAAAAAGGATGGTAAATCCCCGGGAAGAAAATAAGTCTCAATTCCAGGGGAGTGGGGTCAGTCTGGAATGTTATTCCCCATAAAACTGGCCCCACATTGAATAAAAAATTGTATATGCTTACTTCGATGGTCTTGTATGTCAAAAGCCCAAACAAGGTCCCATATTTAAAGTTGAAAATCTCCCAAAGGGAATCCAAGATCAGCGATCCAAGAGGAGGGAGCGCGTGGCTTCACGGTGCATCAACCCAGAAGGAATGGCGAGGAGACACGTGATGGCGTCCCTCAGAGTCCTGAGAGTAAACTGAGAGTAAACTGGTGAGTTGTCTTAACCATATGAATAAAAACAATTTAAATCTTTTTTTTCACCATGAAATATGATTCACACAAGGTGGACTTTTTGGAGATTAGTAATGTTAAAAATACAGATGATAAAATTACCAGCAAATTATTTAGGAAGGACACTGCCGGCAATGCTTTGTTGCATGCCGACAGTTTCCATCCGATGGCTTTGAAAAAATCCATACCTTTCAGCCAATATTTACGTACCGTATATACTCGAGTATAAGTCGTTCCGAGTATAAGTCGAGGCCCTAATTTACCACAAAAAAATGGGAAAAACGTATTGACCCGAGTATAAGACGAGGGTGAGAAATGCACAGCTACTGTAAGTGGAAAAGAGGGTCAACAATGCCCATTTGCAGCATCCCTGTGCCCATTTGCATGCCTCACTGTGCCCATTTGCAGCCATAGGTCCCCTGAACTTCAAACTCGGTAGTTAAGGGTTCCTAGATGCCCCCTAGCTGCAGCCAAAATTTGGGGTCTCTGAACCCAAAGGGTCCCGAAATGACATTGCTGCAGGTAGACACAGTTGACCAAATTTGGGACCCCGTATCTCAGGGCCACTTAGTGCTAGGAACCCCAAATTTGGTGTACAAACCCAGTGGAACTAGCACCATAAAATTTTCAAAGTTGGGGTTTCTAGCACCAAGTGGCCCCGAGATACAGGGCCCCAAAAATCAGTTCAGAAAATGTCAAGCACTTTTCTGCAGCAGAGAATGACATTTTCCGAACCGATTTGGGGGCCCCGTATCTCGGGGCCACTTAGTGCTAGGAACTTCAGCTTTGGATATGTTATGGTACCAGTTCCACTGGGTATGCACACCGAATTTGGGGTTCCTAGCACCAAGTGGCCCTGAGATACGGGGCCCCAAAATCGGTTCGGAAAATGAAATTTTTTGCTGCAGAAAAGTGCTTGACTCAAGTATAAGTCGAGGGGGGTACTTTCAGCACAAAAAAATGTGCTGAAAAATTCGACTTATACTCGAGTATATACGGTATTAAATGCAATTGTACTACAGAAACTGATTTCCAAATGGAGGCTGAAGCCCTCACCACTACACCACTAGACTCTTAGCAAGAGCCTATACAAAAAACAGTTTAAAGAAATCTTTCAATCGTGTTTCTAAAATTGAAAGACATGAGCTTATATTTTAAAAAATCAAAAAGGATAAGATTACAAATAAGGAAGAGACTAACACAACTAGGATAATTCTACTATACTCAAATGAACACAAAAAAAACAGGAAACCCTTACTAAATATTGGCCAGTTCTAGCTGAGGATCCCATTTTGGGGAGCCTAGTTACAAAAAAATCCACAAATCACCTTCAAAAAGGCAGGTTTATTTGGTGTAAAATTTGTTCAAAGTGAATACAAAGGGGATTCAAGAGGAGACCCCTGTAAGACTTGGGGAACATTTCCATGTGGGTCCAGTTCTCAATGCCTGATGATTGGAAGAAGGACACAATTTTATTTGCCTAATGGTGATCTTTTCCAGATGAAACATTTCGCCAACTGAAAAACACGAGGGGTTGTGTAGCTTATGCAGTGCCAGTGCAGGGCCTTTTATGTAAGCCAAAACAAGAATTACGTCAACGGGTGGCCAAGCACATACACAGCATGAGTATTGGCAACCTTTATTTGCCACTTGGTCGTCATGTGGCCAGGGAGCATAATTATAGGATGCCAAAGGTTAATTTTACTGTTTTCGATAGAGTACACATTCCGACCCGTGGGGGGGATTGGAACAAGATACCGCTCCAGCGTGAAATGCGTTGGATCAGGTCTCTTGAGGCAACTACGCCTCCTGGTCTTAATGAGTGCGAAAGCTATATTTTTAGATGGTTTTTCATCTGGAAAGACTGATTAATTAATAGCTAAAGACACCTCTTTCTTGGAGTCTCTTTGTCATGAAGTCCTTCCCCCCTTTTTCTTCTCCCTTTCTCTCTTTTTCTTGTCTCTAGTATAAATTAAATGCCCTTGTCTACAAATGATTTGTATTCTGGATCTCGCAATGGTATTTTTATTTTTCCATTCTGCACTATAATTAGGATCCCCTGGTAATGCATTGTGTATTTTGAATGAGATGATTCATCTCTTTGGGTTTATATTAAATATGGCTTATGGCCTTTGTTAGCTCATATTGCGTTGTATATTGTATAACTTGTAATGGCATATGCATTCCTTTCTATTCAATATGGATGTTCTGCCCCTGTAATTGGCTTTTCTCAAAAATCGCCAAACTCAATGGCCGTTCCGATCCGCTCATGTTGATTTCCGTGGGATCGGATGTTCGGTCGGCTTGGAGGATGCGTAGCTACATCTGGTTGACGTTTGCTGCGTCACCTCCAAACTGGTGTATCCTTTGCGCAGAAGCGGAAATGATGTTGACGCGATTGCGTGTCATAACGGATATCGCGTCACTTCCTCCCGCACATGCACATTTAAATAGGGACACCATCGCGTCTCTCATGGCCGTTCCTTCTGGGTTGATGCACCGTGAAGCCACGCGCTCCCGCCTCTTGGATCGCTGATTTTGGATTCCCTTTGGGAGATTTTCAACTTTAAATATGGGACCTTGTTTGGGCTTTTAATATACAAGACCATCGAAGTAAGCATATACAATTTTTTTATTCAATGTGGGGCCAGTTTTATGGGGAATAACATTCCAGACTGACCCCACTCCCCTGGAATTGAGACTTATTTTCTTCCCGGGGATTTACCATCCTTTTTCTTTTTGCTTTCTTGTAGCCCCTAGCACCACGGTTTGCCTGCCCTACATGCTATACATGGTTGGTCCTCTTTTGGATGGGAATATTGGGAATTCACATGGGGCAGGCTTCTAACAGCCTTGATAGGATATCCATTTTCCATGGAGGAATGCTTTTACCAAACATGCATATTGATTGTAAGTGTTTGTTTGATCATGAACAGATGCACATTTACAGGTATGAATTTGCATGGATGTTTTACTAATATGGGCTGTTTTTTCAGAAAGTGGTATTATTCTCTGAAGAAGATTCACAACATAACTTTGAAACACATAGGATATCCCTCTCTGCAGCGTTCCTTAAAAGAAATTACAATTAAAGGGAGCAGCAAGTAGATTGGGACTACCACTTTATGGTTCAAATAGCCTTGTGCAATGTCTGCAATTTTTATTTGTTTAGTGTGTCATGTCTACAATGTTTCAATGACGTGTTGTATTCCAACATGAGAGATTTTTTAACAATTCTACAAATAAATACATTTTTTTGCATAATTTATGTATATTCTTTATTGCTCATAAAATCCCATCTTTTGAGGTTATTTATACATGCCGAATAAATTGATACCCAACATGTCACACTTCAAAGTTGCGCCCACTCGTGTAATGGCAACAAACTTTTACCCTTAAAAATCTCCATATGCGACGTTTAAAAAATTCTACAGGTTGCATGTTTTGAGTTACAGAGATGGTCTAGGGCTAAAATGATTGCTCTCGCTCTAACGATCACGCAGATATCTCACATGTGTGGTTTGAACACCGTTTTGATATGCGGGCACTATGTGTTCGCTTCTGCACGTGAGCTCGGCAGGACGGGGCGCGTTTAAAAAAAAAAATGTTTTCTATTTATTTTACCCTTTTTTTTTTTTTTTTACACTGTTCTTTAAAAAAAAAAATTGTGCCCCTTTTATTCCTATTACAAGGAATGTAAACATCCCTTGTCATAGAAAAAAAGCACAACAGGACAACTTAAATATGAGATCTGGGGTCAAAAAGACCTAAGATCTCACATTTACACTAAAATGCAATAAAAAAAAAAAGTCATCTGGGAAAACAATAAATAAAATGGTGCTTTAAAAGCGGAAGTGACGTTTTAAGCAGCGTTGTCAGCCTTGGGTGTTCACAGATGGACTACAAGAGAAGGCACCAACGTTACCTACATTGGCATAGTCTCCTTTGCTCATCTCTCTAACCCCAGTGCTCATGGGAATTGTAGGCCCATGGCTACCTGGACATCAGGGTGGCACAAGAAGCACCCATGAAGATTATCTGCTCTAGGCAGGAGCAATGATCTGAAGACACTTTGAGGAACATTGGAGGAAGGAAGAAATGGCATTTGCACTGGTATTTAAGGTAACATGCTACATATGAGAATTGTTAAAGAGAGTTTACATCTACTTTAAGCCTGGAACATAAATCTCCAGACCACATATCATCCATGTTCTCATTTACTCATCTAATCACAAACATGTGTGGTATTTAGTTTAGCAACGCAACAGGAAATACCATTCTACAGCCCAAAATAAAATGAAGACAAAATCTGCTTTGGGAAATATTAGTTTTTCTTTAGAACATTTCATCCCTTTTTTATAAAAGGCTTTCTGGAATATAAACACGGAAAAAGGATATTTCTGATCAATTTGGCACATGCTACTTTAAGATTATACAGCTGGAACATTCCTGATAGTTGTAAAAAAAAATTATTATATGCACCATCTTTTGCTGAATATATTTTTTTTTTATGCCATGCAAGAATTTCAGAATTGGTTCTGAGTAATCAGCTTAACATATCCACAGTTAGATCACCTTCAGAACGAGAAGAGAGAAAATTGGAAGAAATAAGCTACATTTTGCTTAAATAGCTTTTCAATTGGCATTTTTCTGGCTTAAGAGCAATTGCAGGAAAAAAATAGAAAAAAAAGTCTACAATTTCAGGAATTCCAGCAATGAAAGGAAGTAAACTGTGGCTTATTTCAGGGATGTCATTACACAGACAGTTGGGGGTAGAATAGATTTAGTCCCTTTCTTATGTTTAGTTTAATTCCTTTTGAAACAAATTACATTGGCTGAGTTTGATCCAATTCAGTGGTGTGTCGTTTTAAATGTTAAAAATTGCCTAAAAGGTAAAGCCCTAAAAAAAAAAAAATAATAATAATAATAATAAATAAATAAAAAAAAACTTAATGCAATACACTTACACAGGTTATAGAAGCATGAAAGCTGATAGGAAAGATTATGTATTCTGGTATAAATAGAGCTTGGCTGTAATTTTTACATTATTGGTGATCCCATTGCCAGATTACCTGGACCTCCTGAAGAAAGGGTAGACCCTGGTGCACAATCCATTTCTGAATCCTGGGTTGAAATCTGTTCAATCATTTATATTGGCAGGATGAGTACCACTATTCTTTAGCAAACCAGCAATATAAATTGCAATCAGATCAACATGGGGTTGCAGGCGACAGGAATGTTTTCACAACATAACGCAGAAGCCAGTTTACACAGTTGAATAGAATAGATGTAGTCTCCTGTTTTGCTTACTTCCCTTTACAATAAATGACATAGGACAAAGAACTCAGAGGAACTTCACTTGGATTGTTGGGTTGTCCATGTCCAATCCATGGAGTCCAGCACTGCCTTCCCACAGCTGAATCTTCATTGGGCTTCAGCTCTCTAGTGCCGCCATCTTGAATTTCGGGGGCATCTGTGACACTTCCTGATGTCTCACAGCTGCCTATGGGTGAGGAATGTAAGACTGGCCCTGCAGTCTCCTGTGTTGTGTCCCAGAAGGTTGCAGGAGGAAGGTGGGGAGGGGGGGGGGGGCAAGCACATGTCATTATTGCTTAGGCGAGGATTGAGAAAGTGGGAGTGAGTACATGTCAAAAAAGGTACCAACTCCCTGAAAAAAAAAGCTGCAAAACTTTAAAGGCTAAGGGGAGGAAGATGAGCTGCACTCTCCTTTCTGGATGAAGGTCCACTTTAAAGAAGAACTTAACTCTGGAATTTGTTCCAAAAAGAAGGCCAAAGGGCATATAATTAGTCACCAATATTCCTGTAGCAAATCTTTCCCTAATTACTGACTTACCATGCCTTTTTATGCACTGTGTCTCTGTGTAGAGGGAACCATCTTGGTACAGGCAATGTTTTGCTTCCTCAATTTAGAGCCTTCAGAAAGAATAACATTAAGCACCACAATAGTGACATCACCATAGGCGTGCGCACAGAGTGTGCTGGGTGTGCCTGGGCACACCCTAATCACCCCATGTGCATTAGCATTATCGCTCTGTGTGCCAGCAGGAAGATGGGAGAGATCTCCCTCTTACCGACTCTGAAATAAGAGAAGTGTTTATGAACTTCTCTTTCACTGTACCGGCTGGGAGATCAATGTGCTGGATCAATGTCCTGGGGTCATATATATGTAGACATATAAACATGCACGTAGATTTGAGCTTTAGGGTGCACACCCTAATGCAATAGGCTGCGCACACCTATGGACATGACCAAACCTCACTCCAAATCTCAAAAGACTAGCAGTTGGAGGCAGCAGTGACTTAGATGTCAAAGGGAAAGATATAGAGCTTATAGACTTAAGGCACAGTAATGCCTAGGCACCCTCACATACTAGGAAGTGCACTGATATTTTTCAGGAGGCATTCAAGGCAAACTTTTCTAAGGTACTTCTTGTGAACAATTACTTTTTTTTTAATGTTCCATATAACAAAACAAATCTTCACTTTTTGAGTTCAGGTCCAGTTTAAAGCCCTACACTGGCTATACAAAAATAAGAACTGATATTAAAGTTCAGATAGAACTTTTTTAGAGTTTAGAGGGACTTTTCATGTTTTGCGGGTCCTCATTACCATATCACCTAGACCCCTTTCAATGACAGGATAGACTTTATTGTCCTTCAGACTTTTAAGGG
This sequence comes from Lithobates septentrionalis, assembly GCA_037952835.1. NCBI lineage: Eukaryota > Metazoa > Chordata > Amphibia > Anura > Ranidae > Lithobates > Lithobates septentrionalis. The sequence continues at coordinate 6,193,766 of JBBDGP010001358.1, forward strand.
GGCCGGACTGTGGCCAGCAGCAGTGTAAACTTTCCTGCCCTCGGTGGGCATAAACATCACCACATTTAGTATTAGGCGAGGAGTATGTCCCATCGTTGGTATCAGTGGGAGAAATGGTGCCCCATTGTTGGTGTCAGTTGGCAGAATAGTGTCTCATACCAGTGAGGGACCCAAGGGCCAGATAAAGGCAAGCAAAGGGCTGCATTCGGCCCCAGGGCCACATTTTGGAGACCACTGCTTTAGGGTGTTAATGCCCTTTATAAGTCTTTTTGAAACTTGGATTTTAGCCAGTCGTTTACACTGGCAGTATGGGTGCTTTTATCCTTTGCTAGCCCAGCAATGTCATCACTATGAGATGAACATATTACATAGAGCTTTACATAGGTGTGCGCAGCCTATTGCATTAGGGTGCGCACCCCAAAGCTCAAACACATATGCATGTGTGTGTCTACATACTATACAGTATATATGGTCCAGGCACATTGATCTCCCTGCAGGCACAGTGAAAGAGAAGTTCGTAAAGCACAGGCAGAGCCAGTAAGAGGGGAAACTGTTCCCATCCACACTGCCAAAAAAAAGAGCAATAATGCTAATGCGCACTGATTAGGGTGTGCCCAGGCACACCTGGCACACCCTGTGCGCACGCCTATGGAGCTTTAGGATGTGTGAATCTCTCCCCAAGACTACATGAACCCAATTTTACTTAGACCAACCATTCTCAACCAGGGTTTTTCGAGAAACCCTAGGGTTCCTCCAGAGGTTTCTGGGTGTTTCTTGAGCTGTGACTGATCTACTTACCATTTGATTGCACCTACATAGTTCTAGGGCCAATGCCACTCGAAAGAGCTAGCAGTATGACACCAATGATCTGTTTAGCTGTCAGTAAGGGTGGCATTCGGACCACCACTGTAAGTTCTTCCCACTGACCACGAATGTAAGGTGCATTCTCCCCACTGACCCTTTATGAATTGAATTTAGCCAGGGTTCCCCTAGAATTGAAAATTGTATTAAGTGTTTCTTGAAGGTAACATAGTTGAGAAAGGTTGATGTAGACATTCTCATATCACCTTGACAAGGGGATCATATTTTGGAATTCCCATTTAAAGAGAAAAGTGCTTGTCTATATGCACTCATATTTGTAAAACAAAGCCCAACAAATCTGGCCTAGTGACTAGACTAGAGCCAAAACCAAGCTTGAGTGTAACTGAGTTCCCGGAGTTTGAAACTATTGTTGACACTCTGCGGCTGTTCCTCAGTGGACTTTTACAGGCCTATTCATACATTAAAATAGTATGGGAAAGTGTGCAAATAATTTTCCTAGCAGCAAAATAAATGTACTTGCTCAAAATGCCTGAATAGATGGAGTAGATTTATATTCCAATGAACATACTTGGTTCTACAGTTGATTACCCTAGTTTTATAGTTTCATGAAACCCTTCTATACGAACACATTCCAATTTCCAATTGTTACCATTCTGAATGTACCTCTTTTATCTGTGCAATTTCTAAAAATGAGAAAAACGAAGAGCACAAAGTTTTGTCACGTAGACTTATTATCTCGTATGATCTAAATGTATCATATTCTTACACTTAAAGATAAATGTGAACTGGTATATTTATATCAAAGTAAAGGTAGCAAGAAAAAGTCACATCTTTTCTTTTGTACTCTTTAGCAACTACAGAGAATTTGGAAAAGTAGCAGAACAGAATAGTTTTGGAGAAGGATTTATAATTTCTGAAGCCACCCGAGGCTGGAGTTCAGTGCTTGTTAGGATCCAGAAAAACCTGGAGCATGAATACTGAAGCCTCAACGGAGTCTGCGCCTGACAAGCGTGGAACTCTGCCAAACCTAACCCAAGTAAAAACCAGAGCCTAGCAGCAATCACCGTAATTAAAAGTAATAAATATGCTAATTTAAATGGCAGCCATCTGCAGATGGCTTTAGCTCCCAACAATGTCCTTTGAAAGGTGATGCTTGCTGTAACCATACAATGTGCTGGGGAACCCTACATATACCCTACATATACGCTACATATACTATCACTGAGGCATCTCCACCTAGCTACATAGTGAGGCTCCTGGTATAAAGTGGATACAAATCAGTTCTAGTGCCGCGTACACACGAGCGGACTTTACGGCAGACTTTGCCCGGCGGACTGGATTTCGTCGGACAATTCGATCGTGTGTGGGCTCCAGCGGACTTTGTTTTCTCAAAAGTTGGACGGACTTAGATTTGAAACATGTTTCAAATCTATCCGAAGGACTCGAGTCCGGTCGAAAAAGTCCGCTCGTCTGTATGCTAGTTCGACGGACAAAAAGCCACGCTAGGGCAGCTATTGGCTACTGGCTATGAACTTCCTTGTTTTAGTCCGGTCGTACGTCATCACGTACGATTTCGACGGACTTTGGTTGATTGTGCGTAGGCAAATCCGTTCATTCGGAAAGTCCGTCGTAAAATTCGTCAAAGTCCGCCGGGCAAAGTCTGCCGTAAAGTCCGCTCGTGTGTACGCGGCATTGGAGTTTCTACTCTAAATGAAGACCAGTTTGATGACAGTTGTCAGCAAAACAAGTGTCCGCATTGGAAGATTTCTTTTTACCTCCTGTTCAGGTGACAACTCAATCATTTTGGATTTCCTATCATATTCTGTACTGGAGAAAATGGTCACCAGAATATAGAGAATGAATCTTCCCAATGGGGATACAAACAGCAACCTAAAAAGACCCTTCCCCACTCTTTCTAAAAAAAGATCAAAAATGTGAATTTTCAATATCCTTTAACCACTTGCCGACTGGCCACAGTACATATACTGCGGCAGGTCGGCTCTATTGCACGAAACGACGAACCTGTGCGTCATTTAGTGCAATAGCTAGCGGGAGCACACGCGCACGCTGATTCACCAGAGGGGGAGCCAATCAGCAGGTCCAGCCGATGCGATGTCCGCCGACCACCTGCGATCGCTCCCCAGAGAGGCAGAACAGCGATTTGCCTATGTAAACAAGGCAGATCGCCGTTCTGGCAGGGATGAACACAGTGATCTTGTGTTCCTGCTGAGCAGGAACACAGATCTCTGTGTTCATCCAGTCAGTCCATCCATAACACAGTTAGCAAGCACCCCCTAGGCACACATTTAACCCTTTGATTGCCCCTGGTGTTAACTCCTTCCCTGCCAGTGTCATTAGTACAGTAACAGTGCATATTTTTGGCACCGATCACTGTAATAATGTCATTAGTTCCTAAAAAGAGTGTCAAAATTGTCAGTTAGGTGTCCGATTTGTCCTCCGCAATGTTGCAGTCCTGCTGAAAATCGTTGATTGCTGCCATTACTAGTAAAATAGATAAATAAATAAAAATGCCTTAAAAATATCCCATAGTTTGTAGATGCGATAACTTTTGCGCAAACCAACAAATATGCGAATATTGGGATTTGTTTTAACCAAAAATATGCAGCAAAATACATATTGGCCTAAATTGATGAAGAAATTAGATTTTTTACATTTTTTATTGGATATTTTTTATAGCAGAAAGTAAAAAATATATATTTTTTTTTTTCAAATTGTCGGTCTTTTTTTGTTTCTAGTGAAAAAAAAAACAAAAAACGCAGAGGTGATCAAATACCACCAAAAGAAAGCTCTATTTGTGGGAAAAAAAAGGACATAATTTTTATTTGGGTACAACTTCGCACGACTGTGCAATTGTCAGTTAAAATAACGCAGTGCCGTATCGCAAAAAATGACCTGGACATTAAGTGGGTAAATCCTTCCGGGGCTGAAGTGGTTAAAGCTGGACTCCAGGAAAAAAAAAATTGTCCTTGCATATTGTTCTGATGACAACTCAAACATTTGGGATTTATTATCAGTTCTGTACCAGAGAAAATGTTCACCTGAACATACACTATATGTAGCACACTCCTAGGCTAGGGATGCTAGGTAAATTTAGTATGGCTTGCTCTGTAGTCAGAGGAGCTGCATTCTGCTGCCCTAGCCTGCTCTATCTCTACAGTCTAGGCATTTAATTGATTTGAGCCACATAATTAACCCTGTAGAGAGGAGGACCACATCCAAAAAGGAGGATGTGGACAAGAAGGCCTGACTCGCAGTCTCTGCTCTAATTCATCCCAAAGGTGTTCTATCAGGTTGAGGTCAGGACTCTGTGCAGGCCAGTCAAGTTCCTCCACCCCAAACTCGCTCATCCATGTCTTTATGGGCCTTGCTTTGTGCTCTGGACCAAATCACTTGGTGGAGGGGGGATTATGGTGTCGGGTTGTTTTTCAGGGTTTGGACTTGGCCCCCTTAGTTCCAGAGTGTTTTTCGCGATTCGGCACTGCGTCGCTTTAACTGACAATTGCGCGGTCGTACGATGTGGCTCCCAAACAAAATTGACTTGCTTTTTTCCCCACAAATAGTGCTTTCTTTTGGTGGTATTTGATCATCTCTGCGGTTTTATATTTTTTGCGCTATAAACAAAAAAAGAGCGACAATTTTGAAAAAAACGCATTATTTTCAACGTTTTGCTATAATAAATATCCCCCAAAAAATATATATATAAAAAACATTTTTTTTCCTCAGTTTAGGCCGATACGTATTCTTCTACATATTTTTGGTAAAAAAAAAATAAAAAATCGCAATAAGCGTTTATTGATTGGTTTGCGCAAAAGTTATAGCGTCTACAAAATAGGGGATAGTTTTATGGCATTTTTATTAATATATTTTTTTTTTTACTAGTAATGGCGGCGATCTGCAATCTTTATCGTGACTGCGACATTATGGCGGACAGATCAGATTTTGGGCGCTATTTTGGGACCATTCACATTTATAGAGCGATCAGTGCGATTAAAAATGCACTGATTACTGTGTAAATGTGACTGGCAGTGAAGGGGTTAACCAGTAGGGGGCACTGCAGGGGTTAAGTGTGTTCTAGGCAGTGATTCTAACTGTAGGGGGGATGGGCTACGTGTGACATGACACTGATCACCGCTCCCGATTACAGGAAGCTGTGATCAGTGTCCTGTCACTAGGAAGAATGGGAAAATGCTTGTTTACATCAGTGTTTCCCCTTTCTTCCTCTCCGTGAGACAATCGCGGGTATCCCCGCAGACATCGAGTCCGCGGGACCCGCGATCACATTCACGGAGCTTGCGGAAGAAAGGTCAAACCTTCCCATAGACACACTCCTAAACCTTGTGGACAGCCTTCCCAGAAGAGTTGAAGCTGTTATAGCTGCAAAGGGTGGGCCAACTCAATATTCAACCCTACAGACTAATACCCCGTACACACGGTCGGACATTGATCGGACATTCCGACAACAAAATCAATGGATTTTTTCCGACGGATGTTGGCTCAAACTTGCCTTGCATACACACGGTCACACAAAGTTGTCGGAAAATCCGATCGTTCTGAACGCGGTGACGTAAAACATGTACGTCGGGACTATAAACGGGGCAGTGGCCAATAGCTTTCATCTCTTTATTTATTCTGAGCATGCGTGGCACTTTGTGGGTCGGATTTGTGTACACACGATCAGAATTTCCGACAACGGATTTTGTTGTCGGAAAATTTTATAGCAAGCTCTCAAACTTTGTGTGTCGGAAAATCCGATGGAAAATGTGTGATGGAGCCTACACACGGTCGGAATTTCCCACAACAAGGTCCTATCACACATTTTCCGTCGGAAAATCCGACCGTGTGTACGGGGCATAAGACTGGGATGCCATTAAAGTTTATGTGTGTGTAAAGGCAGGCGTCCCAATAATTTTGGTAATATAGAGAATAAACATATAGCGGTCAGCAAGTGGTTAAGACCGGGGTTGATTTACTAAAACTGGAGCACTCAGAATCTGGTGCAGCTCTGCATAGAAACCAATCCGCTTCCAGACTTTTTCTGTCAAACCAGATTCTGAGTGCTCCAGTTTTAGTAAATCGCCCCCAATATTTGCTTATTCCAGAGTTCAGTTTTAATTATGGCTTAGCCAGGAAGTTTTATTATCTGGTATCCAATTTTTTATTCTATTCAGAGAACTTTCTACTACTAATTAATTTTTATTTATTTTTTTTGTATAAAGTTAAAATAAATACACAAAAAACCTTGAAAATAATAACCACAGCATCAGTTAATGCGGCTCCCCGTAAATCTAGATCTGAGCCCACAACTGGAACAATTGTATTCAATGATTCAGGGGGAATTAATAGGTTCGTGTGAGTTTCTGAGCCTAGAAGAGCACATTCTGCTGTCAATGATAATAGTTTCTGAAGCTAAACTTCAGCCTTGAGCTATTACAAAACAGCGGCAGACATAAAGTATTGAACATTTTACCGGATTACGTTATGTCTGGAGACTATTCAACTAATAGCACAGCATTTGAAAATAAAGAAGAGAAGAGCGAGAAGTGATGAAGTTTTACTGGGAGCCTGACTACACAATGAGGGTATGAAATTAGCTGGCTAGCGGCAAAAGCTGTTAAGCCCGCTGCAGCGACGTCACTAATGTACTAGATGCTTAGGAAATGCATTATCAGCCGATAATGAGCACATGAGATATCTAAGACCGTATCTGGGCTTCAGGAACCGGGGTAAGACTGTGCTCTGTATTTCAAGAAAGTATTATGCGTCAGCCCATACCGGAATTCATCTTTTTTGCTAAGCTGCCTATACTAAGCTGAAATCAGTTTGGGTGTCACTGCAGGTTTAAGTCGTCATCGCTCATTTAAAGCCCAACTCGGGGCAAAAAAACTTTTTTGTTTTCATGCAGTGTGCCTGCACTGCACAGGTTAACCGCTTCAGCCCCGGAAGATTTTACTCCCTTCCTGACCAGAGCACTTTTTGCGAATTAGCACTGCGTCATTTTAACTGACAATTGCGCGGCCGTGTGACTTTACACCCAAACAAAATTGCGGTCCTTTTTTTCCCGCAAATAGAGCTTTCTTTTGGTGGTATTTGATCACCCCTGCGGTTTTTAGTTTTTGCGCTATAAACAAAAAAAAAGAGCGACAATTTTGAAAAAAAAGCTATATTTTATACTTTTTGCTATAATAAATATCCCCCAAAAATATATAAAAAAACAAATTTTTTCCTCAGTTTAGGCCGATATGTATTCCTCTACATATTTTTGGTAAAAAAAAATTGCAATAAGCATAAATTGATTGGTTTGCGCAAAAGTTATAGCGTCTACAAAATAGGGGATAGTTTTATGGCATTTTTATTATTATTTTTTTTTATTAGTAATGGCGGTGATCTGCGATTTTTATCATGACTGCGACACTATGGCAGACACATCGGACACGTTTGACGCTATTTTTGGACCATTGTCATTTATACAGTGATCAGTGCTATAAAAATGCACTGATTACTGTGTAAATGACACTGGCAGGGAAGGGGTTAAACACTAGTGATTCTAACTGCAGGGGGGATGGGCTACCTAGGACTGCTCTCGATCACAGGGAGCAGTGATCCCTGTCATGTCACAAGGCAAAACACGGAGCCGCAGAACAGGGAGATGCCTATGTAAACAAGGCATTTCCCCGTTCTGCGGCTCCGTGACACGATCGCCGGGACACCGGCGGACATCGAGTCCACGGGTCCCACGGGCATGGTCACACTGTACGCGACGGGCGCACCTGCTAGCCCCGCCAACTAAAGGGAACGTACAGGTACGCCCATTTGCCCACCGTTGCCATTGTGCCGACGTATATCGGCGTGCGTCGGTCGGCAAGTGGTAAAGGGGTTGTAAACCCTTGTGCCAGTCACCTGGCAGTGACTGGCATCCCCCCCCCCCCCGTTTTACTTACCTGAGCCCTGGAATTTCACACGGCGGAGATGCGCTCTTCCTCTGCCCAGGGTTCTCAGCTCTTGATTGGATAGATTGTCAATCAAATCCAAACCCGGGGGCGGAGCCGAGTCCGGCATTCATGTCCGGCATTCGTGTCTTTGGACGCAAATGCTGTACTCGGTAACCCCCCCAGGGAGAGTGCTTCTCCTAGCTGGTTATCTGATGCGGGGAGGAGCTGCGAGAGCCACTGAGGGGCCCCAGAAGAGGATGTTCGGGGCCACTCTGTGCAAAACGAGCTGCACAGTGGAGGTAAGTATGACATGTTTGTTTTTAAAAAAAAGCCTTCACGAACACTTTAACTGCCAGTGGCGGCCCGTCCATAGAGGGTGCACGGGCGCCGCCTCCCCTATCCCACTGTCCGGCCCCCTGATCTACATATCAGGGCACCGGACTATATATTCCAATAGCAGGGGGTGTTTTTGTTTAAACACCTGATTAGAGCCAGAGGCTCTAATAGGCTTCAAAACAAGGGTGGGCATTGCGCTCTGAGCCCACCCAGTTGTGTGATGATAGCGAATGAATTTTCGCTATTTTCAACTAAAGTTCCTCCCGCCAATGAGGAAGCCGGTCGTGAGACCTGTTTCCCGATTGCCCAAAGCGTTAGGCAGCCCTATTGGATGCCTAGCGCTTAGGCGGAAGAGAGAGGAGACACATAGCAGAGGAACCCGCTGGGGGAATGGACACTGGAGTCGCTGCCTGCACCCCGCCGTCCGCACCCCGCCGCCCGCAAGGACCATGCTGGAGGACACCACAGCCTGCCACATAAATCATGTAAGTGCTGGACTGCTGGCCACCCAGTGGGGTGGTAGTGCCGTGCCGCCGGCCACCGGGGGAGGGGTGGTAGTAGTGCCACGCCACCTGCCAACCTGGAGGTTGTTTGCCGCCCCCCCAAAAGAAAATTCCACCAGCCACCACTGTTAACTGCTCGTTTGTGTCTAGGGCAGTGGTCTTCAAACTGCGGCCAGAGGGCCAGCCTTTATCCTGCCCTTAAGGCACTATTCCTCCTAACGATATGACGTACTATTCCTTCATTGACACCAACAGTAGGGCATAATTCCTGCCACTGACACCAATGATGGGGTATTATTCCTCCCACTAATATCAATGATAGAGAATTTTTTTTTTGTTTCAATGTTTACATTGCGGTACTGCGCCACAACTGCAAGCGAAGTGTTTGGCTCATGGTTGCTGTGCAGCCCAATTGATCTCAGTGAGAACCATGAAGCAAAGTAACACTGCCACAGTGTACAGCAGTGTCAGGCTGTAATGTCAGAATTTGGGTAAGCAGCTGGAGGGCGGTACAGCCCCCTGTTTTTGCCAGCCCCTTGAGCCGTCCGTGTGAAAGAGCCCAAGGATATTATAAACCTACCAGAACCTTGTGTTTTTCATCTGCATAAGATGTACATTGGCCATGTAGCTTCATGGTCTCATTTGTTGCCCTGTACATACAGCGTATAGTAGAATAAATCTTCATATTCGGGTGTCAGGAGTTTCTGTTTGTGTTCAAACATGAGGCATGCTGAATGACCCTGCACAGGTTAAAGCATGGCCTATTTCTGTAGTCTGAGAACTGACAATTTCTGTGAAGAAACTACATATCCCACAATCCCTGGGTTTCTCAGTCTTGTGCTCTACAGGTGAGAGATTCACAGTAATTAGTCCTGACACAGACACAGACAGGCAAAGCAACTTACATACACACAGGGAGCTGACCATGAAGTGGGGAAATGTTGTTTATTACATTAACACGCCTAGATTTGTGATGTGACAGAGAGCAGATGGCAAGGCATGCGCTGGATACTCTAGGACCCTGAATAAATGATTGTCTATATAACAGCAAGAAATGAAGTCTCACAGTAACTCTGTAAACTTTAAACAAAAGGGTTTATTTACTAAAGGCAAATCCACTTTGCACTACAAGTGCACTTGGAAGTGCAGTCGCTGTAGATCTGAGCGGGACATGCAAGGAAAATAAAAAACAGCATTTTTGCTTGTACATGATTGGATTTAAAAATCAGCAGAGCTTCCCCTTATTTCACATCTTCCCCTCAGATCTTCATCAACTGCACTTCAAAGTGCACTCGCAGTGCAAAGTGGATTTGCCTTTAGCAAATCAAACCCAAAGTGTCCTTGCGTGTACGCTGTAGTGATATCTGGTGCCTAGCATGAAATGTTAAGCCGGCTGACGTTGGGGCCCTTCTGTGAGGTGATGCATATGAAGCTGCCCCTTTAAGAATGTGCAATGGATGGCTGATGAGCTGCTAAGCTAGGAGCAGTCTCTGCTGCTCTAACTGTGTCAGTGTTGAGATACACACAGATGATTCAGCTCACCTCTCCTGGTGGCGGTGCAGATCACTTGGTGGTCTTCTTTCCTCAGATACCCGGGACCAGATAACTCAGTACTCATGAGCAGGGCCTCACAAGGCTTAGTCTCTCAGCACTGGTCCTTGCTGGCTCTCCCTAGCTGTATACACTCACGGCAACGGGTCCTTTCAGGTCCAACCCCAGCTCAGCAAGCAATTTCTCAGTGGCTCAGTCTTACTGGTGCTATGCTCAGACACCAGCAACAGGTTCTTACTAGCAAAGGCACAGACACTCCACTGGTGGGTATGCACCCTCTGGTCCCCGTGCTGCAAGAAACTCTGGCGCTAGTCTTTACCGCTCAGCTATTGTACTATGGCCCATTGAGAACTACAGTTCCCAGAAATCCGTGATGGTCTTTTAATAGCCATGCCAGATAATTATTACATCATCAATATAGCGACCGTAAAAGACCAGATGACTCTCCTTTACTTTTGATTGCATACATAATTGTTTTTATATATTTTTTTAATAAACTGACTTGCTACACTATGTGGCTTCTTATTTTTGCAAATTTGGGTTCTCCAAGCCTGATGTGAGGAGGTAGCCTAGTTTCAGTCTGTACTAGTGTTTCTTGTCTAGCTGTTGCTACATCTCTGGGATTTGATTGATTTTTTATACATTCAGATATATTGTTACCTTTTGCTTTTATTTTGATTAATTCAGATATATCGTTACCTTTTGCTTTTATTTTGTTTTTATTTTGATTCATTCAGATATATCGTTACCTTTTGCTTTGACCACAGGGCATTGTGGTATTCTTATGACAAATATCGCTATTTGTATCATTTGAAACATTTTGTCTAACCCCCAGATCCCATTCAATCACCATCGGTTAGTTTCCTCTGGGGTTTTTTGAAACCTTGTTTGTGGATGTGCGCCACAGGCAATTCTCTTTGATCTTTTCTGTATAGATTTCTACAATGAAAAGCTCAATAGCCATGAAACAGGGACGACACAGTCTCTATGGTCAAAGAGGGAGACAGATGGGTTCTATTGACACTTATGCCACGTACACGCGACCGGACTTTCCGGCAGAAAAGGTCAGACGGAATCATTCCGTCGGACATTCCGATCGTGTGTGGGCTTCATCTGACTTTTTCTTTCTAAAATTCTGACAGACTTTAGAAATAGATAACAAAAAAAAATACTGCACTAACAATCTATGTGAAAATAATAAACGTGAAAAGCTGCGACTAGAATGTTATACAACACAAACCAAGGTAAAAAGAAAAAAATTGCGCTAATAAAGTGTGTTAAAAAATTGAACACCATACATGAAACTAACATGAATGACAGCAAAGTAATATTGAATATACCCATATACTCAACATGTGAGCAAATCAATAAATGGTATACAGTAAATTAACGTGAATTATAAAGTTAAAGTCCAAAAAAAATTTGTCCATGAAAAACAACAAATATGAAAAAAAACTTTTTCTTCCCAAGTGACAGGTGAAAAGTTCCTCTGTTGTAGTGAATATGTGAAAAGATGAAACCTCCACCTTCAGAAAAAGTATATGATGCCGCTTACCAGATGATGTTGGTCCCTTATTACAAGGGACCACACTAGGCAGACGGCTGTAACCCCAGCCCGGGATCTCACAGGCAGGCACTAGATACCATCACGTCCCATAGAGTCCCCTTCACCGATAGGTAAGTAGATATATGACAGCATAAAAGAACAAGCCAGCTGGCTCCAACACAGCCCGTGTCTTCCGGGACTAGACGTGTAGCGGTGACGTCAGGACGTGGCTCCTCCTCCCTACGTCGTTTCGTCACTACAGGACAAAATAGAACATGTTTCAAATCTTTCCTGACGGACTCAATTCCTATCGGGAAAACCGTTCGTCAGTATGCTAGTCCGACGGACCAAAAACGACGCAAGGGCAGCTATTGGCTACTGGCTATTGAACTTCCTTTTACTAGTCCCGTTGTATGTCATCGCGTTCTAAACGAACCGACTTTGGTGTGATCGTGTGTAGGCAAGTCCGTTTCAGCGGGACTCCGTTGGAAAGACCGTCGGAGTCTATTCTGAAGGAAAGTCCGGTCGTGTGTATGCGACATTAGTGTTCCATCTCCATTGCACCAGTTGTGATTAAATTACATCACCAAGGGGGACGCACTGGAAGTGATTGTAAACGTTCAGCTTGTAGAAAACAACCGTTCAGTTTAAATTAGAAATGAAAGGCAAAACATTTTTGTATAGATATAAAAAAATATCATTTTTTTCCCTTTTTTATAAGTGATCACATTCCCTCTGTTCTCAGCTGCATAAGAGCTGGGGGGAGGAGAAGCAGCAGTACACTGAGCTGCCCAGTGAATGGCTGTGCAGCGGGGGCATGCCAGGACAAGTCTGATCTTCGGAGGAGAATACACTGAGCTCCCAGCATAGCTAGAGAACTGACCACGGTGTGCACTCCTGCTCAGTGTGGTCAGTTTTTAATAGGAAAGCAGAGGGACTGGCAGGATCACCAGGGATTTCACATAAAGGAAGCAATACAAAGAGAACAGGAGACTTTCTCATACAAGTACATGGTACAGCAGCCACATATTAGGAATATGAAGTGTTGGGTTAACAAACGCTTTAAAGTGTTACTAAACCCACAACAGTAAAATCAGTCTGTATATGCAGTAAAGCATTCTTGTTATACTCACTGTGGAAGGGGTTAATCCTCTGCATTGTGTAAAAAGACTGTCATCTCTGATCCTCCCCTTCTTCCACTGTCCCCAATCTATCTGCTGATAGAACAGAGCTCAGTGTGGTGTGTTGCTAGAGTTTTTTGGGGGTTTTTGAGGGAGAGTATATGTGATCGGCACAGGGCCAATCAGCACTGTCCAGACAGAGGGTCAGGGGTCCTGCAGCCTCATTGGACAATCAAGGGAGAATGAAAACTCCTCCTACAAGCTTTAACTAAACACTGATAGAAAGTACAAGACTGCTATATACTGCTGATGAGAAAGGGTATTTAGCAGTTTATACTTTTTAAATAATAATTGCATTTCCATGTTATGTGTACTGTGGGAGACCAGATATAATGAATGCAGGCTCCTGGGTTTTAGTAAAACTTTATTATTCAGTTCAATTAACGCTATAGAAGAGGCTGTTGACATCCTTCAGGAGGTATTCAGAGACTGTAGATGTGCTACAGGTGTGGTTGGAGACTGGAGACATGTTATAGGAGATAGTTAAGGACTGTTAGAAATCATCTAATTTGATCCCACTACTGGTTCATGGGGTCCAAGGAATGTACGACAAGTACCAAAGGGCTGTATGCCCCCCTCAAGCTCCTGGTTGGACAATAGGACATATCCTACTCTGAGCCATGGTGACACCGGAAGTAGCAGAACTATTGCTTTTATTGTTGTACCAAAACTAATAGTACTTTACCATAAGAAGTGTTACCCAGATCAGGACCAATACTTATTGTCTGATATACCAAATGTTGGAAACAGAGCAATACATTAAAGTGTCACTAAACCCACATCATTAAAAAGTATCAATAAATGCTGTGTTCATACTCACTCAGTAAAACGATGAGATTTGTTTTCTGTATTCTACAAAAAAACCTGGTTGATCCTGATGCACTCTATCTCCATTTTCTGTTCATGTCCCCAATTCAGCTAGGGATTTTGCAGCTGTGGTGGCAACTCTGCACATGCTCAGTTTTCAGTGAGTTTCTATGCTGAGTATCTCCTCTCTATCACATCTGAGCAGCTCATGTGACTATAGAGTCACTAATGTGGTTGTATACACAGGGGTAAATGACAGCCCACTCCCTCCTTCCTCCTCCTCCATGCCCACTAACCAGCTAAACACCATGGGGGTGGGATATCACATGTAGATTAACGGAGGCTTCACCTCCCTCTTATTCCAAAAGTATTGGGGCACCTGCCTTTTCATGCACATGAACTTTAATGGTATCCCAGTATAATAGGGCGTACACACGGTCGGACTTTGTTCGGACATTACGACAACAAAATCCTAGGATTTTTTCTGACGGATGTTGGCTCAAACTTGTTTTGCCTACACACGGCCGCACAAAGTTGTGGGAAAATCCGATCGTTCTAAACGCGGTGACGTAAAACACGTACGTCGGGACTATAAACGGGGCAGTGGCCAATAGCTTTCATCTCTTTATTTATTCTGAGCATGCGTGGCACTTTGTCCGTCGGATTTGTGTACACACGATCGGAATTTCCGACAGCGGATTTTGTTGTCAGAAAATTTTATCTCCTGCTCTCCAACTTTGTGTGTCGGAAAATCCAAAGGAAAATGTCCGATGGAGCCCACACACGGTCGGAATTTCTGACAACACGCTCTGATCGGACATTTTCCATCGGAAAATCCGACCGTGTGTACGGGGCATTAGTCCGTAGGGTTCAATATTGAGTTGGCACGCCTTTTGCAGTTAAAACAGCTTTGACTCTTCTGGGAAGGCCGTCCACAAGGTTTATGAGTGTGTCTATGGGAATTTTTGACCTTTCTTCCAGAAGCGAATTTGTAAGGTCGGGCACTGATGTGGACGAGAAGGCCTGGCTCGCAGTCTCCGTTCAAATTCATCCCAAAGGGGTTCTATCTGGTTGAGGTAAGGACTCTGTGCAGGCCAGTCAAGTTCCTCTATCCCAAACTCACTCATCCATGTCTTTATGGACCTTGCTTTTTGCACTGGTGCACAGTCATGTTGAAACAGGAAGAGGCCATCCCCAAACTGTTCCTACAAAGTTAGGAGCACAAATTTGTCCAAAATGTCTTGTATGATAATGCCTTAAGAGTTTCCTTCACCACATCATAATCCCCCCTCTACCAAATGATTTGAACCAGAGCACAAAGCAAGGTCCATATGTGTTTCTGGAAGAATGGTCAAACATTCCCATAGACACACTCCTAAACCTTGTGGACAGCCTTCTCAGAAGAGTTGAAGCTGTTATAGCTGCAAAGGGTGGGCCAACTCAATATTGAACCCTACGGACTAAGACTGGGATGCCATTAAAGTTCATGCGCGTGTAAAGGCAGGTGTCCCAATACTTTTGGTAATAGCGTAGAAGGGGCAATGTAAATTAAACAGTGTGTGTTTAGTATCACTTTAAGGCACACTGGGCAGCGGTAAGGATTTTTACATGTGAAACAAAACTTTGTCTTAACATCTATTCTTATGCCCTGTACACACAGTCGGATTTTCCGACGGAAAAAGTGCGATCGGATTGTGTTGTCGGAAATTCCGATCGTGTGTAGGCTCCATCGGACTTTTTCCGTC
Source organism: Lithobates septentrionalis (assembly GCA_037952835.1). Classification (NCBI taxonomy): domain Eukaryota; kingdom Metazoa; phylum Chordata; class Amphibia; order Anura; family Ranidae; genus Lithobates; species Lithobates septentrionalis. Next base: position 6,209,207 of record JBBDGP010001358.1, read on the forward strand.
GAAATTTCCGACACACAAAGTTTGAGAGCTGGATAAAAAATTTTCCAACAACAAAATCTGATTGTTTAAATTCCGATCGTGTGTACCCAAATCCGACGCACAAAGTGCCACGCATGCTCAGAATAAATTAAGAGATGAAAGCTATTGGCTACGGCCCCGTTTATAGTCCCGAGGTACGTGTTTTACGTCACTGCGTTCAGAACGATCGGATTTTCCAACAACTTTGTGCGACCGTGTGTATGCACGACAAGTTTGGCCCAAAATCCGTTGGAAAAAATCAGACGGATTTTGTCGTCGGAATGTCCGATCAATGTCCGACTGTGTGTACAGGGCATAAGACTTATGCCGCGTACAGACGAGCGGATGTCTCGTCGGAAAAAGATATTATTATTATTATTATACAGGATTTATATAGCGCCAACAGTTTATGCAGAGCTTTACAATATAAAAGGGAGACAATACAGTTATAATACAATAAAATACAAGAGGATTAAGAGGGCCCTGCTCAAAAGAGCTTACAATCTAATAGGGTGGCGCAGGTGGTACAAAAGGTTGCAACTGTGGGGAATGAGCTGGTGGAAGTGGTAGGAGATTAGTTGGAGACGTGATAGGCTTCCCTGAAGAGATGAGTTTTCAGGGATCGTCTGAAGGTAGCAAGAGTAGGGGATAGCCGGATAGGTGGAGGTAGCGAGTTCCAGAGGATGGGAGAGGCTCTGGAGAAATCCTGGAGACGAGCATGGGAGGAGGAGATGAAAAAGCTTGAAAGCAAGAGCTCTTGAGAAGAGCGGAGAGGACGATTTGGGTGATATTTGGAGACAAGATCAGTGATGTAGCTCGGGGCAGAGTTGTAAATGGCTTTGTATGTTGTGGTTAGTATTTTGAATGACGGCTTTTCCGACGGGATTCCGCTCAAGTTTGCCTTGCATACACACGGTCACGCAAAAGTTCGCTGAAATTACGACCGCCAAAACGCAGTGACGTACAACACTACGATGAGCCGAGAAAATGAAGTTCAATGCTTCCGAGCATGCGTCAAATTGTTTCAAAAGGGATTTTGCGCGTCAGAATTGCCACAGACGATCGCATTTTCAGATAGGAACTTTTCCCGACCAAAAAAATTGAGAGCATGCTCTCAATCTTTTGCTGGCTGGAATTCCGCCAGCAAAAGACCGATGGAGCATAAACACGGTCGCATTTTCCGACGAAAAACTCTCATCGGTCTTTTGCGGGCTGAAATTCTTACCTGTACAAACTGGTTCTCTAGGCTTCCTATGGAGCCAACCAGGTGACAAAATGCCAAAGCACTCATCACATGATCTCTGCTGTGGGAGAGAACCAGGTTTCAGACACGGTTGCTGATCGGCTGTCTCTCCTAATGCCGCGTACACACGATCGGATTTCTCGTTGGAAAAAGATATGACGGCTTTTCTGACAGGATTCCGCTCAAGTTTGCCTTGCATACACACGGTCACGCAAAAGTTCGCTGAAATTACGACCGCCAAGAACGCGGTGACGTACAACACTACGACGAGCCGAGAAAATGAAGTTCAATGCTTCCGAGCATGCAACAAAGTGTTTCTGAGGGATTTTGCGCGTCAGAATTACCACAGACGATCGCATTTTTAGATTTTTTTTAGAACTTTTCCCGACCGAAAAATTGAGAGCATGCTCTCAATCTTTTGGTGGCTGAAATTCCGCCAGCAAAAGACCGATGGAGCATACACACGGTCACATTTTCTGACGAAAAACTCTCATCAGTCTTTTGCGGGCTGAAATTCCGAGCATGTGTACGCGGCATTACTGTATATAGCAGAATGCACCTAGAGGAGAGGCATCTGCAGAGCTGCAAAGGCAAAGTGCCTAGGCCAATACAGTGCACAAGCCCTCTTCTCCATGACTTCCCTGTTCTTCATTCATTACATGGCCAAGCACGAGGAATGAGCAATGAAGGGTTCCTTCCCTTCTACAATGGCGCAAGAGGCTAACTTGCTCATGTCTGCAGGATTAGCTGGCTGCATGACTCCGCACAGCCTGGTATTCTACTGTATTAATAATGTAAGACAGAAAGCGGGAGGAGGGATAGCAGTTGGTAAAAAGGAGAACCTGGTCCCAAACTGGCACTGAGGGCCATTCATTTTTAACTATGCCACTGGTCATGGTGTGACCGCTTTCCATTTTAAGGCTCAAAATCAAAAAGTACGCCTTGTAATCCTAACAGAGCACAATGAATAACTTGTTGTTGTTGTTAAATACAAAAGCTTGAAGGCAATTTGGGTTCATTGTAATGAGAACTGGAGAAGCAAAGGTACTGTGCAAGTACGATCTGCTTTACTAATCCATTTAGAGTTCATTTATAACACAGGAACACTGTCCAATTATTTTGCCACTGCTGCATACCGCTCCTCTCAAAATGGTGCCATGTTAATTAGCTATAAAATGACTTCAGCTCTATGAGGACATTTTGTGGAATCAGTAGGAGTGAGACAAGCAAAGTTTCCATGGTGTTTTGTAGCGTAATTAATGTATCACGGCCTTTGTTTCCCCAGGTACAGCACACAGAAAAGCAGAAAAATGCTTTCAAATCCCACACAAAACAAACGCTTATTAGATCCGATTTTGTTGAAACCACGAAACAAATTTGATGTGTCTGCTCAGGTGGCCAAACAACTACTTAGATATAGACATAAGGGAATCTTCTTATACATATAGAAATAATGTATTGGGGAAATTTAGAGGTCCTTAATGGTCATACGTGTAGGATCTACATCGTTGAGTACTTTATAAGGAGACATTTGCCTGTTAACCCAAAAAACCCAAAGAATGAATTGTGTCAATACATGACGCTTGTAGACTAGGGATGGGCAAACGGTTCATGAGTTTGGGCTGAACATTTGCCTGTTCAGCCGTTCGCCGAAAACCCGAAGTTGTAGGGTGTTCGCCCCAACGTACACCCTGCAATACACTGTGCGCTGCACAGTACATTCTTCACCCTGATTGGGCAAAGCTTTGCCCAATCAGGGAGCAGTGTAAGTTGGTTGTTAAAGAGAGGGGCCGGGATGCCGGCCACAGCTACTTAACAACTGATGAGTCATCAGCTGTCAATGGGTTTCCCCGCTGACAGCTAATGAAAAAAAAAAATGCCGGTAAATAAAATAAAGAAAAAAACGGCGTGGGGTCCCCCCAAAATCCATACCAGACCCTTACCCGGGCTTGCAGCCTGGCAGGTCAGGAAAGGGAGGGGGGGGGAGCAAGTGCCTTCGCCCCTCCTGAACCATATCAGACCACATGCCCTCAATATGGGGGGGTGGGTGCTTTTGGGCAGGGGGCTCTGCCCCCCCAACCCCAAAGCTCCTAGTCCCCATGTTGATGGGGACAAGGGCCTCTTCCCAACAACCCTGGGCTGTGGTTGTCAGGGTCTGCGCGCGGACCCACTGTTCTAACGCGTGATTCTGATGTGCATCACTTATTGGGATCCTTTGCCGATTGACTACAGCTCTTCACTGGATGGTCAGCTGTTCATGTTATATCTTGGGAATATATGACCATTATAATTTATGGTTCTACATATCCGGTAAGATGCGTATACCAAGAGGGTGTTGCTGGTGGTGGATCCCCTTTTAGTTTGCAATGCACAGTGCACTTTCTTGATTTACCCCACTTCGGGACTGTTCACTGTTTATAGCCTGATTTGTGGATTTGTGCCGTTTCACCAGTCATTTATATGCACAGTATATGTACGTTTGCAAGCCATATGATCCTTTATGCAATTTTAAGGAGGTTATTTTAGCACTATTTGCACACTAGCACTTTATTATCTATTTTGTGCTGTTACATTCATTTTTGAAAGCCATATGATCCTTTATGCAACTTTAAGGAGAATATTCTAGCACTATTTGCACGCTTGCACTTTATTATTTATTTTGAGCTGTTACATTTATTTTTGAAAGCCATATGATCCTTTATGCAATTTTAAGGAGGCTTTTTTAGCACTATTTGCACACTACCACTTTATTATCTATTTTGTGCCGTTACATTCATTTTTGAAAGCCATATGATCCTTTATGCAATTTTAAGGAGACTATTTTAGCACTATTTGCACGCTTTCACTTTATTATCTATTTTGTTTTGTTACATTCATTTTTAGCGCTGCTTATATTTTGTTTATTTTGTACAATAGCTGGTAATACAGTTAAGCAAGTGGCTGCTGTCATTTTGTGGTATACAACCCAGCGTAGATTTTTTTACTTTTCTATTGACTATTTCCTCCATAAAATACTGTGTTTAATAAACTTTTGACAGACTAGATGCAATTGCTTGAAGGCTGTAGGCAGTTGGGCACACTTGTAAAGCCCCGAGAAGGTTCACTATCATTCAGGCTTGGTCCATACCTGGGGTATCCTGTAAGCAGGTATCCTGTAGTAGCACCCTCTATCTTAGGTAGGTGCTAGAGTTAGATTTTTGGCCAGTGCAGGTAAATTTAGGCAGGCCTAGCTGAAAGCTAGGCCTGTTTGTTTTGATCTGGGAGCTGGGGAGTTGTTTAGTGTAGGCTGGTGATTCATAGGCAGTGTCTCTTCCTGGTTACCTCCCTCTGGCTTTGAGAAGATTCTGGAAGCAGAGGAGGGGAAGAGAGGTGGAGCTGTCTGGAGTATTTTAAGTAGCCCTGACCAATTTCTAACTAGGATTGGCAGGGGGCAGGCTTCCTTAAAGTCAGCTCAGCTAGGGAGGAGTTGTTCGGGTGGAAGAACTGAGAGATGGAGTGTTAGGCTGTCGGGGCTTTGGAGGGAGCCCCCCTGTCTGGGGTGGGGTGACCTTGGGCCAGGGGTTTGGAGATGTGAAGGAACTTCACCTGAACCTGATCAGGAGCAGGAGAGGACAGCGGGCAACATTGCCGGGCAAGTCTTCAGGAGGGATCCACCAGGTGTCGGTGGGTGACAGACACAGTTGGGAGAGCTGGTAGAGGCATGCCGGAGCGGACTGGGAGTCTGAGATGGATGTAGAGCCAGCGGGAGAGACTGTGATGTTACTGGCATTGAAGTCGGGCTGCTGCAGCCAGGAGGGCTGGCAGAGCCTGCACAGGACTGACTGGGATCAGTAGGCTACCTCAGTACAGCTAGCACTAAAGACTTCTGTTTCTATTGCTATTGGTTGCTACATCATAGGAGCCCATGCCCTCTGCCAGCAAATGGCGAATCCTTCACGTTGGGCTTAATTCAGAGTTGGGCCTAACCATGTGCTAGCTGTGCCAGGAACCAAGTATTGCACAGGACAGAAAGTAACAGTCTACAAATAAGCGTTGTGCTGGAGAAGTCTGGAGCTTTAGAGGATGTGAATAGAGGTTCCAATAAATCATTTCATCATTTAATACTATTGATTCTGAGCATCCCATAACCCCCTTACTCCATCCAAGTTTAATCCCTCAATAAAATAACAAAACCAAAGCTGATGGACTATTCATTGTCTGGAGAATGACTGGAAGTGAATGCCAGGCAGGGTGACAGGTGGAACTACTACACTCATTGGCCCCGCGGGGGTATCGCTACACTGTTATGGGAATGAAGCAGTGGTAAACAATTACATGGGGTAGTTGCAAACAATGACTAGGTAGGTTCCCTAGTGCACCATCTAAAAAGTTTGGGCACCTGCATCACACTGGCCCCAATTGTAGTAATAGCTGAATGTTAATTGCATTTGGACCACCATGGTAAAGATGCATCTCTAGAAAGTATGTAGTGCTCCTTCCAAGCCTTGGGCCTGCGAAGATATATCCAACAAGTGACTGTACTGGAAACCGGTGGGACATGCTCCCAAAAAGGGAGTCCACAGCTGGATCCATTACTTGACAGTGTTGAGAAGTAGCACCATTATGCTCAGGAGCACAAGGCAGACGCAAGTAAAGTTTCTTAATGCAACTAAGAGGCTTATTTCAAGTTCAAATGGTGTAAACTAGGTACAAAAAATAATAAGATGTCCAAAACATGGGTAAAATTTTAAAGTTGGTTCTACATTCTAAATGATAACCTCAATTTTCCGGTTTCCTCCGAGAAGTTTCAGCTTACAGGACAAACTTTCTTTCCTACATTTCTTCTCACAGAGAGATTTATTACATCCTGTATGAACAGGAAACAAACTGTTTAATTAGAAAGATTCACAATGATTTCCTCTGCAAGATAGAATAATAGGCACAAGCCAAGGTAAAGTATGCGGTAAATAGACAAGTTAACTTATTTGCTGGCTATCTAAGCCTATAAGAAATATAAGAGATGGAGAGACTTAGTTGGCTAACTTCTTATGCCGCGTACACACGATCGGAATTTCAGCCCCCGCAAAAGACCGATAAGAGTTTTTCGGCGGAAAATGTGACCGTGTGTATGCTCCATCAGTTTTTTGCTGGCGGAATTCAAGCCAGCAAAAGATTGAGAGCATGCTCTCAATTTTTCGGTTGGGAAAAGTTCCTATCCGAAAATGTGATCGTCTGTGGAAATTCCGACGTGTAAAATTCCTACGCATGCTCGGAAACAATTTGACGCATGCTCAGAAGCATTGAACTTCGTTTTCTCGGCTCGTCGTAGTGTTGTACGTCACCGCGTTCTTGATGGTCGTAATTTCAGCGAACTTTTGCGTGACCGTGTGTATTCAAGGCAAACTTGAGCGGAATCCTGTCGGAAAAGCTGTCATATCTTTTTCTGACAAGAAATCCGATCGTGTGTACGTGGCATTAGGAGAGCCAGCCGATCAGCAACCGTGTCTGAAACCTGGTTCTCTCCCACAGCAGAGATCATGTGATGAGTGCTTTGGCATTTTGTCACCTGGTTGGCTCCATAGGAAGCCTAGAGAACCAGTTTGTACAGGTAAGAAAAGTATTTTTTATGTTTCTTTTTACTATTTATGAATTTAGGGTAGCAAGATGTGGTGGGGGTATTATTTTAGACCAGGTCCATTTTAAAGTTGACTGTAAAGTTGTCCAGGTGGAAGTACATGAGGATATGGTTTCTTTGCTAGTTTGTACCAGTTCCTCACCTGCTCAATGCAATGGAACCAGTTAGGGAGTCCTGGGGCCTTAGTCGATCTCCAGAACCTTCGGGATCAGTGTCTTGGCTGCATTCAGCAAATGGATAGTCAAGGATCCTTTGTATTTAGAGGGGGACATACCTGTATGGTGCAAAAGAAAAGCAGCAGGTCGAAGGGCAGGTTGTGGTCTGTTTTCTGTGAAAGCACGCAATGTACATCAGTCCAAAAGGGGCGTATCTGAGGGCAGGACCATCAAATCTGTAAAAGCGTCCCTTTGTCAGATTGGTATCTCCAGCAAACACCTGACACGTCAGGGATGATGGTATGGAGACACGTCAGGGTATGATACCATCGGCTATGAAGTTTATAATTCGTTTCCTGGATGTTGATGTAACCTTTGAGGAGATTGGTGTTTATACAAGCCCAATCCTCATCAGTTGGATTATGCTCTAGGTCTCTCGTCCAAGATTTCCGTATGACAAGTACCTTTTTTTGACAGGTACCCACTTCCCCTTCCTCAACCGTATCTAGGTGAGGATGACGTCAGCTTGGTCTTCTCTTCCCCTGCCCACAGCCTCGTAACACATCCCAGGAGACTGCAGACCAGTCCTACGATCTTGTGCATGCACAGTGGGTAGCCGGCTGTAAGACAGCTGGTACCCACATCCAAAATGGTGGTTCTGGGGATCCGAAGCCGGGTGAAGAATCAGCTCCAGGAAAGGCAGCGATGGAGTCCATGGGTTGGTAAATACCTGTTTGGTAAAAGTCAACAGTTACAGTTTTTGTAGCTGCTAACTTTTAATTTTTAAGAACAGGAGTAAAGTTCCTCTTTAACCTTTAAAAAAAAAAAAAAACAGACACAATTTGTAGAAAAGTACAAATGTCTGTTTTGAAACAAATGTATTTAATCTGGAAATCCTTAAAAGATAAATCCACCCAAAACGAAAAGTTAAACTATTGGCAATTTACTATATCTCATGGGGTCAGGGCCGTCATAACAGCATCATGGACCCCTGGGCAAAGTAATGCAAAGGGGCCCGTACCAGCCTGCCCCAAATTATGCACCTTCTCTCAAGAATTAAAGTATAAAAATTTGACAGAATAAACATATATTTATTAGTACTTTGAATAAATCAAAGATCAGCAGTGTGTGTAGCTCTCCATGGCAAATGGTGGTAATGGTCAGGTTGGGCCGAACAGTGGGAATGGTTTAAAGAGGGATGATTAAACAGAACCAGAGCCTAGTCCCTGTATACACTCTGCACATATGCCAAAGCCCTTGTACCCACAAAATACTCCTAATTACTGTGCCACAAATGACAGTCTTACAAACATGCATAAACCTCAGGACAAGAGATCATTTTAGAAAATTAAAACTTTCATTAACATATGCTTTTCTGCTCACAAAAAGATATAACTTTGCCTTACTCAGTCTACCATAAAGTAGAACTTTATTAAAACCAGCAACGTTTGAGATAATGAACACTTTGGTCAGGGTTATGTAATGTACAGTATATGTATACCTATAGTGCAGGAGTCAGGAGTAAAGTTGACCATAGAGTAATCTTTTAAATTAAATGAGATTAATTTTTTTTTTTTTAAAAGTGATCCGAGCCTACAACAGCACCCCCCTAGTTCTGGCTATGATGGGGCCCCCCTGCAAATGGGGTTCCTGGGGTGCCCATGTATTAAGATGGCCCTGCATGGGGTCAAATACCAACTTTCAGGTTTTCAAGTTTTCACGCTGTTGCCATTAAGAATACACCCTCCTTGTTTAATTTATATATATATATATATATATATATATATATATATATACACCCTGTTTCCCCAAAAATAAGACCTAGCGTGATTGTCGGTGATGGCTGCAATATAAGCCCTACCCCCCAAATAAGCCCTACCCTGTTTCCCCAAAAAACAAGCCTTACCCTGAAAATAAGACCTACAAGGACTTTAACTAGGGCTTATTTGGGGGGTAGGGCTTATATTGCAGCCATCACCGACAATCACGCTAGGTCTTATTTTCGGGGAAACAGGGTGTATATATATATTTTTTTTCTTTAATGAAGAATGCAGCAGGAGGTGCTGGAAGACGCAATCATGGCCGGGAACTCGCAGAACTCTCAACAGAAAGGAACAGATTGATGAACTATGGCAGGGAGATGTTGCTGTTAGAGTTTCCAAAACATATTAGAAGCCAGAAGCTGACTCAGTCCACCAGACTCAACCTATATCTAAAAATATCACTTTCGGGTGGACTGACCCTTTAATAACACAATGCAAACAGCAACTAACAATCTCTCCCCGTCAGCACATTCCTCTTTCTCTGGAAGGGAGAACAAAAACTATTGTGGGAACATTTCAATAATTTGGTGTATGATGAATTCTGAGCCAAGTTACGCAAGAAGATCAGACCAGTTCCAAAAGTCATCCATTAGCTTGCTATCTTGCTATAATTTATTAAGTTTGCTTTTTTTATATGAAAAAAATCATCAAGTGACACGACTAGTACAGAATTGGCTGAAATTCTGCACACTGGAAATGTTTCCAAAAATAGCAAAACAGCTAAACAGCGCTGAGAAATGAGGGCAGGGATAGTAATTTGCATTCCACTTACAAGAGACGTGGAAGGGAAGTTGTTTAGGCAATGTAATGCAGAACACTATGTTCAGCGCCATATTTCTAAGACACAGAACAAGTTCTTAAACTTCCAAAGCAGCATCTTATCGTATGAATTTTCTTAAGGTGTCACTATGAATGAAGGGCTAAGCCCAAAGAAGACACGTTTTTATCTATATAGACCAGGGTTCTCCAAACCTTCTAAACAAAGGGTCAGTGTACTGTCCATCAGACCTGTGGTCATTGGGGGGAATAGTGCCCCATCGCTGGTGTCAGTTGGAGGACTAGTACTCCATTGGTTTTTTTTTTTCAATCATTTTTATTGAATTTTTTCCATTTATATAACAAAAAAGTAAGAAGTTGCACTATATTACCAAAAGTATTGGGACACCTGCCTTTAAACGGACATGCACTTTAATGGCATCCCAGTCTTAGTCCGTAGGGTTCAATATTGCATTGGCCCACCCTTTGCAGCTATAACAGCTTCAACTCTTGTGAGGTCAGACACTGATGTTGGACGTGAAAGCCTGGCTCGCAGTCTCTGCTCGAATTCATCCCAAGGTGTTCTATCAGGTTGAGGTCAGGACTCTGTGCAGGCCAGTCAAGCTCCTCCACCCCAAACACGCTCATCCATGTCTTTATGGACCTTGCTTTTGGCACTGGTCCAAATCATTTGGTGAAGGGGGGATTATGGTGTGGGGTTGTTTTTCAGGGGTTGGGCTTGGCCCCTTAGTTCCAGTGAAAGGAACTCTTAAGGCGTTAGCATACCAAGACATTTTGGACTATTTCCTGCTCACAACTTTGTGGGAACAGTTTGGGGACGGCCCCTTCTTGTTAAAACATGACTGCGCACCAGTGCACAAAGCAAGGTCCATAAAGACATGGATGAGCGGTTTGGGGTGGAGGAACTTGACTGACCTGCACAGAGTCCTGACCTCACCCCAATAGAACACGTTTGGGATGAATCAGAGCGGAGACTGTGAGTCAGGCCTTCATGTCCAACATCAGTGCCTGACCTCACAAATGCTCTTCTGGAAGAATGGTCAAACATTCCCATAGACACATTCCTAAACCTTGTGGACGGCCTTCCCAGAAGAGTTGAAGCTGTTATAGCTGCAAGGGGTGGGCCAACTCAATATTAAACCCTACGGACTAAGACTGGGATGTCATTAAAGTTCATGTGTGTGTAAAGGCAGGCGTCCCAATACTTTTGTATATAATATAGGGTAAGCTATTACAGGAAACTGGCCAGTGGAACTGCACCAAATCCTCTGACATTAGACCAGTTGGTGGGCCATCTCAGGAGTGGTCATAAGGTAGCATGGTCCTAGCCTAAATTTACAGCATAGCATAGGCGTTCCGCGTGCCCACGGGGTGTGACCAGGCGCACCCTAATCATCCCTGTGCTCTGTTGGTGTTTCACACCTTTTGTTAGTGCTGACTGCCTGCAAAATGTCTGTTCTGTCCCTTTATAACTCAGTCACCACCACCGGGGTCGGGTCCGGCTGGCAAAAACAGCTGTGCTGCGAGTGGGAGGTGATTGAGCAAGGAACTAGGACCACAGCCGCGGAGTAACCCAGCCGCATTTGCCGATGCAGCTTCTATAGTTCCAGCTGCGGGTCCTGCAGGCGCTGGTGGAGTGATCTACATCTGCACTCCGCCTAGAGTTGCCACCTCATCCCTTTAAACCCGAACACATATTAATTACACAGGTTCTGTGGCCGATTAACGTGGTAATTAAACTCACTTGGTGTCTTATCTGCATTAAATTAGCATCAGAACCTGTGTAATTCATATGTGTTCGGGTTTAAAGGGATGAGGTGGCAACTCTAACTCTGCCCCCCATCCGGCCTCTCTCTCTCCCTTAGAAGCAGCAGACTACTGGAGCCTGGAGAGCGCCAGACGAGTGGCTGCAACCTGGAGGTGAGTGAGACAGCACTGAGCAGGGCACCTGGGCAGGCAATGGGCAAATGATGCACAAAAATAAAAGTCAACCAATCCATATGAATCTTACCCTGGCTTGTCACTATATATATATATGTGCTGCAGAAAATGTACAAAAAATTGTTAACAGAAAAGGAGAGCACTTTTATGACCGAAGAGACATACAGAGTCACTTCTGCCATAAAGGGCTAGGGCAAGTTGAGTTTGATTTTAATAAAATAAGGCAATACTAAAAAGTTGATTTCTAATTGGCTGTCATTGGGTATCTCAGCGTTGCACATTGCTCCGTGGTAAACAAACGCTACCCTGTTAACTAACAGATACATACATCCCCCGTTCATTTCTGAAGAACGCTAATCTTATTACAGCTCCAAGATTTCATTAATTACCAGACAATCAATAAAGTGATTACTGGGATAAACCAACCAGCACCAACACTGTATAATGTCTGTCCATAGAGCAAACCTGTGCTTTTTCTTCAATGCACCTTTCCTTAGTCCCCCTCCCCCCCCCCACCAGAAAATACCCAGAATCCAGAAACTTGGCTTTCACTCATCTACCTCTCATGTGACCAACGCAGAGCTTTCTTCCTTTGCTTCTAGTGACTGAAATGTGAAGGAAAGCTGTGTATATACAGTTGTGCTCATAAGTTCACATACCCTGGCATAATTTATGATTTCTTGGCCATTTTTCAGAGAATATGAATGATAACGCAAAAACTTTTCTTTCACTCATGGTTAGTGTTTGGCTGAAGCCATTTATTATCAATCAACTGTGTTTACATTTTTAAATCATAATGGCAACAGAAACAACCCAAATGACCCTAAACAAAAGTTTACATACCCCAGTTCTTAATACCGTGTATTGCCCCCTTTAACATCAATGACAGCTTGAAGCCTTTTGTGGTATTTGTGGATGAGGCTCCTTATCTTCTCAGATGGTAAAGCTGCCCATTTCTCTTGGCAAAAAGCCTCCAGTTCCTGTAAATTCTTGGGCTGTCTTGCATGAACGGCACGTTTGAGATCTCCCCAGAGTGGCTCAATGATATTGAGGTCAGGAGACTGAGATGGACACTCCAGAACCTTCACTTTATTCTGCCAATGACAGGTCGACTTGGCCTTGTGTTTTGGATCATTGTCATGTTGCAATGTCCAAGTACGTCCCATGCGCAGCTTCCTGGCTGATGAATGCAAATGTTCCTCCAGTATTTTTTGATAACATACTGCATTCATCTTGCCATCAATTTTGACCAAATTTCCTGTGCCTTTGTAGCTCACACATCATCAAAACAGCAGCAATCCACTTCCGTGTTTCACAGTAGGAATGGTGTACCTTTCATCATAGGCCTTGTTGACTCCTCTCCAAATGTAGCATTTATGGTTTTGGCCAAAAAGCTCAATTTTGCTCTCATCACTCCAAATGACTTTGTGCCAGAAGGTTTGAGGCTTGTCTCTGTGCTGCTTGGTGTATTGTAAGCGAGATACTTTGTGGCATTTGCGTAGTAATGGCTTTCTTCTGGCGACTCAACCATGCAACCCATCTTTCTTCAAGTGCCTCCTTATTGTGCATCTTGAAACAGCCACACCACATGTTTTCAGAGAGTCCTACATTTCACCTGAAGTTATTTGTGGGTTTTTTTGCATCCCAAACAATTTTTCTGGCAGTTGTGGCTGAAATTTTAGTTGGTCTACCTGACAGTGGTTTGGTTTCAATAGAACCCCTCCTTTTCCACTTCTTGATTAGAGTTTGAACACTGCTGATTGGCATTCTCAATTCCTTGGATATCTTTTATATCCCTTTCCTGTTTTATACAGTTCAACTACCTTTTCCCGCAGATCCTTTGACAATTCTTTTGATTTTCCCATGACTCAGAATCCAGAAACGTCAGTGCAGCACTGAATGAAAGATGCAAGGGTCTGTCAGGAGTCCAGAAACTCATTGACCTTTGATACACACACACACTAATCGCAAGCAAACAGATCACAGGTGAGGATGGTTACCTTTAATAGCCATTCAAACCCCTTTGTGTGAACTTGTGTGCATGTTATCAGGCCAAAATCACCAGGGTATGTAAACTTTTGGGTCATTTGGGTAGTTTCTGTTGCCATTATGATTTAAAAAGAGTAAACACAGTTGATTGATAATAAATGGCTTCAGCCAAACACTAACCATGAGTGAAAGAAATGTTTTTGTGTTATCATTCATATTCTCTGAAAAATGGCCAAGAAGTCTTAAATTCTGCCAGGGTATGTAAACCTATGAGCACAACTGTACTGTTAGGGAAGGGGACATTAAAGAAAGCCTGTTCCCTTGCCTTTAATGAGCAAAGCAAAAGTTCTCTTTAAGGGGTTGTGTATGAAAAGTAAGAAAACATAATCAACAGATTGCTCTGTGTTATTATTATGACCAGAGATATGTGTTTCACTCATCAGTGTCCATTTATCATTGTTCACACAACTTGATATGTGTGATGTATGTGAGTATATATATATATATTATATATATATATATATATATATATATATATATATATATATATATATATATATATATATATATATACAGTGGGTATAGAAAAAAATCCCCCCCCCCCCCTTAAAATAATCACATTTTATTGCTTTAAAGCCTGAAATGAGGGCAGACACAGTTTTTGTTTTGTCCAGCTATATTTACTCAGTGCAACAAATAACATCCAAGTGAAAGGAAAAAGGATCACTCCCCTCCTTAAAAATGACTTGTAAACTCAATCAGGTGTCACCTTCTCAATGGCACACAAAGCCATTTGACTTTCAACTGTGCTCAGATATGGTCATTTTGATTAGCTCAGCATGAAAGGAGCTTTCCTGGAGCATTTCAGTCCCTGGTAGTGAAACTGAAGCAAACACTCAACTAAGAATCTTTGCTATGCACAGTTTAAAAAAATAAACACAGAATAACCGTAAAACCACAACTAATACAAGGGAATCCTTGTAGCCTAAGCAAAACAACAACTCCTTAATTCATTGCAAAAAAAAAAAAAATTAGCAAAACATCAGATTTGGGCAAGAAGTTTAGCTATATATATAAAAAAAAAAAAGAAGGAGGAAAGAAAATAATAAAATGGCATGACTTAAATGAATAAATAAATAGAATAAGAAAATATATAAATAACAATATTATATAAATAAAATAAATATATAATAAATATATCAACTAAAAAAATAGTATATATATATATATATATATATATATATATATATATATAAATAGACCCAAAAAAACAGATATTATGAAATTCTATGCCTAGATTTATCCACCTTTCCCTGGAAGTATGTTTTTTATGCATGAATGCAAAGAAAATAAAACTTTAGGCATTTAACAAATCTGAACATTATGAGCATCTGTTATAAACAAGGCTCTGAGAAGAAGAAAAAAAGTGGTTGAGAACTTACACAAGCATTTAATCTGCATGCACTCCAGTCTTCCAGTAAAAATGTTCAGCCCCGTGGATACTGAAGTTCTCCAGCTGTGACCGTGAATCACACAACAGCAGAGCTTCATAAAATGGCAGGAGGAACATGAGTTTTATCAGAAAGCTAAATCAGCCATAAAGGCTGTACCAGTGGGAAGGTCATCTCAGGGCTTTGGGCTATAAAGTACTGCCAAGCTTTGTGTGGAGCTTCGCATAACCCAATATGCATGGATTAATACATCCCCCTCGTTTGTGAGCCATCAATGCTCCCGGTAGACGCACACTTCATTAAATCTCTCCGCTCTCCAGTCCTTCATATTTATAGTGTTTTCAGTAGTGCACAATACGATACCCACAAAATTGAGATAACTCCTACTTCAGGTTGTTCACGGCCTGAATTATTTTAGCTTTTTTCTTGGATGAAGATACATAGGTAGTCTGGTTGAAAAAAGACACAAAGTCCATCTAGTTCAACCAATAAAAAGGGGAAAAGAAAACAATTTTTTTTTTACAATCCTATATATACAATCCTATACCCTCAGTTGATCCAGAGGAAGGCAAAAAATACAGAGCAAAGCATGATCCAGTTTGCTCCAGCAGGGGAAAAAATCCCTTCCTCATCCCCCGCGAGGCAATCAATGGCGTCCCTAGGGGGGGGCAGAGGGGTCCCTGACCCCCCCCCTAACATTATGCTGTGTCCCACCATGTGTCCACCCCAATTTTAAAAAAAAAATGGTTTTTTTTTTATTTTTACAAAAAGGCAATGTCTTTTTGTTTGCATTCATAGCGGATGCGCCGCATCTTACTCGGGTCGCTGCTGGAGTCACATAGTCTCTATTGGGAGGGAGAGTGTCCCCAGTCAGCTCCTGCGGGTGATTCCTCCCCCCTCCCTCTGCTCACTGACACTGCATAATGTGAGCGCTCACACAACCACGGCCGCCCGATCTGCTCCTTCCCCTGCATCCTCATTGGCAGGGAGAAGAGCGAGTTGCAGGAAGGACTCCACCAGGACTCTGTTACTGAAAAAACAGACTGATTTCTCCCGTCCTTAGGACAGGAGAACCAGCCTGTAAATTCCAAGAGAGGCCAGACCAGCGCTGTCAATAGCAGGGGCAGGACAGCAAGAGGAGGCTGGGAAACCCCACAGTGGCAGAACACCAGGGCCCGGTGGCAAGACAACCTTAGCAACCCTGATAGTTCTCCCACTCTATAGTTGCCCCTCTACTTTTGTGCCTGTCCCCCCATGTGCCCCCCCTAAATATGAAAGCTGGAGACGCCACTGGAGGCAATCAGATATTCCCTGGATCAACTTTACCTATAAATGTTAGTATCCAGTTATATTATGTACATTTAGGAAAGAATCCAGGCCTTTTTCAAAGCAATCTACTGAGCTGATGTCAGGGCTGGGCTCTTAGCAGCTCTCTTCTCTGTGCGCGGGCTGCTAAGCAGTCGGATAATTGTCAGCACTCATTGGTTTCTCAGCGGCTCGCCTGGTTATCATTATCTGCCCGTCAGTCCTGCCTACAGCCAGCCCCTCCTGGCTATTTTAACTGCCTTGTTCATTCCTTTGCTGCCTTCGCCTGGTCAACATATCTGGAGTTTCTCTGCTGTGTTTCTGTGAAAGACTTTGCCCAGCTGATGTCCCTTCTGGTTCCTGATCCTGTTCTTCTGCCTCCGACTACGCTGATCTCTGGTTTCCTGATTACTGGCTTGTCTGACTACTCGCTTTGGTTTCCGATCCCTGGCTTATGTTTTTACCACGTTTACTGATCTGCACCATTTTTGACATTGCATTAAAAGGTGTGATTTTTACTGCATTTCTGTCTCAGTCTGATTCATGGTTCCTGACAGCTGGCCAGAACCACCTCTGGAGGGAGTCTATTCCACAGTTTCACAGCTCTTACTGTGAGTAACTCAACACCAAGTTCACTTTACGGATCACTTTTGTATTTATACATGTTGATCATTTCCCCCCTTAATCTCCTGTTCTCAAGAGAGGATAAATTCAGTTCCTCTAATCTTTCCTCATAGCTGAGCTCCTCCATACCTCTTATCAGTTTGGTTGCCCTTCTCTGCACTTTCTCCAGTTCCTCAATATCTTTTTTGAGAACTGGTACCCAAAACTGAACTGCATATTCCAGATGAGGTCCTACTAATGATTTGTACAGGCGCAAAATGATATATCTTTCTGGAGTCTATAACTCTCTTAATACAAGAAAGGACTTTGCTCGCTTTGGAAACCGCAGCTTGGCATTGCACGCTATTATTGAGCTTATTATCTAGCATAACACCCAGATCTTTCTCCACCATTGATTCCCTCAGTTGTACTCCCCCTCGTATGTATGATGCATGCATATTCTTAGCCCCCAAGTGCATAACTTTACATTTATCAACATTAAACCTCATTTGCCACATAGTTGCCCAATGAAACAATGCATTGAGGTCGGCTTGTAAGTTGGAGACATCCTGTAAGGACGTTATTCCACTGCATAGCTTGTAGTGGAAGTGATACAAAGTCTTTGTAGGGCGCTAAACTGTTCTTAAATTTTTAAAGGTATTTATATAGGACCGATAATTTACACGATGCTTTTTCTATTGCACATCCGTAGGCAGGTGCAGGTTTCTCCTCCGTCCTGTAGGTGGCACTGTGCCAATATTACACATTATACAGTGCCATGCAGTGCACCACAATCTGCCACCTCTCCAGCAGAAGCAGTCCTTAGGTAATACAGGCCCCAAACCCGGTAATACTGTGAAATTACAATTGCTGCATTTCCATATATCATTGCCTACAATAATCGCATCATCCTTGTCAACATTCATTACTGTTAACTTATACATACAATATACCAGATAATTACAACAATCAAGAATTGTGTGTGTGGTCTCTACGTAACTGGGTACCTGGGGCCTCCTTTTGTATCAGTCTCTGCCCCAAGGAGCTTGCAATCTAAGGCCTCTACCTCACATGCATGCATACACATGCTGGGGCCAATTGACCTACCAACAGGGCTTTTCTTGCAGAGGGAACGTGGGTGAATGCAGGTCCAACACCTCCAGCACTGAATGTATGTAGTGGTAAGGGGTGTGCTGGAAGGTCTATTTTGCTGGCTGCTGGGGAATCTATTGCCACTGGGGGGGGGGGGATTGTTTGTTGCTGGGGAGGTCTATTGTTGAGGCATCTATTGATCTATTGTTGCTAGGAAGGGTCTTATGCTGCTTGGAAGGATATACTGTTGAGGGAGAAGTCTATTGTTGCTTGCTCCTGGAAGGTCTATTGTTGCTGGCTGCTGGGGAATCTATTGCCACTAGGGGGGGGGGGGATTGTTTGTTGCTGGGGAGGTCTATTGTTGCAGTTGAGGGATCTATTGTTGCTAGGAAGGTGGCTGCGTTTGATGGGCACAGTGGCTGCGTTTGATGGGCACAGTGGCTGCGTTTGATGGGTACAGTGGCTGCCATTGATGGGCACAGTGGCTGCAATTGATGGACACAGTGGCTGCAATTGATGGGCAAAGTTGCTGTGTTTGATGGTACAGTGGCTACGTTTGATGGACACAGTGAGGCTGCAATTGATGGGCTGCAATTGATGGGCAAAGTTGCTGTGTTTGATGGTACAGTGGCTACGTTTGATGGACACAGTGAGGCTGCAATTGATGGGTTTTTCTCAGAATTTTTCAGTTTGTTTGCGCCCCCCCCAAAAAAATATTGAGCACCAGCCGCCACTGGTGAAAGGTAGTGCACATGGAGCTCAAAAACAGCTCCTGCTCCCCTCTCCCCACAACTGACAGAACATTGCTCTACTTTGCAGTGCCTTGTCTCCCAGTCTCTCCTATTTTAAAGAGGAGGTCCAGCCCCCCCCCCCCGAAAAATTAAAAGTCAGCATCAAGCAAATACTGCAGCTGCTGACTTTTATTATATGGACACTTACCTGTCCAGGGAGCCCGCGATGTCGGCACCCCAGTTGATCTTCGATTTCGGCTGTTGGGTGTAGACACCGCCATTCCTGGTAAGGGAACTCGGCAGCGAAGCCTTTCGGCTGCATAGCCGGTTCCCTACTGCGCATGCGCAAAGCACACTGCACTTTCTAATTGGTCCAGCAGCAGAGGAAGGAGGAGGGGGCCGAATTTCCGAGAGACAAGGCCCTGGAAGTGGGGAACGGTACCTGTCAAAAATAGATACCCGTTCCCCCCTCCCCCCCGAAAAGTGCCAAATGTGGCACTGGATGGGGAGGGGAGATGGATAAGCGAACGTTCCACTTTTGAGTGGAACCCTGCTTTAAGTACAAATTAAGTCTAAAGCTGCAGCCTGCTATTTAGGGGAACAGAAAGAGTAGAAACTGTCGGCTTGTGTTGTGAATGATTGCAAATGGAGAAAAGAGGAGGAAGTGTAGCAGGTAGTACACGATGAGCCCACTTAAAATCTGCCCCCTCCCCCTCTTTCCCAAACTGCTAGACGGAACATCACTCTGTTATACAGTTTCAGATTTTCTCATCTCTTCAGTACAGAGTCTGGAGCTGCAGCCTGCTATTCAGGGGAACAGAGAGAGTGTAAACTGTCAGCTTGTGTTGTAATTGATTGCAGCTGGAGAAAAGGTCTTTCATTCACTAAAACACAAGCGGACAACAGCACAAGCCAGGCACTACACTTGGCTGTCCTGGACAAATGTAGTAGCTGTGGTGTGCAGGTACATACTATGTGTAAAGTAAACAAGAGAGATGAGGAGAAACAGCGCTATAGAATGAAGTGGGAGCGGGGCTCATAACTGGTGGTAGCTCCCCCCCCTCATGGGAACGCCCATGTTTTTAGGCTTCAGAGGGGTAGCGCTACAGCCACCATTTACAGAAAATAAATATTAATTCCACTGCTCGGATTTTTATGGGGCCAAGTGCTGTGCGAGCATTTAACAAACTTTTTTTCTTCTGGTGATAGTTTCGCACTGCTGCAGTGCGAATTTGGCGTGATTTTAAACCGATTGCGTTGCGAATTTGCATTGCGAATTCTTCATGTTTTCTTGCGATTCTACTGCAAATTTTGCAGTCTATGGAGCTGAATTTGCATCGCACACGGATCAAACTCAGACAGGACCCTTTTTTTAATGCAGCTTAGATTCGCAACGCATTGATGTGAACGGCACTCATGGAAAATTATGTTATTAAAATAACTTGCGAATTTGAGCGATCGCAACGGCTCAAATTCGCAATAGAATTTGCAGCAGTGTGAACCGACCCTTAAAGTGATTGTAAAGCTTTGTTTTTGTTTTTTAAATAACAAACATGTCACACTTACCTCCACTGTGCAGCTCGTTTTGCACAGAGTGGCCCCCGAACATCCTCTTCTGGGGTCCTCCGGCGGCTCTCGCGGCTCCTCCCCACATCAGATAACTCCCTAGGAGAAGCGCTCTCCCGGGGGGTTACCTTGCTGTTGCGCTTCCGAGTTCAGCATTTGCGTCCATAGACACGAATGCCAGACTCGACCCCGCCCCACGGCGCCAGCGTCATTGGATTTGATTGGCAGTAGCGGGAGCCAATGGCTGCGCTGCTATCAATCTATTCAATCAAGTGCTGAGAACCCCCCGGGCAGAGAGACAGCACATCCTCACTGTTGGAAATTCCAGGGCTCAGGTAAGTAAAGTGGGGGGGCCAGTGACTGACAGAAGTTTTTTCACCTTAATGCATAGGATGTATTAAGAAAAAAACATGAGGGTTTTACAACCCCTTTAACGTATAACTAAAGGCAAAACTTTTTTTTTTTTGATAGAGGGGAGAGAGATTAGAGCCCCTGTCAGGTTTGTATTGCTGTCTGTACCCCCCATTAAGGAGATTCCCCCTCTCTATTTGTCCCGTTTACCATTATCATTGAAGGTGAAAGTTAAATTAAAAGAAAATCACAAATTTTGGGTTGTCCCCAGAAAAGTAATAGAGGGGGAAATGTTCCAATGTGGACATCAGTTCTGGTGACCTGGGGGGGGGGGGGGCAAGGAATTCCCATAGTTTGCAGGGATTTCCACTCACTTCCTGTTTGGCTATGAGACAGGAAGTGAAGAGAAATCTCCAAAATGGAACACAGATGGTAAAAAAAAAAATCTGACAGAGGTTGAAACCCTTTATTATTCTATCCAAAAAAACAAAAAAAAAGTTTTGCCTATAGTTCTACTTTAAACTGTTACTAAACCCAGGAGCCTGTATTCACTATATCTGGTCTCCTACAGTACACAGAACATGGAAATGCAATTATTTTAGTAGTCTTGTGACTTCTATCAGTGCCTGGTTAAAGCTTGTAGGAGGAGTTTTCATTCTCCCTGATTGTCCTATGAGGCTGCAGAACTCCTGACCCTCTGTCTGGACAGTGCTGAATGGCTCTGTGCTGATCACATGCACCCTCCCAAGAAAAAAAAAGAACTCTCTAGTAATACACACCAAACTGAGCATGTGCAGAGTTCCCCCGGGGCTCTGTTCCATCAGGTAATGGATTGAGAACAGTAAAAGAAGGGGAGGATCAGAGAAGACAGGATCAAACAGCTTTTTTAAACAATGCGGAGGATTAACCCCTTGGATTCTACAGTGAGTATAACAAGCATGCATTACTGACTTTACCGTTGTGGGTTTAGTAACACTTTAAGGACTGTAGTGTTCAAACTAGTGGCTTTTCAGCAGGCAGCCAATTGCTTTCTATTCACCTTCAGAGTATCCTTTTTGTCCATGTGAAATGTTCAGGATTGTTTGATTCCATGGGAAACAAAGTTGTTAAGACACGGAATGCTGTGCCAGTGTGACATTCCATAGACACAAGCTGCCAACCGCAGAAAACTATGGCAGGAAACTAAATCAGAGTTTTTCTTTCCTGTGCGTTGGACACTAAAACTCCTGTAACAAGTATAAACCAAGCCAAGTAACTGTCAAATTCAACATTCATTTATGTCAGTACTAAACAAGGAATAAATGACTGTCATATGAAAATGACATGGCTGACAACCATTTCATGGTAATCGCATGCCTCGTTTGCTATTTTACAAGAATAATTCTGAGATTTGCAGTCATTCTGCACTGCCATCACTGCCTACACATTGCTGGTGATCACACCACCCCCCTGATGCCCCGTTCACACTTGGGCGTAGCAGAAACATGAGCAGAAACAAGCGTTTCTGCCCTCATTTCTGCTAATGCACTACACATTTGCGGTGCCATTATTTCCAGTAGCCTCCCTGACGGTATTCCCGAGTGTGGCTCGGGGTTTAATTTCAGCACCATTAGCGGTAACCCCGAGCCACACTCGGGATTACATCTCAGGATCCTGGTGCAGGTTACTTACCTTGTCGCCAGGATCCTGCGATGTCCCCCCGCGGTGTCTGCAGGCTCTGTCCTCCTCCTGAAGCCTCTCTGTGCCAGGCTCCGTTTCCTACGAGCGTCGCAACGCATGGAGGCGGAGCCTGGCGGCAAATTCAAAAATATTAAAAAATCATAACACATACAGTACTGTATTATTACAGATTACAGTACTTTATGAAATAATTTCACATCCCTTTTGTCCCCAGTGCTTTGTCCAATGCCCTTCATGCAGTTTTATATTATATATACTGTTCTTTCTGCCTGGAAACTTGAGATTGTCCATAGCAACCAAAAAGTGTCCCTTTACCTCAAAAGTGGCTTTAGACCAGCTAGAAAACAGCGATAGTAAATTAGAACACTTGCAGGATGGGCGATAGTGAATCGTGGGGAAATTAATTTTATTATTATTATATATATTTTTTTTAATTATTTATATTTATTTATTATATTATAATTTATGATTTTGTGTTTCAAACTTCATCATACCCGGGATATCTACTAGACTCTTGGTGGACAGATCTAAGTGTGTTATTGTTAAGAATTACAGGCCTACAATATAAAATGACAAATTTCTATGCAAAATAATTGTACCGCTTTGAGACGCAAAAATCTGAAATAATCATACCGCCAGGGAGGTTAAATGCGAGCAGCATGAATATGTGTTTTGTCGTGCGTTTTCCCACTCAACAAAACACGTGAAAAATGCACAAAACATGCTTGGCTCGTACCTATAATTTGGCACATGAGTTTCTTTAATGCGTTTTTGAAACGAAGGGGGCCTAGTTAAATGAATGGTGCCTCTCCAAAAACATGCTAGAAACCGCACAAAAAAGCCCCAAGAACGCAACACGGTCGCATTTCTCGGGAGTAGAAACTGTCAGCTTGTGTTGTGAATGATTGCATCTGGAGAAAAGAAGAGGAAGTGTAACAGGTAGTACACAATCAGCCCACTTACCCCCCCCCCCCCAAATTGCTAGAAGAACATCACTCTGTTATGTAGTTCCGTTCGTTCTCATCTCTTCTCTTCAGTACAGAGTCTGGAGCTGCAGCCTGCTATTCAGGGGAACAGAGAAAGTGGAAACTGTCAGCTTGTGTTGTGAATGATTGCATCTGGAGAATAGGAGAGGAAGTGTAATGCCGCGTACACACAAGCGGACTTTTCGACCGGACTGGTCCGACGGTTTATCCGACTGACTTTCGGCGGACTTTCCCAACGAACAGACTTGCCTACACACGATCACACCAAAGTCCGATGGATTCGTACGTGATGACGTACAACCGGACTAAAATAAGGAAGTTGATAGCCAGTAGCCAATAGCTGCCCTAGTGTCGGTTTTAGTCCGTCGGACTAGCATACAGACAAGAAAATATTTCCACTGGACTCGAGTCCATTGGAAAGATTTGAAACATGTTTTATTTCTAGGTCCGTCGGACTTTTGGGGAAAAAAAGTCCGCTGGAGCCCACACATGATTGAATTGTCCGACGGACTCCGGTCCGCCGGACCAAGTCTGTCGGAAAGTCCGCTCGGGTGTACGCGGCATAACAGGTAGCGCACAATCAGCCCACTTAAAGAGGAACTGCAGTCTGCTCACATAATTTGTAATAAAAATATCAGCGTTTGCCATTCTGAAGCTTCCCTCCAACCACTTTGCATATTATTTTATATATACTGTGATTCTGTACTTGCCAAATATGCTGCAGAAATCTCCCTCCACTGAGACTGGCTGCATCCATTTTAACTGTGGGCAGCTGAAGCTGCTACCCGTTCACTTCCTGGATTTACACAGACACACAGAGACACACCTCCAGCTCTGCAGCTCTCAACGGCCCTCTTATGACTCATCCCCCTCCCTTCCTGGCAAACTCTCACGAGAGTGAGAGAGAGAGCTGTGCATGATGTCATACGCCTAGGCTAATGACCAGACAAGAAACAGGAAGTGGGCTGTATAAGGTATTTACTGGCAGAAAAAAAATGTTTTACTATCCAAAGTTAAAACAACAACAAGGACAGAAGATTTAATAAGATGGAAAGTTGCAAAAATAACTGAAGTTCCACTTTAACCCCCCCCTTCCCACTTCCAAACTGCTAGACAGAACATCACTCTGATATGCAGTTCCGTATCTCCTCATCTCTTCAGTACAGAGTCTGGAGCTGCAGCCTGCTATTCAGGGGAACAGAAAGAGTGGAAGCTGTCAGCTTGTGTTGTAAATGATTGCAGCTGGAGAAAAGGTCTTTCATTCACTAAAACACAAGCTGACAACAGCACAAGCCAGGCACTACACTCGGCTGTCTTGGAAAAGTGTAGTAGCCGTGGTGTGAAGGTCCCTACAAGGTGAGATATGTGCTATGTATAGTCATTCTGCACTGCCGCCGCTGCCTACACATTGCTGGTGTTCACATCACACCTTGATGTCCTGTTCACACTTGAGCGTAGCAGAAACACGAGCAGAAGCAAGCGTTTCTGCTCTTGTTTCTGCTAATGCACAATGTGTTTGCCGTGCCATTATTTTCATTACATAAAAATAAAAATGCGAGCAGCAGTAATGAGTTTTGCCATGCATTTTCCACTCAACAAACCACATGAAAAATGCACAGAACGTGCTTGGCTCATGCCCAAAATTTGGTACATGAGTTTCTTTAGCGCGTTTTTGGAGCAAAGGGGGGCCTATTCAATTGAATTGTGCCACTCCAAAAACATGTTAAAAAAATGCACAAAAAAGCCCGATATATGCAACACGATAACGTCGTTTAGAAGTGAACGGGGCTGAATGAATCAGGTGCAGAATAACCTTGGCCTTTGGTCATTCAGAATTGACTGAATCCTTTTTTTTAAGCAAAGCTCCTCATAACCGCCATTCTCTTCCACAAAATGGGCAGCTGAACAGCGCCACCTACAGCGGGGAAGGACAAACTGCACATGCCCACACACGCAGTTGCTGTGTGAACTGAGTTGAATAGATGAGTTTAAGTTGTTGCCGACCAGCTGCCGTCGTTATACAGTGTCAGGTTGACACAGCTGCGCAAACCGCCGTAGGTGTACGTCTGACTATTTAAGAGCTGTGGGAGGCGCACGCGACGCCGGAGCCCATGTGCGTGGCCGGCGTCTGCGATGTCTGCTGGCCACCTGCGATCTCTCCACAGAGAGCCAGAACGGGGATCTGTCAGTGTAAACAGATCCCCGTTCTGACAGGGGAGGAGAGAGAGATCTGCTGTTCCTAGTGATCAGGAACAGCGATCTTTCTCTACTCCCAGTCAGTCCCATCCCCCCCACAGTTAGAAACACCTCCCAGGGAACACTTAACCCTTTGATCGCCCCCTTAGTCTTAACCCCTTCCCCGCCGCAATGTTGCAGTCCCGCTAAAAATCGCCGTTCACCACCATAATAAAATAATAATAATAAAAATGCCATAAATCTATCCCCTATTTTGTAGGCGCTATAACTTTTGTGCAAACCAATCAATATACGCTTATGCCGCGTACACACGAGTGGACTTTTTGACCGGACTGGTCCGACGGACCGAATGCGGCGGACAATCCGACCGTGTGTGGGCTCCATCGGACCTGCAGCGGACTTTTTCGGTCAAAAATCTGACGGACTTTAGATTTGGAACATGTTTCAAATTTGTCCGACGGACAAGAGTCCGGTCGAAAAGTCCGCTCCTCTGTATGCTAGTCCGACGGACGAAAACCCATGCTAGCGCAGCTATTGGCTACCGACTATCAACTTCCTTATTTTTTGTCCGGTCGTACGTCATCACGTACAAATCCGTCGGACTTTGGTGTGATCGTGTGTAGGCAAGTCCGTTCATTCAAAAGTCTGTCGGAAGTCCGTCAAAAGTCCGTCGAAAGTCCGTCGGACCAGTCCGGTTGAAAAGTCCACCCGTGTGTACGTGGCATTATTGTGATTTTTTTTACCAAAAATACGTACAAAAATACATATTGGCCTAAACTGATGAAGAAATGATTTTTTTTTTTTTTGGGGGGGGGGATATTTATTATATAAAAGTTAAAAATTTTGGGGGTTATTTACTAAAGGCAAATCCACTTGGCACTACAGGTGCAAACTACAAGTGCAAAGTGCACTTGAAATTGCACTGAAAGTGCACTTGGAAGTAAAGTCGCTGTAGATCTGAGGGGAACATGAAAGGAAAAAAAAAAACAGCATTTGAGCTTGCACATGATTGGATAATAAAATCAGCAGAGCTTCCCCTCATTTCAGATCTACCCCTCAGATTTAGTCTTTCAGTGCAATTTCAAGTGCACTTTGCACTTGTAGTTTGCACTTGTAGTGCAAAGTGGATTTACCTTTCGTAAATAAAGTGCTAATAGTAGGTAAAGACCAAGCGCTGATGTGGATAAATTTGAAAATATACAAATGAACGTGCTTAAAAGGTATATTGAATAAAATAAAGTGCTGTGATTGGGTCAATAAAATTAAGCTGCTATCAATACACGGTGATCAGATTCCCAAAAGATAAAATTATAAGTATAAAATTGATGCGCTCTAAAATTTGACCAATGTGCAGAAAAAACTATAGCAAAAAAATGCTCAAATAAATAAATGATGCATATAAACCTAAAATATAAAGGTATAAATAATTCTGGTGCTAATACATGTAATTAAATCCCCAATAAAGATGTTCCACAAAAAATGGTGATATGTGACGGTGGATAAAAATTATTAAAAAAACACTCTAAAATAGAAATTATCCCAGTGGAGATAAGTTAATAGGAGGAATAAAAATAATTCAACAATTCCTTCCCTTAATCCAATTGATTGATTCACTGAGTTAAATCGTTTGTTTCAGGATATTTGGTTTTTCTTGCATCCCACTTCAGCCATGATACTGCTGTTAATTCGGTTCTCAGGATAGATATTTATGCAAGACAAGCAAAAAGATATATCATTGTGCAGTGAACTTATAAAACAGTACACAAGCAAACAGCTATAAGAGATACACTCACATACGCCCGGTATATTATAGGCATTCAGGTATGCAGATTGCAGTCAGCCGCTGTGGACGAGGCTTCCCATAGAGAAACCGCTGCTAATGAACTCAAAGTGTATTGCAGCACTAAATGTCCTAAGCTCCTCCCATGCGTTGCGTCCTTGAGAAAGTCACGTGCCAGTGACGCAACGCGTGGGAGGAGCTTAGGACGTTCAGTGCTGCGATACACTTTGAGTTCATCCTGAGAACCGAATTAACAGCAGTATCATGGCTGAAGTGGGATGCAAGAAAAACCAAATATCCTGAAACAAACGATTTAACTCAGTGAATCAATCAATTGGATTAAGGGAAGGAATTGTTGAATTATTTTTATTTCTCCTATTAACTTATCTCCGCTGGGATAATTTCTATTTTAGAGTGGTTTTTTAATAATTTTTATCCACCGTCACATCACCATTTTTTGTGGAACATCTTTATTGGGGATTTAATTACATGTATTAGCACCAGAATTATTTATACCTTTATATTTTAGGTTTATATGCATCATTTATTTATTTGAGCATTTTTTTGCTATAGTTTTTTCTGCACATTGGTCAAATTTTAGAGCACATCAATTTTATACTTATAATAAAACCTTTCGTAAATAACCCCCATTGTTTTGTTTTTTTCAAAATTGTCAGTCTTTTTTTGTTTATAGCGCAAAACATAAAAAACGCAGAGGTGATTAAATACCACCAAAAGAAAGCTCTATTTGTGGGGAAAAAAAGGACATAAATTCTGTTTGTGTACAACGTCGCACGACTGCGCAATTGTCAGTTAAAACCATGCAGTGCCGTATCGCAAAAAATGCTCTGGTGATTAAGGGGCAAATCCTTCCGGGGCTGAAGTGGTAAGTGGCGGTTGTCAAATTCTGCAGCCCAAGTTAAAAATCCCATGGCCACGAAATCAAAGTGTCAAAAAGTGGGGCTTTAATAGCGGATACAGACAGCAATAAAA
>JBBDGP010001358.1:6242500-6377500 GCA_037952835.1 Lithobates septentrionalis
TGCGTTTGGTTGCCTTGCCACCCACCAATCATGATATGTTAAATATTTTTTGGCACTGCTGTGAAGTGAAGCATTGTGACAGCGAAGTGAACACCAATCGTTCCCTGCCATTGCAGCTTAAGGAGTAGAGGTTGGAGGGGGTGCTAAAAACTTACATTTTTAATGCATGTCTAAACCTAGCCCAACTGATATTTTTCACAGCCAAGCTGATGAGCCTTAAATGAGTACAATAGGCTTATTAATGGCCACTTAATTATTCTGACATTTGCAAGAGTGCCGGCTAAGAGGAAAAAAGACCGGAAATCTGGGGAGAATATAGTTGCCGGTTCCTGGTACAATGACTTGTCCTGTATTATAAGAACTTGTTGAGAGACGGCATAACGCAGTGCAGGCATCCTGACGAGAACACGGCAATAATCGCAACAATGACTATCAACACATCCCTATGAAGAAAATGACTTCCTGTTATAAAAATACATCAACGTTCCCACCGGCAATCCCCAGACAGAAGCATTTCTGTGCAAGACTGACAGCGAGGACCATAAGAATGCTATTTTGTCATTCAAATGACATCCTTGATAGACGATTACTTCTACAAGATGTTAGATGAAGATGGATCATTTAGAAGTAAATGTCACAATTAGATTGTGTTACTGTATCCCATACCTGATTTGTATCCGGGTTTATGAACAAATGTTACAAGTGCAAAAATAAAATATAAGACTTACAGAGGAACTTTTTATCTGAACTCCATCCAGTCCAAGGGTGAAATACTCAGATTGATTATACCCTCTCCGGACATTATTAGGTACACCTTGCTAGTACCGGGTTGGACCCCTTTTTGCTTTCAGAACTGCTTTGTCTTTGTGGCATAGATACAACAAGGAAAACATTCCTCAGAGATTTTGCTCCATAGTGACATGATGGCATCACGTAGTTGCTGCAGATTTGTTGGCTGCACATCCATGATGGGAATTTCCCATTTCACCACATGCCAAAGATGCTCTATTGGATGAGATGTGGTGACTGTGAAGTCCATTGGAGGACAGGGACCTCATTGTCCAGTGGTGAGATGATTGGATCTTTGTGACATGGTGCATTATCCTGCTGGAAGGAGCCATCAGAAGATGGGGACACTGTAGTCATAAAGGGATGGACATGGTCAGCAATAATACTCAGGTAGGCCGTGGTGTTTAACCACTTCCCGCCCGCCCTATGGCGGATTGACGTCCAGGAAGTGGTTCTGTTATCCTGACTGGACGTCATATGACGTCCAGCAGGATAGCATGCCGCAGCGCGCCCCCGGGGGCGCGCATCGCGGTGATCGGTGGATCGGTGTGTCAGTCTGACACACCGCTACACCGATCTTGGTAAAGAGCCTCCGGCGGAGGCTCTTTACCACGTGATCAGCCGTGTCCAATCACGGCTGATCACGCTGTCAATAGGAAGAGCCGTTGATCGGCTCTTCCTCACTCACGTCTGACAGACGCGAGTAGAGGAGAGCCGATCGGCGGCTCTCCTGGCAGGGGGGGTCTGCGCTGATTGTTTATCAGCACAGCCCCCCCCGCAGATCACCACACTGGACCACCAGGGATCGCCACTAGGACCACCAGGGAAGGGGCAACATGTGGATGGCCAGGTATGTACCCCATGGCCATCCACATGTGCCCAGTGTGCCAAATCTGTGCCAAACAGTGCCCACAAATGGGCACTGATTGGCACCATTATGTTGCAGTGATGCCCAGCAATGCCACCCTTAGGGGCATCACTGCAAACAAGCAGTGTAATCAGTGCCACCCATCAGTGCCCATTCGTGCCACCTGTCAGTGCCCATCCGTGCCCATCTATCAGTGCCCATCCGTACCCATCTGTACCAACTATCAGTGCCACCCATAAGTAACCATCAATGCCACCTACGAGTGCCCATCAATGCCACCTATGAGTGCCCATCAGTGCCGCCTATAAGTGCCCATCGGTGCCACCTATGAGTGCCCATCAGTGCCACATACCAGTGCCACCTATCAGTCCCCATCAGTGCCACCTATCAGTGCCCATCAGTGCCGCCTATCAGTGCCCATCATCAGTGCCCGTCAGTGCCACCTCATTAGTGCCACCTCATTGGTGCCACCTCTTCGGTGCCCATCAGTGCCGCCGTATCAGTGCCCGTCAGTGCAGCCATATCAGTGCCCGTCATTGAAGAAGAAAACTTACTTATTTACAAAAAGTTTTAACAGAAACAAAGAAAAAAAAATTTTTCGGTCTTTTTTTATTTGTTGCGCATAAAATAAAAACCGCAGAGGTGATCAAATACCACCAAAAGAAAGCTCTATTTGTGGAAACAAAATGATAAAAAATTTGTTTGGGTATAGTGTAGCATGACCGCGCAATTGTCATTCAAATTGCGACAGCGCTGAAAGCTGAAAATTGGCCTGGGCGGGAAGGTGTCTAAGTGCCTGGTATTGAAGTGGTTAAACGATTCTCAATTGGTACTAAGGGGCCCAAAGTGTGCCAAGAAAATTTCCCCCCCACCATTACACCACCACCAGCCTGAACCGTTGATACAAGACAGGATGGATCCATGCTTTCATGTTGTTTACACCAAATTCTGACCCCACCATCTGAATGTCGCAGCTGAAATCGAGACTCATCAGACCAGGCAACGTTTTTCTAATCTTCTATTGTCCAATGTTGGTGAGTCTGTGAGAATTGTAGCCTCGGTTTCTTAGCTAACAGGAGTGGCACCCGGTGTGGTCTTCTGCTGCTGTAGCCCATCTGCTTCAAGGTTCGATGTGTTGTGCATTGATATTCTGATGATATTCTGCATACCTTGGTTGTAACAAGTGGTCATTTGAGTTACTGTTGTCCTTCTATCACCTGGAACCAGTCTGCCCATTCTCCTCTGACCTCTGACCTCAACAAGGCGTTTTCGTCCATAAAACTTCTGCTCATTGGATATTTTCTCTTTTTCGGACCAGTCTCTGTAAACCCGAGAGATGGCTGTGCGTAAAAATCCATGTAGATCAGCAGTTTTTGAAATACTCAGACCAGCCCATCTGGCACCAACAACCATACCACATTTAAAGTCACTTAAGTCCACTTTCTTCACCATTCTGATGCTCGATTTGAACTTCAGCAAGTCGTCTTCACCACGTCTAGATGCCTAAATGTACTGAGTTGCTGCCATGTGATTAGCTGATTAGCAATTTGTGTTACCAAACAATTGAACAGGCATACCTAATAAAGTAGCCAGTGGGTGTATATAAGAGAGCTGGTTTCCCTAAGACCCCTTTCACACTGAGGCGCTTTACAGGCGCTACAGCACTAAAAATAGCCCCTGCATAGCGCCTGTAAAGAGCCTCTCCTGTCTGAAAAAGTCCTGCAAGTCGTGTCTTTGCAGTGCTGTAGATGCGGCGTATACACCGCTCCTAAAGCGCCCCTGCCCATTAAAAAACAATGGGGCAGCGCCGCCAAACCGCCAGCAAACTGCCGCTGCAGCGGCACTCTGCGAGCAGTTTTAACCCTTTTTCGGCCGCTAGCGGGAGTTAAAATCACCCCGCTAGCCACTTTACCGCCGACGCCCGGGCACTTTCAGTGTAAAAGGGCTCTAAAGGATTTGCATTCATGTTCATCCAGTCCTGAGATTTATTCAGCTCTAGCACACAGCCCTTGTCAGGTCTCAGGGCAGGAGACCTGATTTTAATCTGCTGTAACTAACACTTACAGATCTTATCCCTCCCCAGCCTGTGATTGGACAGTGAAAGGAGAAGCAACAGACTAAGCCCCCAGCCACACCGGTGCGACTTGACATGCGATAGGACAGGTCCAAATCACATGACAAGTCGCACCATATTGTCGGCAATTGAACTGTTCAAATAGGTGCGATGCTGACTTTGCGGGGGCACATCGATTTGAAAAAGAAGTTGTTGCACTATTTTTGACGATTTCAGGTGCGACTTGCATAGCCATCTGTGCATGAAGTCACACAGATGTCAACCAAGAGAGAGAGAGCAGTAAAAACATGCAGTTGAGCCACGTTTTTAACGCTCCCTTCTTAGACTGCAAAGGCAGCAGACAGGGATGTTCACATGCTCAACTGATCCCTTATTATATTCAGTGGGCAGGACTGCTGCCAAATGTGACCCATTCAAGTCAACAGGGCAACACCGCGCATTGGCAGCTCTGTGTTGCAGCATTTACGGGTGCAGCGGCGCAGTATCATGACTGCTGTGGCCGGTGGATGATTGGTCACAGCAATCACATGATTACAATGCAAACAAAACAGCCATGAATGGCTTCTACACTGTTTTGCTTACTATTGTGATGCTGTGATTGACCCACAGCTATCACATGGTACCTCGGCCAATCACAGCACCTGTACCATGTGATTAGCTGTAGCCAAGCACAGCATGTCAACATTAGGCAAAACAGTCATGAATTGAAAACCATTAATGAGAGTTAACTATTGCTTATAACATTGATCATCACTGTTGTAAGCAATAGCAGTGTTAAAAAACAAACAAAAAAAACACTGATCCCCACAGTAGCACAATGTCACTATGATGACACTGAACTACTCTGATGAAAGTATGTAAAAAAAAAAAAAAAAATGAATAGAAAACTGACTGGAGTGGTGACAGTATGTAAAAAAAAGAAATATATATTTCTTTATTACATTTTTTTTTCTTTGTTACTATTTTTTCTTTTTTTGCATACAGTGACCAGAGCAAGAGTGTACTGTGGGGAGTTGATCTGGATTTATTTATTTTTTTCTTACTATTGTGATTGTTTACTATTGTGATTAGCTGTGATTGGCACAGATGGGCTGTGATTGGCCCTGTCTGTACCATGTGATGACTGTGATCAATCACAGAGCTCATCACAATAGTACACAGTCAAAGCCTTTCATTGTGTACAACTGTCATGTAATCTGCTGTGATTGGCCACATCGATCACATGGTACCGGCAGCAGGCCCGTGCAGTGATCTGTTATCGGCCGTGTCCAATGGATCCGACAGGTGACAGATCGCAACTAGTGCTCTTGCCCGGCCATCATTTTACAACAGACTGGGTATTAAAGGGTAAAAAACCTTTTGGGGGTCAAAAGGGTCAAGATTCCCGCCCAGCCAAAGAGTCTCACTCATCCAACATCTAAATATTAGTTTTAGGTGGACAGGTCCTTTCATTTTTTGTTGGTTGTTGTTTCATCTTATTTAGATTTTTTTTTTTTTCAAACTAAAACTTGCAGAGAAACAAACCTGAAAATGTATTCCTATCTACCTCCCACCTTCCTGGATCTCCATTGCCTAATCTACCTCCCACCGCTTAGTGCCCCTCATCAGTGAATTGATTCATCTACCTCCCACCTCCTACCGTACATCCACCATCCACCGTACAGCACATTAGTCACCATCCATCTGTGTATAGTGTAGAGCGCACATCCACCACCCACCACTCACTTTACATCCCATTATAGTACATACAGGTCAGCCGGACACCTACTGATACTTACTGACAGTTTACTAGAAAGCTGCAACCAAACCTTCTTGTTTTATCAGAAGAAAGGAGAAAGTGTGTTACCAGTCTGAAAAATGACATTAGAGCTTAAAGTGGAACTAATCTGTATCTGAGTACCACAAACGCTATGTATTTCATTTTTATTATTCAAAGCAAACTCCCCCATCCATCCATGTCTCTATGCTTTATATTGCTAAGGAATCACTTTGAAAAACAACCCCCGTAGTGTTTTTAGCTGTGGCCATCTTGAGTAAGGGCAGAAGATTCATGTAGCAATTACTTCCTGGAATCCATCTGCCCTTAGCAGGGGCGTATCTACCATGAGGCAAACAAAGCGTTTGCCTTGGGCAACGTTTTTACAGGGGGGGGGGGGGGCGTTGCTGCCCCGAGGCAGAAGGGACACTACGAGGACTGCATAGAAGCAGTCAGAGGGGTGACCGCGGACTGACCGTTTGGTGACAATGGAGCAAAGCGGAAGCAGGAGGAGGTGGTGGCTGCAGCCTCCGATCCCGGAAGTAGCTCAATTGCTAGGAGTCTGGTGTCTGTTTTTTTTTGGGGGGGGGGGGGGGTGGGAGAGTCTCCTGGTGTACTGTGGGGGGGATAGGGCA
Source organism: Lithobates septentrionalis (assembly GCA_037952835.1). Taxonomy (NCBI): domain Eukaryota; kingdom Metazoa; phylum Chordata; class Amphibia; order Anura; family Ranidae; genus Lithobates; species Lithobates septentrionalis. The sequence continues at coordinate 6,248,623 of JBBDGP010001358.1, forward strand.
GACCCCTCTCTCTCTCACCCCCCTCTCTCTCTTACCCCCACTCTATCTCTCACCCCCTCTCTCTCTTTCCATCCTCACTTGCTCACCCCCCTCTCTCTCTCATCCACCTCTTCCCCCTCTCTCTCTTACCCCCTCCCTCTCTTACCACCTCCCCCCCCCCTCTATCTCTCTCCCCTCTCTCTCTTACCCCACCTCTTTCCCCTCTATCTCTCTCCCCTCTCTCTCTTACCCCCTCCCTCTCTCACCCCCCTCTCTCTCTTACCCCACCTCTTTCCCCCTCTCCCTCTCTCGCACCCCACTTGCTATCTCTGCTCCCAGCGGTGGGAGGGGGGGGATTCTGTGGCAGGCTAGCAGGGGGAGGGGTTACTACCCCACAGTCCACCAGAGACCTCGCATAGCCACCAGAGACCCCGAAGAGCCACCAGAGACCTCGCATAGCCACCGGAGACCCTGCAGAGCCACCAGAGACCCCGCATAGCCAGCAGAGACCCCGCATAGCCAGCAGAGACCCCGCATAGCCAGCAGAGACCCTGCATAGCCACCAGAGACCCCGCATAGCCAGCAGAGACCCCGCATAGCCATCATAGACCCTGCAAAGCCAGCAGAGACCCCGCATAGCCAGCAGAGACCCCGCATAGCCATCATAGACCCCGCAAAGCCAGCAGAGACCCCGCATAGCCAGCAGAGACCCCGCATAGCCATCATAGACCCCGCAAAGCCAGCAGAGACACCGCATAGCCAGCAGAGACCCCGCATAGCCAGCAGAGACCCCACAAAGCCACCAGAGACCCCGCATAGCCACCAGAGACCCTGCAAAGCCTCCAGAGATCCCACATGAGCCTAGACCTTTGAGAAAGCCCATTGGATGCTATGCGTGAGGTGGGCGGCGACGTCATCACGCTGGACGGAGCCAGGTGGAGCTGTGCAAGCCAAGGATAGTACTGAAACATGCCTGTGTTTGACTTCTGAATTGTGAGTGGTATTCTTACTCTTAACTTTCGGAACGAAACGAATTGCACATGTCTACTTGAGCTCACCATATAAAACCTGTTAAAGCAGACTACAGGAAAAGTAAATATTGTCTAAATAAAAGGGGCACATGGCGTGCATTTATAAATAGAATTCACATAGTGTTCATCTATCCAAACTGCATGTACATTCATTCTGTGAAAATTGAATGTTTTCAGGCTAAATTCTATGCAATCTGAATGTGTGAATGCGGGAAACACCACATTTTTACCACTAGATGGTGCAGAGGAGCATACTTATTTCTTATATTAGTCAGCACCATCTAGTGGTCATACTGCATTACGGCCACTAGATGGTGATGACTATCATAGAAAATAAGTATGCTTCTTAGCTTCATCATGTGGCCATAGTGAGATATTTTCTGCATTCACACATTCAAATTGAATTAATTATAGTCTGGAAACATTGCTTTTTTTTTTTTTTTTTTTTTTATAAATACACCCCTTGTTGTACTTTGTGTATTTATTCCCAATCTGTGCAGTAATCCAGTGTGAAACTTTCCCTCTGTGCAGGAGCTTCCTGTAATAAAGACCGCTCACTGCTGCTCTCCCTCCTTGTGCAGGGTGACTTGTCTCTGCCCCCTCCTGTAGTTTTCTGCAGGCAGCCTTTGAGGGGTGTGGTAGCTGGGCTCCTCCCACAGCTCTGCTTTCTGCCCAGTAATAGAGACAGCTCACTGCTCTTTTTTTGTGTAGGGTGACTGGTGTTGTCTCCGCCCCCTCCTGTAGTTTTCTGAAGGAAGCCTGTAGTGGGTGGGGCCTGATGGGCTCCTCCCTCAGCTCTGTGCAGGCTATGAACAGCACAGTGATGTCACTGCTACTTTTACAATTTAATATCTGGGTTTGCGGGGGGATTTGGTGCACACAAAGTGGATTCTTATCTTTCACTTTTTGTATATCTCTTATTATTATTCTTACACAGGATTTAAAAAGTGCCAACAGTTCGTGCAGTGCTTTACAATATGAGGGCAGACAGTACAGTTATAATACAATTCAATACAGGAGGAATCAGAGGGCCCTGCTTGTTAGAGCTCTTATAGATCTGTGCAGTAATGCAGTATTAACCACTTGCCGAGCGCCCCTCTCTGCGCAAAACAATGTACAGGTACATGATTTTGCACTTCCGGGTCTGCGGCGCGTGGAGCCAGCAAACCAGCTCCCGCTGTGATTGGACACAGCAGGAGCCAATCAGCGGATCCGGCGAATCTGATGTCCTGCCGGGACCCACCGATCGTTCCCGACAGAGGCAGAACGGTGGTCTGCCTATGTAAACAAGGCAGATCGCCGTTCTGTTCCTAGGGGAGACAGAGATCCTGTGTTTCTGCTAAGCAGGAACACGGATCTCTGTCTTCCAACAATTAAAGCACCTCCCACACAGTTAGCAAGCACTCCCTAAGAACACCTTTAACCCTTTGATTGCCCCTGACGTTAACCCCTTCCCTGCCAGTGTCATTAGTACAGTGACAGTGCATATTTTTTTTAGCACTGATCACTGTATTGGTGTCACTGGTCCCCAAAAGTGTGAGTTAGTGTCAGATTTGTCCGCAGCAATGTCGCAGTCCCTCTATAAGTCGCTGGTGATCACCGCCATTGCTAGTAAAAAAATTAAAAAATATATAAAAATTCCACAAATCTATCCCATAGTTTGTAGTTGTAGTTTGTAGTTTATTGGGATTTTTTTTTTTTTTACCAAAAATATGTAGCAGAATACATATTGGCCTAAATTGATGAGGAAATTACTTTTATTGGATATGTTTTTTAGAAGAAAGCAAAAAAATATTGTTTTTTTTTCCTTTTCAAAATTGTCGCTCTTTTTTTGTTTATAGCGCAAAAAATAAAAACTGCAGAGGTGATCAAATACCACCAAAAGTAAGCTCTATCTGTGTCAAAAAAAGGACGTCAATTTTATTTGGATACAGTGTCGCACGACCGCGCAATTGTCAGTTGAAATAACGCAGTGCCATATCGCAAAAAATGGCCTGGTCATGAAAGGGGGTAAATCTTCCGGAGGGCAAGTGGTTACGTTTGACCTTTTTTTGCGGTAATAAAGACCGGTCACTGCTGCTCTTTCTCCTTGTGCAGGGTGACTGGTCTTGTCTCTGCCCCCTCCTGTAGTTTTCTGCTGGCAGACTGCAGTGGGGGGGGGGGGGGGCCTGCTGGGTCCCTCCCACAGCTCTGCTCTCTCCACAGGCTATGTACAGGACATTGATGTTGTCGCTGCTACTTTTACAAGGTAATATCTGGGTTTACAAGGGGACTTGGTGCACACAAAGTGAGCCTTTGCTAAGTATGCTCCACAGCACCACCAGTGGTCATAGTGAGCTGTTTTCTGCATTCACACATTCAAATTAAATTGCATACAGCCCGGGAATATTGATTTTGCCCCTTCGCACAGAACAAATTTCCATGCAGCTTCAATGGGCGAACACTATGCTAATTTTTTTTTAATAAATACACCCCGTGCTCTGCTTTGTGTATATCTTTTATAGATCTGTACAATGACCCGATATTAAACTTTACCTCTGTGCAGGAGCTTCCTGTAATAAAGACCGCTAACTGCCGCTCTCTCTCCTTGTGCAGGTTGACTGGTCTTGTCTCCGCCCCCTCCTGTAGTTTTCTGCAGGCAGCCTGTAGTGGGTGGGATCTGCTAAGCCCCCTCCCACAGCCCTGCACAGGCTATGTACAGCACAGTGATGATGTCACTGCTACTTTTACAAGGTAATATCTGGGTTTGCAGGGAAATTTGATACACACAAAGTGGATTTTTATCTTTTGTGGCGATTGAGGAATATATTTAAGAAAAGTTTTTTTTTTGTGTGTTTTTAGTTCAGCTGCAAAAACAAACAGCCGATGTGAGCATCTCCTGCCATGTAGACAACCTGGAAGATCCTGAAGAGCTCATTATTGCACCAAGAAATTTTCTAGCATGTATCCAGTGATAGGCAACAGATTATTATGACTCAGGACTATGTAAGAGGCTGAAATGCGTCAATAATTCCAGGTATTTATTTCTTTTATTGGATGGATTCAGGGCTTTTTTTCAGTGGGAACGCGGGAAATGCAGTTCCGGCACCTCCAGCACTGAATGCATGTAAGACCCCTTTCACACTGGGGTGCTTTGCAGGCGCTACAGCGCTAAAAATAGTGCCTGCAAAGCACCCTGAAAGAGCCGCTGCTGTGTCTCCAGTGTGAAAGCCCCGAAGGCTTTCACACTGGAGCGGTACGCTGGCAGGACATTAAAAAAACTCCTGCAAGCAGAACTATGGAATGGTGCAGGAGGTGGGTAGGGGGTGGAACTAAGGAATGGTGCAGGGGGTGCGTAGGGGGTGGAACTAAGGAATGATGCAGGAGGTGAAACTAAGGAATGGTGCAGGAGGTGGAACTATGGAATGGTGCAGGAGGTGGGTAGGGGGTGGAACTATGGAATCGTGCAGGGGGTGGGTAGGGGGTGGAACTAAGGAATGGTGCAGGAGGTGGATAGGGGGTGGAACTATGGAATGGTGCAGGAGGTGGGTAGGGGGTGAAACTAAGGAATGGTGCAGGAGGTGGGCAGGGGGTGGAACTAAGCAATTGTACAGGAAGTGGTTAGGGGGTGGAACTAAGGAATGATGCAGGGGGTGGGTAGTGGTGGGTGGAACTAAGGAATGGTGCAGGAGGTGGAACTAAGGAATGGTGCAGGAGGTGGGTAGGGGGTGAAACTAAGGAATGGTGCAAGAGGTGGGTAGGGGGAGGAACTATGGAATGGTGCAGGAGGTGGGTAGGGGGTGGAACCATGGAATGGTGCAGGAGGTGGGTAGGGGGTGGAACTATGGAATGGTGCAGGAGGTGGGTAGGGGGTGGAACTATGGAATGGTGCAGGAGGTGGGTAGGGGCTGAAACTAAGGAATGGTACAGGGGGTGGGTAGGGGCTGGAACTAAGGAATGATGCAGGAGGTGGAACTAAGGAATGGTGCAGGAGGTGGAACTATGGAATGGTGCAGGAGGTGGGTAGGGGGTGGAACTATGGAATCGTGCAGGGGGTGGGTAGGGGGTGGAACTAAGGAATGTGCAGGAGGTGGATAGGGGGTGGAACTATGGAATGGTGCAGGAGGTGGGTAGGGGGTGAAACTAAGGAATGGTGCAGGAGGTGGGCAGGGGGTGGAACGAAGCAATTGTACAGGAGGTGGTTAGGGGGTGGAACTAAGGAATGATGCAGGGGGTGGGGAGTGGTGGGTGGAACTAAGGAATGGTGCAGGAGGTGGAACTAAGGAATGGTGCAGGAGGTGGGTAGGGGGTGAAACTAAGGAATGGTGCAGGAGGTGGGTAGGGGGTGGAACTATGGAATGGTGCAGGAGGTGGGTAGGGGATGGAACTATGGAATGGTGCAGGAGGTGGGTAGGGGGTGGAACTATGGAATGGTGCAGGAGGTGGGTAGGGGGTGGAACTATGGAATGGTGCAGGAGGTGGGTAGGGGGTGGAACTATGGAATGGTGCAGGAGGTGGGTAGGGGGGTGGAACTAAGGAATAGTGCAGGAGGTGGGTAGGGGGTGGAACTAAGCAATTGTACAGGAGGTGGTTAGGGGTGGAACTAAGGAATGGTGCAGGGGGTGGGTAGGGGGTGGAACTAAGGAATGGTGCAGGAGCTGGAACTAAGGAATGGTGCAGGAGGTGGAACTAAGGAATGGTGCAGGAGGTGGGTAGGGGGTGGAACTATGGAATGGTGCAGGAGGTGGGTAGGGAGTGGAACTATGGAATGGTGCAGGAGGTGGGTAGGGGGTGGAACTATGGAATGGTGCAGGAGGTGGGTAGGGGGTGGAACTATGGAATGGTGCAGGAGGTGGGTAGGGGGTGGAACTATGGAATGATGCAGGAGGTGGGTAGGGGGGTGGAACTAAGGAATAGTGCAGGAGGTGGGTAGGGGGTGGAACTAAGCAATTGTACAGGAGGTGGTTAGGGGTGGAACTAAGGAATGGTGCAGGGGGTGGGTAGGGGGTGGAACTAAGGAATGGTGCAGGGGGTGGGTAGGGGGTGGAACTAAGGAATGGTACAGGAGGTGGGTAGGGGGTGGAACTAGGAATGGTGCAGGAGGTGAGTATGGGGTGGAACTAAGGAATGGTGCAGGAGGTGGGTAGGGGTGGAACTAAGGAATGGTGCAGGAGGTGGGTAGGGGGTGGAACTAAGGAATGGTGCAGGAGGTGGGTAGGGGGTGGAACTAAGGAATGGTACAGGAGGTGGGTAGGGGGTGGAACTAGGAATGGTGCAGGAGGTGAGTATGGGGTGGAACTAGGGAATGGTACAGGAGGTGGGTAGGGGTGGAACTATGGAATGGTACAGGAGGTGGGTAGGGGTGGAACTAAGGAATGGTGCAGGAGGTGGGTAGGGGTGGAACTAAGGAATGTTACAGGAGGTGGGTAGGGGGTGGAACTAGGAATGGTGCAGGAGGTGAGTATGGGGTGGAACTAGGGAATGGTGCAGGAGGTGGGTAGGGGTGGAACTAAGGAATGGTGCAGGAGGTGGGTAGGGGTGGAACTAAGGAATGGTACAGGAGGTGGGTAGGGGTGGAACTATGGAATGGTACAGGAGGTGGGTAGGGGTGGAACTATGGAATGGTACAGGAGGTGGGTAGGGGTGGAACTAAGGAATGGTGCAGGAGGTGAGTATGGGGTGGAACTAAGGAATGGTACAGGAGGTGGGTAGGGGTGGAACTAAGGAATGGTGCAGGAGGTGGGTAGGGGGTGGAACTAAGGAATGGTACAGGAGGTGGGTAGGGGGTGGAACTAGGAATGGTGCAGGAGGTGAGTATGGGGTGGAACTAGGGAATGGTACAGGAGGTGGGTAGGGGTGGAACTATGGAATGGTGCAGGAGGTGGGTAGGGGTGGAACTAAGGAATGGTGCAGGAGGTGGGTAGGGGTGGAACTAAGGAATGTTACAGGAGGTGGGTAGGGGGTGGAACTAGGAATGGTGCAGGAGGTGAGTATGGGTTGGAACTATGGAATGGTACAGGAGGTGGGTAGGGGTGGAACTAGGAATGGTGCAGGAGGTGAGTATGGGTTGGAACTATGGAATGGTACAGGAGGTGGGTAGGGGTGGAACTAGGAATGGTGCAGGAGGTGAGTATGGGGTGGAACTAGGGAATGGTGCAGGAGGTGGGTAGGGGTGGAACTAAGGAATGGTGCAGGAGGTGGGTAGGGGTGGAACTAAGGAATGTTACAGGAGGTGGGTAGGGGGTGGAACTAGGAATGGTGCAGGAGGTGAGTATGGGTTGGAACTATGGAATGGTACAGGAGGTGGGTAGGGGTGGAACTAAGGAATGGTGCAGGAGGTGGGTAGGGGTGGAACTAAGGAATGGTGCAGGAGGTGGGTAGGGGTGGAACTAAGGAATGGTACAGGAGGTGGGTAGGGGTGGAACTAAGGAATGGTGCAGGAGGTGGGTAGGGGTGGAACTAAGGAATGGTGCAGGAGGTGGGTAGGGGTGGAACTAAGGAATGGTACAGGAGGTGGGTAGGGGTGGAACTATGGAATGGTACAGGAGGTGGGTAGGGGTGGAACTATGGAATGGTACAGGAGGTGGGTAGGGGTGGAACTAAGGAATGGTGCAGGAGGTGAGTATGGGGTGGAGATAAGAGGTGACTCGGAAAGGGGGAGTTCCTGCACCTATTGTCTGAGCAAAAAAGTCCTGGATGGATTTAAAAAAAATGGTATATGTTTTATTTTTGAGACATCGTGGTGCCGGATGTTTTTCTCTTTGATAGGCAACAGTTGCCTTTGCCATGGGAAGCGTTATGCTGCACCTACCCATCAACTGAACAGCAAGCCCAGCATTACACCCATCATCCAAGGATGGGGCAGATGTTTTGCTCCCTCCCGGTCATTTCTGGTGACACATCAGGTCTATAGTCAGACTTAGCTAGAGTTACTAAACTTTCCAGGCAGTAGTTACTTATCGCATGGATTGAAGCGTCGCATCAACTCACTTGTTAGCAGTATTGGGATGATGGGGATCCAGGCCGGTATGGATCAGGGTCCTCGTATCCCGGTAGAGGGTCTCCTTCCCATCTGCAGGGACTGAATGCTGCTCTCTTCTATGTGGAGGGAGGCAGAGGAAGTCCAGCTCTACATAAACAAGACAGCCGGGGAGAGGGAAAGGGAAGAAAAAAAAAAAAAAGAAAACTTTCAGGCTGAGCCGGTGAACTCTGTGCAGGAAGCAGAGACTTTCCAACATTCGTCTGATGTCAGCCCTGATGTGAGTGAAGCTGGCCCAGGCTGTAATATAAGCTGCTCCACTAGGCTGGCCGCCTGCCAGCTCATCATCATCATCATCATCATCATCATCATCATCATGGCTTCTCCCAGACACGGCGCAGCTCTGCCGGCTACAACACAGGCGACCGCGCGGTGAACTGCGAATCAGCCTTCTGACTTACCGAAAGTCCCACATTTTCTTGCTAAAGCTTTGTGGATCAGTACTGCTGGGACTGTAAAGAAGGGAACACCCCGAAGGCTTGTCCTGAAAATGGAACTGTTAGTGCAAATAAAAAAAGTATCACGGACAGTACTCAATTGTTTTGTTGCAAGCGGACTATTACGGCTACAATCACCTTAAGCTTGATTTATTTGTAGCAGAAAGCTTGGCGTCTTAGACTTTTACTGGCTAACTTAACCCCTTTGTGCCTAAGGGTAAAACAAATATTAACCACCTCAATACTAGGCACTTTCGCCCCCTTCCTTCCCAGACCAATTTTCAGCTTTCAGCACTCTCACACTTTTAATGACAATTACTCAGTCATGCTACGCTGTACCCAAATGAAATTTTTATCATTTTGTTTGCACAAATAGAACTTTCTTTTGGTGGTATTTATTCACGACTCCGTTATTTTTTTTTCGCGATATAAGCGCAAAAATAGTGGAAATTTGGAAAAAAAACAATATTTTCTTTTTTCTGTTTTAAAAGAAATCCAGTAAAATCGAATTTTGTCATAAATTTAAGCCAAAATGTATTCTGCTACATGTTTTTGATAAAAAAAATCCTGTTAAGTGTATAATAATTGGTTTGTGTGATCACGGACATATGTACGCAAATGATCATGTACAGATGTGTGCAGGTGATCACGTACATATGTGTGCAGATTACCATTGGGACATGTGATTTTAGTGGGACATATGTGGGGGACAGCTTTTTTTATTATTTGGGGACATGTGTTTTGGAAACATGTGTGTTTTACATTATGTGGGGACATGTGTGTGTTTTACATTATGTGGGGACATGTGTGTGAATTACATGTATGAATTTACATGTGTGTTGACACTAGGCTGGTGATCAGTGAGTAAAAAGCTGTAAAAAACAGCTCATACTCACTGATCATCAGCCGGCTGCAGCGATCCCCTCTCCTCTCCTCCTCAGCGACAACTTCCGTGTGAGGAGAGGAGAGCTGATCGCCTAGCAACCGGCTGTGTTTACATCACATGACGGCTGTGATTGGACACGGCCGTCATGTGATCAGGAGGGCCAATCACAGAGCCCTCCTACCGATCCGAGATGCGCCGTGTCCGGGTGACACGAGCGCATCGGGATCGCGCCGCTGCGCGGGCACGCGCGCGCGCGATCCCGCTCCTTCTGAGGGACGTTCCTGAACGTCCACTCAGAAGGAGAGAGCACCCACCCGGCCGTTTATGTACATTGGCCGGGTGGGAAGTAGTTAACGAGTAAGCACAATTTTGCAACTTTGACATGTGTTAGTAAAACTGTACATATCATCACAACTACTTCCACCAGGTGGATTATACCACTTTTTTTTTTCAGGACAAATTGGGCTTTCATTTTGTGGTAAATGGAAATGGAAATTGATATCTCCCTGATTTATTTTTTTATCAAAGGAAAACTGGCCCAAAATAGTAAAAAAAATAAAATAAAATAAAAATATTTGTTTTAAATTTAGCTATATATTTATTGTTACTACCATAACTTACCACCAAAGAACAACCCAAAATAAATTCTCCTGCTCCTGACGTTTGCAGTGATACCACATTTGTGTTTGTCAGTTGTTGTTTGTACACGTAGTACAGCCCAGAATCAATAGTGCACAATTTGATTTTTTTTATCCTACCTAAACCACACTGACACTAACTGATACCCTGTTTCCCCGAAAATAAGACCTAGCGTGATTGTCAGTAGTGGCTGCAATATAAGCCCTACCCCCCAAATTATCCATAGTTAAAGTCCTTGTAGGTCTTATTTTCAGGGTAGGGCTTATTTTTGGGGAAACAGGGTACTAATTAAAAAAAAAAATCCTACCGAAAAAATCCTGACCTTGACATTTGACCTTGACCTTTGAACCTGACCTTGAACCAAACACTAATCCTGGCACTGACCTAGATCAAAGCTTGATCTAGGTATTTTTTTGTATTTTTTATTATTATTATTATTATTATTATTATCATTTTAAATTTTATATATAGTTTTTTTTTTCTCTCTGCAAGGAGAGAGAGAGATACGATGCATCTCTCTCCTCCATTCAAGAAAACACAGGGGTGGGCTTCACGGCTATGATAGTCAATCAGAGGCCATCACAGCGATCAGGTGACCCGAAATCAGGTCACTGTGCCGGTGTTCTGCAGAGAAAATTCCTCTTGGCGGATAAGGACCCCTCTCTACTGCGCAGGCGTGCAGTAGGAGCCGGCGGAAATAGCCGAAGTGAAATAGAGAAGAAATCAGCTGTACACGGCGCCTGTAAGAAAGCCCCTCGCGGGCACTGCCTCGCTTCGCTCGGCACTTTTTTATTCCCCCTCTAGGTCCACTTGGATGGTGGGGCTTCAGCCTGGACCCAGGGCGCAGGCGCCGTGTACAGCTGATTGAAGATTTTCATCTTCGGCTATTTTCGGCAGCACCTAGTCATTCGTACTGCACAAGTGCAGCGCTTGCGCAGTACAGGGGGGACCTTATCCGCCGAGGGAACTTTCTCGGCAAGACACCGGCCTGGGAGTGTGCTGTGCGGCGCGCTCCCAACACAAAGACAGATATGCAAATATGCGCCCCCACGAATAAAAGTCCAGTGCAGTGGGGGGGCATATTTGCATAGACTCTGCGCCAAGGGGTTAAAGGGTGAATCCAATTTTGTGGGGGGAAAAAAATTTAATTTTTTAAAAAAAATGTAGCATATACAATTGCTACACACACCATATTGTCATTTAATAGTATTAAAAGTTACTTTTTTCGATTTAAATCTGCAACTGCTGTAAATTTCTGTAAAATTCAATGGCAACCTTTCGGTGTACAGAACGCCCCCAGAAATATTATTTCCTGCTCGTGTGATTGGCTCACTGATTTTCCCAGTCTGCACTAAGATTTAATTCAAATTCTAGAATTAAAGTGATTGTAATGGTAAGTTAGGTAAGTTATTTTTTTTTTTTTTAAATATCAAACATATCATACTTACCTCCACTGTGTAGCTCGTTTTGCACAGAGTGGCCCCGTACATCCTCTTCTGGGGTCCCCCGGCAGCTCTCGCGGCTCCTCCCCACATCTGATAACCCCCTCGGAGAAGCGCTTCCCCGAGGGGGTTACCTTGCGGGCGCGCTCCCGAGTCCAGCATTTGCATCTATAGACACAGAATGCCAGACTCGGCCCCGCCCCCCGCGCACACATAATTGGATTTGATTGACAGCAGCAGGAGCCAATGGCTGCGCTGCTATCAATCTATCCAATCAAGAGTCGGGAGCCCGTGGAGAAGGAACCAGCTCGTCCCCGCCGACTGAATGAAGGGGTTCAGGTAAGTAAAACGGGGGGGGGGCTGGGTGACTGCCAGGTGTTTTTTCACCTTAATGCATAGAATGCATTAAGGTGAAAAAACACGAACCTTTACAACCCCTTTAAATGGGAATTTCAGTTTTGTTGAGATACTTCCCAAAGGTTAAAAAAAGTACAGTATGATACCCCAAAATAATTAATGTTCCTGATATGTGTCTGCTGTACCATGAAAAAGTCTCCCGTTCTCTTTGTATTGCTTCCTTTGTGCGAAATCCCTGGTGATCCTGCCAGTTCCCCTGATTTCCTATTTTAAACTGACCATGCTAGGCATAGAAGCACATCCATCCCAGCGTGGTCAGTTTTCTGTGTGTGCTGGGAGAACAGCCTGCCTGTTGTCCAATGATTAGACTTGTGCTGACCCCTCCCCACATAGCCATTCACTGGGAAGATAAGTGTACTGCTCTTTCTCCACCCCCACTTCTCCAAGCCCCTTATGCACTTAAGTATATATATATATATATATATATATATATATATATATATATATATATACACATACACACACTGTAATGCCAAAAGTATTGGGACACCAGCCTTTACACGCACATTAAAGGGGTTGTAAACCCTCGTGTTTTTTCACCTTAATGCATCCTATGTATTAAGGTAAAAAAACACATGGCAGTCACCGGCCCCCCAGCCCCCCCCCCCGTTTTACTTACCTGAGCCCCTTCATCACTTTGGCGGGGACACGCTGTCCCTCTCTCCAGGGGGTCCTGGCTCTTGATTGGATATAAATTGATAGCAGCGCAGCCATTGGCTCCCACTGCTGTCAATCAAATCCAATGAGGCGAGTGCCGGGGGGTGGGGCTGAGTCCAGCATTCGTGTCTGTGGACGCAAAAGCTGGCCTCGGGAGCCCACCCACAAGGTAACCCCCTCGGGAGGGCGATTCTCCTACGGGGTTATCTGATGCAGGGAGGAGCCACGAGAGCCGTCAGGGGACCCCAGAAGAGGATGTTCAGGGGCCACTCTGTGCAAAACGAGCTGTACAGTGGAGGTAAGTATGACATGTTTGTTATTTTAAAAAAATAAAAAGCAATCCTTTACAATCACTTTAACTCTAGTGGCATACCAGTCTTAGTCTGTAGGGTTCAATATTGAGTTGGCCCACCCTTTGCAGCTATAACGGCTTCACCTCTTCTGGGAAGGCCGTCCACAAGGTTTAGGAGTGTGTCTATGGGAATGTTTGACCATTCTTCCAGAAGCGCATTTGTGAGGTCAGGCACTGATATTGGAGAAGGCCTGGCTTGCAGTCTCCGCACTTAGACCCCTTTCACACTGGGGCGGTTCGCAGGCGTTATTGCGCTAAAAATAGCGCCTGCAAACCGACCCTAAACAGCCTCCACTGTTTGTATAGTGTGAAAGCCCGAGGGCTTTCACACTGAAGCGGTGCGCTGGCAGGAGAAGAAAAAATCTCCTGTAAGCCGCATCTTTGGAGCGGTGAAGGAGCGGTGTATTCACCGCTCCTTCACCGCTGCTGCCCATTGAAATCAATGGGACAGCGCGGCTATACTGCGGTAATACCGCGGCTATAGCCGCGCTATATGAGGGGTTTTAACCCTTTTTCGGCCGCCAGCGGGGGGGGGTTAAAACCGCACCGCTAGCGGCCGAATACCGCGGTAAAACAGCGCTAAAAATAGCACTGTTTTACCGCCGACGCCCCCTACCGCCCCAGTGTGAAAGGGGCCTAATTCATCCCAAAGGTGTTCTATCGGGTTGAGGTCACAACTCCGTGCAGGCTAGTCAAATTCTTCCACCCTAAACTCGCTCATCCATGTCTTTATGGACCTTGCTTTGTGCACTGGTACGCAGTCATGTTGGAACTGGAAGGGGCCGTCCCCAAACTGTTTCCACAAAGTTGGGAGCATGAAATTGTCCAAAATGTCTTGGTATGCTGACGCCTTAAGAGTTCCCTTCACTGGAACTAAGGGGCCAAAACCCAACCCCTGAATAACAACCCCACACCAAAATCCCCTCTTCACCAAACTTTACACTCAGCACAATGCAGTCAGACAAGTACCATTCTCCTGGCAAAACCAATAATCCCGGACACATCTATCGGATTGCCAGACAGTGAAGCGAGATTCATCACTCCAGAGAACACATCTCCACTGCTCTAGAGTCCAATGGTGGTGTGCTTTACACCACTGCATCCGATGCTTTGCATTACACTTGGTGATGTAAAGCTTGGATGCAGCTGTTTGGCCATAGAAACCCATTCCATGAAGCTCTCTATGCATTGTTGTTGGGCTAATCTGAAGGCCACATGAGGTTTGGAGGTCTGTAGCTATTGACTCTGCAGACAGTTGGCGACTTCTGCGCACTTCAGCATGCGCTGACCCTGCTCTGTGATTTTGTTATAATACCACTAACAGTTGACCGTGGAATATTTAGTAGGAAGGAAATTTCATGGGTTTGGACTTATTGCACAGGTGACAACCTATCAAGGTACCACACTTGAATTCACTGAGCTCCTAATGCCGCGTACACACGAGCGGACTTTTCGATGGACTAGGTCCGGAGGACCAGACTCCGTCGGACAATTCGACCGTGTGTGGGGTCCAACGGACTTTTTTTTCCCCAAAAGTCCGACCTAGAAATAAAAATTTCAAATCTTTCCGACAGACTCGAGTCCGGTCGAAAAGCCCACTTGTCTGTATGCTAGTCCGATAGACAAAAACCAACACTAGGGCAGCTATTGGCTCCTGGCTATCAACTTCCTTATTTTAGTCCCGTCGTAGGTCATCACGTACGAATCCGTCGGACTTTGGTTGATCGTGTGTAGGCAAGTCTGTTCATTCGAAAGGTCCATCGAAAAGTCCGCCCGTGTGTACACTGCATATGAGCGACCCATTCTTTCACAAATGTTTGTAGAATACACCTGTGGCCATGGAGGTGATTGGAACACCTGAATCCAATGATTTGGAGTATGTCCCAATACTTTTGGTAATATAATGTAGATAGATATATATATATCCTAGATAGCTATCCTAATTAAATCTATCTATCTATCTATCTATCTATCTATCTATCTATCTATCTATCTATCTATCTATCTATCTATCTATCTATCTATCCTAATTCTAGCCATCTATCTAGCCATATGTATACATATAAATCTCCATATTTATTATACAGATTGTTAGCATTACTTATGCGCTGTGTAGGAAAATGACACATATTCATGATGAAAGTGTAAAATATGGATTTTATTCCGTGACACACAGCTCTGAGATTTGTTGACACAGCTGGAAGGGCCACACAATGTTTGCTCCATAAAATGAATTACTAATGTGGTCATCAATATTGTTATAGCAGATTTTCAGATGTATTTTTCTGTATTTTGTATTACTGGCGGACTAATGTGTGACTCCAGGGTGATTGCATGCAAATATCGCTGATAAATGAACAGTCCGTGACGCAGAAAGAATAAACATAGGTTAGTAATAAGTAACACGAGTGCCTAACACGATAAATGGATAGGTCCGGCCTGAATGTGTAGATAATATAGTGATGATGGTCATGGCAGCGATCGGTTATGTCAGTTGTTCTTGCATTCAAGCTTACACCAGGATTCCCCAACCTGTAGGCAGATGCAGTCTATTTTCTCCACTGTAGGTGGTGCTTGACCACAGCAGCATTGTAGTTGGAGGGGAAGTCAAGAGGAACATGGTTTCTTGGGTCACTTGGGAAGCGATCTGGTTGAATGCTGCCACCCTATGTGACTCTGGCTGCCATCTTGGGTCAGGCAGAGCATATTTAAGGCCCTGGGTCCCAGGCCTGCCATGCATTTCACATGTCGGTAGTGTAGGAACAGGGTCCTCCTCTGACGGGGACAGTGATTATCATTAGGTAAAGGTTCCAGTTGAGTAAGGGAAGGATCGGGATGCGCCATCCTTCCTGAAAAACCTTCCCATTTGGGAACGGACCAGCCTGGCCACATTCCACCCTGCAAGACAGACACTGTCGGCACATCTGAGACCTGTATGCTACACACTGCTGTTATATACCATGAGTGCTCCCGGTTGGGTGCCTTCCTGTCAGGTTTGTTGTGAACTACTGGATTCTACATTAATACAAGTTCTATTCTCTACAACTGGACTCTGTGTTTACTGTCGCCACACCACGCTTCACCTCCCCACAAACCAGTGCTATATGAACCCAGGGAGTAGGTCTACCACACTCTGGGGTTTCTTCTAACATACAGAGCTCCAGAACCAACAGTAGTCTGTTCCATACCTTTCTCAGGACTTATGGCAACTCACCCAATTAGCAGCCTTACCCAGCACAAGTTTTGTTTTCCAGAAGACGTTCCCATCTTGAGGTTAGGAGAAGTAAAGGTCCAAATACCGGCAGCCTTTTACCTCTTTTACTGGAATACATTGCATAATTCATCGCTTTCAATCATCCCAAATGGTGATGGCACAATCCTTCAGTTGCAAACAGATAACAGCAGAATTACCTATAGGGGTTTGCCTGAGTCGAACATTCCAGCCATACTCAAGGGATGTGAGTGGTCCCATAAGTCCTGCACTTTTCCTACCTTACTTCTCCCTAAGGGGAAGCACTGAGAAGCTAGATCCTGAAAGATGATATCTTTGCTGCCTTGGTCCTTGCACTGCTTCCCATAACCAACTGATGATCAGGTGGACTCCTGCCAGACAGATACAGATCCCCTTTTACCCAAGAAGCCCCACACTGGCAGAGCTGGCACTTTTCTAGCAATCTATGGTACACCCTATTAACTTCTCTGGGGGCCTCTAGCGGCTACCATGGCATGGCACTTAAAATGCCTACTCTTCACTTCAAGGGTTTCAGCCCCAATTATGGCGATATTTAGTGGCCAATTTTGGGAATTACACCAAGCACCTCCGTGCCCCAATCCAACACTTCTACCAGGATCAGGGGGCACTTCCAGCATACACGGGGTACTTCTACAAAGCTCAGATGGTACTTCTAGCATGCACATTGGTTACTTTAAAGAGGTTCAGAGGCTACTTCCAAATACACAGAGGATACTTCTACCAGGCTCGTTTGGTACTTCTAGCATGTACAGGGCTTACTTTTAGCCCCCGTTCACACCTATGTGAATTAGATGCAGCTTACACCACATCTAATTCGCAGGACATTTTAAAATACATTCATTTGAATGCATCTGGTTCACATATGTGCGTTGCATTTGCACTGCGCATTGCACAAAAAAAGTGTGCGTTTTCTGGGCATTGCGGTGCGAATTACGAGCCCCTTATCCTCTATGGGAACGCATCTGCTTTGCAGATGCATTGCGTTCTGAACATTGATTTTCTCCTTCTCCTCACTACACCTCCCCCCCCTCCCTCCCCCTCTCCCTGCTCACTGATCTGGTGTTCTGACGAGAAGTGTCCTCGTATCGGATAGTGTCCGCCCCGTACTGCGCAGGCGCAGCGCTTGCGCAGTACGGAGGAGAAGGAGATGCCGAAAGTGTCCGAAGTTGATCAGCTGACCATCAGCTGTACACGGCGCTTGGGCACTTAATAGTGAAGGCTTTGTAAGAGGGCCGCTCGCCACCCTTCGCTCGCCGCACTTCGGGCACGGCCACGCTGCGCTCGGCATCTATTTATTCTAACTCTATGTCCACTTGGATAGTGGGGAATGAACCTGGACACAGGGAAGAATAAATGCGCAGGCGCCGTGTACAGCTGATGATCAGCTGTTGAACTTTGGAGACTTTCGGCGTCTCGTTTGTCCTCCGTACTGCGCCTGCGCAGTACTGGGCGGACACTATCCGATGGGGGATAGTATTCGACAAGACACCGGAGCTAAAATGCAGATGAGCCTTTGAACAGGAGATTTTTATCTCCCCAGTGAAATCTGAGCTTCAATTCGCACCGCACATGTGTGAACCCAGGCTTAAGAGTCTGAGTGGGTACTTCCAACATACACAGGGGGTACTTCTACCAGGCTCAGAGGGTATTTCCAACATTCACAGGGGTGCTTCCAACACACACAAGGGGTACTTCTACCACACTCAGGAGAACTTCTACTTGATTTAGTATTTACTTCTACCAGGTTCAGGGTCTTGTTCTACTTGTTACAGTAAATTCAGAGGCATTCAAAAACAATTTTCAGCCACATCCAGGTACAGTTGCCTCCCATTCGTTCACATTAGCCTTCATCTTTTACAAGATCTGATTGAATTTCTGGCAGAAGCTACATTTGTCATTATGCAAATGAAGATTTCAACCAAGCATTTCCTCCTACAGTGCCTTGAAAAAATATTCATACCCCTTGAAATCTTCCACATTTTGTCATGTTACAACCAAAAACGTAAATATATTTTATTGGGATTTTATGTGATAGACCAACACAAAGTGGCACATAATTGTGAAGTGGAAGGAAAATGAGTCAAAACTTTGTAGAACCACCATTTGCTGCAATTACAGCTGCAAGTCTTTTTGGGGATGTCTCTACCAGCTTTGCCCATCTAGAGTGGGACATTTTTGCCCATTCTTCTTTGCAAAATATCTCAAGCTCTGTCAGATTGGATGGAGAGAGTCTGTGAACAGCAATTTTCAAGTCTTGCCGCAGATTCTCAATTGGATTTAGGTCTGGACTTTGACTGGGCCATTCTAACACATGAATATGCTTTGATCTAAACCATTCCATTGTAGCCCAGCTTCTGGCTGTATGTTTAGGGTTGTTGCCCTGCTGGAAGGTGAACCTCCATCCCAGTCTCAAGTCTTTTGCAGACTCTAAGATTGCCCTGTATTTGGCTTCATCCATCTTCCCATCAACTCTGACCAGCTTCCCTGTCCCTGCTGAAGAAAAGCATCCCCACAACATGATGTTGCCACCACCATGTTTCACGGTGGGGATGGTGTGTTCAGGGTGATGTTAGTTTTCCCCCCACACATAGCAGTTGGCTTTTAGGCCAAAAAGTTCAATTTTGGCATCATCTGACCAGCGCACCTTCTTCCAAATGTTTGCTGTGTCCTTCCACTTCACAATTATGTGCCACTTTGTGTTGGTCTATCACATAAAATCCCAGTAAAATACATTTATGTTTTTGGTTGTACCATGACAAAATGTGGAAAATTTCAAGGGGTATGAATAATTTTTCAAGGCACTGTATATACTGCACTTAGTTGGCGACCTCTGCTGCTTCCTTTATATATTGCAGAGATTACTTCAGTCTCATTGAGGGGCTGCCACTGTTACCTTTTGGACCTATAGATTTTTTTAGTATGATCCTACACCCCTACAGCACATTCACATGCATAATTATGTTGTAGGTTAGCTGTATCCCTACCTGCGCCATTCTTGATAACTCTTTTGCCGCGTACCACACGATCGGAATTCCGGCCAGCAAAAGACCGATGAGAGCTTTTCGTCAGGAAAATGCGACCGTGTGTATGCTCCATCGGTCTTTTGCTGGCCGAATTCCAGCCAGCAGAAGATTGAGAGCATGTTCTTAATTTTTCGGTCGGAAAAAGTTCCTATCCGAAAATGCGGGCAATTCCGACGTGCAAAATTCCTACGCATGCTCGGAAACAATTCCACGCATGCTCGGAAGCATTGAATTTAATTTTCTCGGCTCGTCGTAGTGTTGTACATCACCGCGTTCTTGACGGTCAAAAGTTCAGCGAACTTTTGTGTGACCGTGTGTATGCAAGGCAAGCTTGAGCGGAATCCCGTCGGAAAAGCCATCATATCTTTTTCCAACGAGAAGTCCGATCGTGTGTACGCGGCATATGTGTTATATAGACTTGGTCAACAAACCTTTGAAAACAAGCAAAGATTTGGTAAATAGAACAGTTAGCAACAGCAACTAGATTTCAGTTGACCAAAATCAGATAAGTGAATGATTAATTCTGATTGGAAGTTTAAGGATACGGACCCTGCATGTTACCTTATTGATAATCCTGACTGTGCAAGGAGAGATCAGTGGCCTAATGATCTGTCACTGTCTATAACTCACAGTCATTATGTCTTTATCTCAAACGTCCTAGCACTGGGAAGAATCAGAGCTACGTAAATGAATGCAAGATGATGGAGGTCGCCGCTGATACGAGGACAAAGATATTAAGCGTTCCTCTTTTCCTCTCTCAGCACAAATCATATTACCTGCTCTCAATCAAGCACATTACTTCCCCGACCTATGTAAAGGAAATAACAAGCGATAGCTTAGCGACAATACATGAATCATAATCATTCAGTTTGTCAGCCGACCTGACATCCATCATAACTATGCAACAGTATTGGGCTGCGATGTCTCCTGAGCTTTGTCAAGGAGAGTCAAGATTTTCGGTCATCAGCCAGTGAGCTCTGTAATAAGCTATATTTACTGCGTTGAATAGGAACTGTGTGTATTGCCCATAGGCACCAATCAGAGGCAAGGAGAATGGTGACTCAGTAGTAAGGACCGCGGTCTTGAATTAGATCCTGTATTCACCAGATGTTTTTAGTTAAACATTTTATAGATACCCAACTACAAGTGTAGGTTTCTTACAGGTCCTGCTCTCCAAAAACATATTGGTAGGTTATTCAGTTTCCACCCAAAAGGTCTGCGTATGAAATTTAATTTTCCTTTAGTAGTGAGAATGAGTATAAACGTGTAGGCGGGTGCAGTGTACTTTCTCCACTGTAGGTGGCGCTCATCCGCAGCGACATAGCAGTTGGAGAGGAGGTCAACAGGAACATGGTTCTTCTATGATTTCTTGAGTCACTGGGGAAGTAATCTGATTGGATGCTGCCATCCCATGTGACTTTGGTAACCATCTTAGGTCAGTCAGAGCCTATTTAAGGCCCAGGCTCCCAGTTTTGGCGAGCATTTTGAATGTGGGTAGAGTAGGGACCTGTGGCGGCCCGTCCATTAGGGGCACCCAGGCACCGCCCCATCTATCCACGGCCACCGCATACTAATTAATGCTTTAAGATCCCCAGCCCCTTTCAGTCCAGCCCTGATGCCCGATGTGCCCGCTGATGCCCGATGTGCCCACCGATCCCCGTCGCCTAGAAAGGGTAAGCGCCGGTGGATCAGCAGACAGCGAGAGGGGATTTGAGGTGCTGCCCCCCCAAACAAAAAACCACCAGCCGCCACTGGCAGGAACAGGTCACCCGTCTGACAAGGACAGTGACTAGCGTCAGTAAGAGGTTCCAGATGAGTAGGGAAAGGATAGGGACACGCCATCCTTCCTGGACACCTCCCTATTTGGGTATGGACCAGCCAGGCCGTATTTCGCCCCTCAAGACAGATGCTGTTGGCACAACTAGACCTGCTCTGCTACACACTGCTGCTGCATTCTGTGAGTGTTCCAGGTTTGGGCACCTTCCCGCTGGGCTTGTTGTAAACTGCTGAACATTTACTTTAATACAAGTTCAGCAACTGGACTCTGAGTATTTACTGCCACCACAGTACACTGCACCTCCCCATACACGGATAACCCATAATAATATGCCCACTGACAGGTAAAGTGGGTAACATTGATTATCTTGTTACAATGGCACCTCAAAGTGGGTGGGATCTAGCAAGTGAACATGTTCTCCCTGAAGTTGGTGTGTTAAAAACAGAAAAATAGGCAAGTGTAAGGATTTGAGAAACTTGGAATGACTAGACAAATGGGCCAGGGCAACTCCAAAACTGCAGCTCCTGTGGGATGTCCCTGGTCTGTAATGGTCAGGACTGACCAAAAGTAGTCCAAGGAAGGAAAACCGGTCAACCAGCATCAGGATCATGGGTGGCCAAGGCTCATTGATGCACATGAGGCTGGTGTGTGTGATCCAATCGCATAGAAAAGCTACTGTAGCTCAAATTGGTAAAAAATGTTAATGTTGGTTCTGATAGAAAGGTGTCAGAACAAACAATGCATTGCAGTTTGTTGCATAAGGGACTGTGTAGCCCAAAACGAGTCAGGTTGCCCACACTGCCCATGTCCACAGCCAAAAGCACCTACAATGGGCACATGAGCATCAGAACCTGGACCACGGAGCAATGGAAAAAGGTAATCCAGCGGAGGCAGTGTGATGCTTTATCTAGTGGAGTCCATGCAACAACGCTGTCACACTGTTAATGTGGAATTAAGTGTTTTCCTAGTCTGGGTGTCTTAGATACCCTCTATTTTTTAATTGGAGGCAATTTTTGATATAAAATAAATTAAATAACACAGGTTATATCATTTGTTGCTCAGTGATTGCAGTATTCTAGTCTGCATCTCCCCAAGGTAATACATAAAGCCTGGCCTGCTAGTGGGCCCCGAGGACTGGAGTTGATGACCACTGCTATAGTGACAATACCGCACTGGTGAGTTACCATATTTATCGGCGTATAACACGCATTTTTTCCCCCTTAAAATAGGGGGAAAATCGTGTGTGCGTGTTATACGCCGATATAGGCTGCCACCGAGGGGAAGGAAGGGACGAGCGCTGCCGAAATAGAGGCGGATTTCCTGTGTACTCGGCTCGGCTCGCAGTCACGCTCAGTCCCGCCCCCTGGACATCTCCTAGCATTGACGTCCCGGCATTGGACTGGCGTTATGTCCATCATAGGTTCCGGGACTGGGCATGACGCCGAGCTGAGTACACAGGAGATCCGGCTCTATTTTGGCAGCGCTCGTCCCCTCCTTCCCCCCGGTGGCAGCCTATATTTCGGCAAGGCTGCAGGTGGACACTGATCAAGCTGCAGTGAGGAGCAATGCTGCAGGTGGGCACTGATTAGAGTGCAGATGGGCACTGATTAGGCTGCAGATGGGCACTGATTAGACTGCAGATGGGCACTGATTAGGCTGCAGATGGGCACTGATTAGGCTGCAGATGGGCACTGATTAGACTGCAGATGGGCACTGATTAGGCTGCAGATGGGCACTGATTAGGCTGCAGATGGGCACTGATTAGACTGCAGATGGGCACTGATTAGGCTGCAGATGGGCACTGATTAGGCTGCAGATGGGCACTGATTAGACTGCAGATGGGCACAGATCGGGCTGCAGATGGGCACAGATCAGGCTGCAATGAAGCTGCAGATGGGCACTAATCATGCTGCGTTGATGCTCACTGACCATTATTTTGCTTCAAAGTGGTTTATTTAAAAAAAAAAAAAAGTTTTCTTTCCTGAAACTTCCCTCTTAAATTGGGGCGCGTTATACGCCGATAAATACGGTAAATATCGGGAGCATTATATGGGAAATTATTTTCCCAACTCAAGGCCTTAAAGCCTTCTTGCTTCCACAAAATGGGGACCTGCTCAAAATTAGGTGAGTGCTTATAAAGTTATGGCTGGTCGGTGTAGAGAACTATCGAAGTTGTAAGTGGTTTATAAAGAAGATTTTCCATTCCATGTTAGTTGGTATTGCAGGAGGATCCCTGGGCAAATCAGTTTCATGAGAAAAAAGTGGAGTTTGCTCCGGATAACAAGAGCTAATTAATAACAATTATGTCACAGCTGTTGTCGCGTTTGTCACAGGAGTCCCTTACAGAGGTCCTTCAGACTCTCAAGAAAGCCTTGGGAAAAGCCACCTGAGCACTTGGCTCTACAGCATGGGTGCTCAACCTGTGGCCCTCCAACTGTCGCGGAACTACAAGTCTCATAAAGCCTCAGCCTTTGGGAGTCATGCTTGTAACTGTCAGCCTTGTAATGCATCATGGGACTTGTAGTTCCACAACAGCTGGGGGGGGGGGGGGGGGCGCACAGGTTGAGCACCCATGATCCACAGAGATAGATGGTGCAGCACCGCCTTTTGTCAAGCACAGGTCCTCATTGCTGGGGATCTGGACATTTTAGTTAGCTTCAATTTCCTTATTAGAGGGTAATATAAGTTTTTAGAGCCAGGCGGGTTAGGATTTTTTTGTAGTAAAAATGTAAAGGGTCTATTTAAAGCTGCACTAAAAGTACTGGTGCTGTCACATCCAGGATGAAGATATGGTAAAGGCATTACTTGACTGTTGCTCAATGGGAGGCTAAAGGACCTAGAAGTCCTAAAGTAACATTCATGTCTGCAGGAGGAGGTGAGCTGGAGGACACAGCGACATCCGTCCATTCTTATGTCATCCGGCTCACCTCCCCGCCCCCACACCACCATGGTTTTAAAGCCTGGAGCAACCCAGCACAGATGGTCCTTTACTGTCCTTGCAGCACTGGCGTGCCATCCCGGGATAGACTAAGATATTACAGCGGTGATGTCCGTGTCCGATGGGCTCTATAAGCAATGCTGATTGACAATTGTGGTCATCCTTTTTTATCATTGTCATCTGAATAGTCCGTTCTATCCTTTGAGTAAATTCTTTCATGTTTTAACATACACTATATTGTCAAAAGTATTGGAACGCACATGAACTTTGATGGCATAGCCCGTAGTGTTCAGTATTGAGTTGGCCCACCCTTTGCAGCTATAACAGCTTCAACTCTTCTGAGAAGGCTGTCCACAAGATTTAGGAGTGTGTCTATGGGAATGTTTGACCATTCTTCCAGAAGCCCATTTGTGAGGTCAGGTCCTAATGTTGGATGAGAAGGCCTGGCTCGCAGTCTCCGCTCTAATTCCTCCCAAAGGACTCTGTGCAGGCCAGTCAAGTTCCTCTACCCCAAACTCGCTCATCCATGTCTTTTATGGACCTTGCTTTGTGCACTGGTCCAAATCATTTGGTGTAGGGGGGATTATGGTGTGGGGTTGTTTTTCAGGGGTTGTGCTTGACCCCTTAGTTCCAGTGAAGGGAACTCTTAAGGCGTCAGCATACCAAGACATTTTGGACAATTTCATGCTCCCAACTTTGTGGGAACAGTTTGGGGTGACCCCTTCCTGTACCAACATGACTGCGGAGCAGTGGACAAACCAAGGTCCATAAAGACATGGATGAGCGAGTTTGGTGTGGAGGAACTTGACTGGCCCGCACAGAGACCTGACCTTAACTTGATAGAACACCTTTGGGATGAATTAGAGCAAGGACTGCGAGCCAACATCAGTACCTGACCTCATAAATGCGCTTCTGGAAGAATGGTCAAACATTCCCATAGACACACTCATAAACCTTGTGGACAGCTTTCCCAGAAGAGTTGAAGCTGTTATAGCTGCTAAGGGTGGGCCAACTCAATATTGAACCCTAAGACTGGGATGCTATTAAAGTTAATGAGCGTGTAAAGACAGGTGTCTCAATACTTTTGACAATATAGTGTATACTGTGGTACGGTTATACAGCACTGGAAATTTTGGACTTAGTGCGGTGACAACACATTATACAATAGTATTCCCTAGCGCCTGTTTTCTGGAATTTTTTTTTGGATGTTAGGTAAGGAGCTTCTAAGCACTGGGAGATTACCACAATCTCCCCGGGTTGTGAAGACAATGGTAATTGAAACGCCACACAGAAATGTTTGAGTCAAAAATGAAGTTTTATTACAAAAATGTATTGGGTACAAAAAGCAATGCGCTTCAGGGACCAGACATAGCCCCCCTTGAACCGGGATTATGCAGATGTGGGGTCACACTGTGAGGACTCAGGCAGTGATTTGAATTCTGAAAACTGTACAGTATGTGTCAACATTAACACAGAAACAATCAGCAGCTGGTTTAAGCCCTGATGAAGGTGTGGTATCTGACCCTCGAAACGCGTTGTTCTTTTGTACAAGCTCTCCAAAAAAAGTGTCAGTTAGAGGGTTGAGACAAACCATTTAATACGGACAGGAAAAACTGTTTCTGTAACTGCTTAAAAAATATTATCCGGCTTTAATTTGTTAGGGACTTATGTAAAGACCATCTAAATCTATTGGTCCAACTAACACCACCTTCTCCAGACAATGCTGCTGTGCAAGGATGACTCCATTGCTCCTTCATAGATAGAGGAGCCGCCCTAAGACAAGAAGTGTGTTACTAACCAGATCACCAGGTGAAAATAAAGAAAAAAGCCTAAAAAATACCGAATGCATCCACCACATTTTAGGATTGCTAACAGTGGCGGCTGGTGCTGGAGGATTTCGGGGGGCTGGTGCGGTTGGGCCCCTCCAGATCTGCACTCACCCTACAGGCGGAGCCCTCCAGCGGTCACGGCTCCCCTGGTGCCTGCGCCGCGGCTTCTGTGTTAACATGGTCTTCTTTCTGGGTTCTGGGTCTTTGGCCTCCTGTCCTGATTGGCCGGGTGTCAGGGCTGGGCTCAGCCCTTCCTTCTCAAAGCTGGCCGCTCAGCTGTTAGCTAATTGTCAGCTACTTTCTCTCCATAGTGGCTCACCTGTTGGTGATATCCTGCTCGTCAGTCCTGCCTACTTAAGCCGTCCAGTCAAGATGATCTCTGCTTTCACCTTAGTCACATCTTTAGAGACGCTCTCCTGTGTTCCTGTTAAAGACTTGCTTAGCTGACATTTCTTCTGGCTCCAGATCCTGCTTGCTGTTCTACTACGCTCATCTCTGGCTCCCTGATGTTTTGGCTTGCCTGACTATCCGTTCCGGTTCCTGAACTCTGGCTATGTTTTGACTAAGTTTACTCTGTTTACTTTTTTTTATTATTATTATTAAACAAGTGTGATTTAACTGTACTTCTGTCTCAGTCTGATTCATGGTTTCTGACACCTGGACAGGAAGCTGGAAGCCAATGGGTCAGTACCTCACACCGTGGACTGTCACTCCTCTCTGCCCATAGGCTGCACGGCGGCAGCTCCTCCCCCGTACAGCTCCGCTCTCTACCAGTGGCTGCGAAACTGTCCAGCAGCTCCAGAGCCCGCCGCCACACCATTGCAACCCTCCTCTTTCTAGGCCAATGGGCTCGCTTGTCCTTTCAGCCAGTCGGGACACAGGTCTCAGGACCCGCTTCCTGATTGGCCGGGAGGAGAATCAGTGTGACAATAGCGAAAATTCATTGGTTATTGTCACACAACTGGGTGGGCTCAGGGCGCAGTGCTCTGTGCCCCGAGCCCACCCTTTTTTGAAGCCTATTCGAACCTCTGGCTCTAATCACGTGCTTTAAAAAAAAACCTCCATTGGAAACCATACGTCCGGTGCCCTGCATGTAGATTAGGGAGAAGGACGCATGGGGGGGGCGCCTATGTGCCCCTAATGGACGGACAGCTACTGGTTGGAGGGTTCAGAGTGCAGTGCTCTGCGCCCCGAGGACCACATGAAACAGGTCAATTGGGGCCTCGGGCTCTGGTCACAGTGCACAGCCACACACATGGAGCAATTGATTTTTGGATGAATGATGGTAGGGGTCGGGGGCAGCGCCCCTTGTGGACTGGCTGCCACTGATTGCTATACTACAATGTATTTTCATGTTTAATATGGCTTTAAGGAGTGGTAATCCCTCCTGATAAAAGTTCTCATAGAACATTGCTTAACAGTAGCATTATTATGCAGCTGTGTCCAATACTATTACACATATGTTGTAACAGCGGACTTTTTCCAATCGTATTACTAACTCTTCTTCCAAATATTTTTGGTAGCTGTTCTTGGTGTTGGCAAATGAACTGAAGGGAGAGCCAGTCCAGATTTTTAGGAAACAGCCACATGTGGGAATTGTCTAGCTGACTGCACATTCCAATTGTCCTTTCCAGGCTTGGAACAAGATGGAACAAAAGGCTCCATAGAACAGAGCACTGTAACATATGTTACCATCCCAGACCCAATAGGGGGGGGAAAAAATGTTAAAGTGGCTCTAAAACCTCAAGTTTTTTTTACCTTCATGCATTCTATGCATGAAGGTGAAAAAACGTGCTGTGCTGCCCCCCTTAGGCCCCTTTCACACGAGGCGGGCTCTGTTTCTACGGAGCCCACCTCGGTCCGCCGTCTCAGCGGGAGATCAGTCCGTTGATCTCCGCTGAGCCGGCGGATGACAGGTTCCTCTCTGCTCACTGAGCGGGGAGGGGCTTGTCAGGCGCCGCTGCCGCCTATGGAGGGATCGGACGAAAACGGACAGCGTGTCCGTTTTCGTCAGATCTCCCCTGATCCGATCCGCCAGCGACGGACCTGGACGTAGAGCCATCCATCTGCTTTTCAGCGGATCGGACCGGGTCAGATGTCAGCGGACATGTCTCCGCTGACATCCGACGCTCCATAGGCTAACATGGAGCGCCCGTTCAGGTCCGCCGTCAAAACTGACAGGCGGACCTAAACGGTCCGATCGTGTGAAAGGGGCCTTATACTTACCTGAGCCCGATCCTACAATGCTCATGACAGCATTGGCTCCCACCGCTGTCTCTCTCCTCCCTGGGCAGACTGATGGCAGGGGGGGGGCTATTGGCTCCCCCTGCTGTCAATCAAATGCTGTGCTGAGTGAGCTGGGGGGGGGGGGCGGGGTCGAGCCACACACTCTGTGTCAATAGACACAGACAGGGCAGCTCAGGAGCGAGCACACACGGGTGCTCGCATGGAAAACGGCTTTCCATGGGGGGCACTTGCAGAAAAAGAGAAGCCTGGAGCGCCAACGGGGGACCCCAGTTGAAGAGGTGGATTGGGGCTGCTCTGTGCAAAACCATTACACAGAGCAGGTAAGTATAACATGTTTGTTATTTACATTTTTTTTTTTAAATTAAGCTTTAATTTCACATTAAAGTGTTTATTACCCCAACGTTTGATATTCCTGATATGTCCCTGCTGTTCCATGTACTTGTATGAGAAAGTATCCTGTACTTTTTGTATTGCTTCCTTTGTGTGAAATCCCTGGTGTCCTTGCCAGTCCCTCCTATTAAAAAACTGACCCCACTAAGCAGGAGAGCACAGCATGGCCAGTTCTCTAGCTGTGCTGGGATCTCAGCCTGCTCTGCTACAATGGTCAGAATTGTCCTGACGCGCCCTACCTCCACACAGTCATTCACTGGAAAGTTCAGTGAGCTGTTGCTTCTCCTCCCCCAGCTCTTTTTTATATCTACACACAAATGTTTTGCCTTTCATTTAAATTTTGAACTGAATGTTTTTTTTGTTTTTTTTTTACAAGGTGAACCCTTAATAAAAAAAAGTCCAGAAACACCTCTCTATATGTCAAAAAAGCAACAAAAAAAAAAAAACAGTGCCTGGGCAGCAAAGTAACCAGTGTGATTTAAAGTTATTTCAGACATGAAATATGAACAAAGCATATGCCTGTGTAGTGTTTACTTATCTGAAGCCAGAGCACTAAGGGCCATTTCTGTCTGCTGCCTTGTTCCTCTGTTATCTGCATGAGTCACTTCTGGTAAGTTTTCCTGACACCAAGAGAAAAAAGGTAACAGGGGAAGGATCTTCAGCACACAGCCTGTGATTGACAGCCTCAGCTCTGCTCCTGTGTGCTGTGTGAAGAGGGTGAGTCCCTTCCATCCAATCAGGTCTCAGAGCTCCCCTCAATGAGCTCTGCAGAGTGTAACTTCAGCTCTCCCCCCTCTGCTTTCTGAAATCTCAGACAAGCTTTATAAATTCTGGACTTGGAACAGATGTAGAGAAGAGTAGACTGCAGATAAACAGGTGAAACTTATGTAGGAGGATTTGTTTCATCTCTGTGTATCACCTGAGGCCAGTCACTTCACTGAGTATATGAGAGGGTTTACAACCACTTTAAAGTACAGTTCCTACTGTATGGGTGTGTCCAATGCAAATCGAAGACATTGTGGGATACTGTAATCATTGCAGTAGGTACGTATGCACTGGGGGAGGGGGGGGGGTCAGGGCAGACCAGCTTTGTGTGGGGGGTTTGGGAGGGAGGATGGGGGAACTTTAGTTGTAATGTGATGGCAACACCCTTGACCCAGTATTCTCCTACCTATGCGCTCCATGCAACCTCTCCAACAATCCTTTTCCTCTCTCTGATCACCACCTTATTAGTTTCTCTTTCTCCCTGTCTTCCATCACCTTTCCCTCCAATCGCCCAACCATCACCCATAGAAACCTTCACCACCTTCAACTCTTCTCTTCTTCAACCCTTCTCTTCTCTATTGTGCTACTGACCACCTCTATGACAAAATCTCACCCCTGTCCTGCTCCAACCAAGCCACTTCTGTCTACAATAAATCCCTGTCCTCCACCCTGGATGAGCTCGCTCCCCTCACTACACACAGAATCAGGGCTCGACCCCTACAACCCTGGCAAACAGACGAAACCAGACATCTCAAAAAACGTAGCCATGCTCTTGACCGTCTGTGGCATAAGACTAGGTTTCTCAAAGACCTCAGCCAATACAAATCTGCCCTCCAAAAATACAATAATTGCTTCCACACTGCCAAGTAGACCTATTTTACCACTCTCATTAACATCTTCTCTTCCAGTCCCCGTCAACTCTTCTCTACCTTCAACTCTTTACTTCGTCCTCCACAGCCTCCCCCACTAACTCACTCACTGCCCAGGAGATTGCTAATCACTTCAAAAATAAGATTGATACAATTCGTGATTAAATCTTCACTCTACAGGTATCTCCTCCAGTTGACACTCCATGTCAACAGGTACAATTGACACTCCTCTTATTCAAACCTGCTACTATGACGATGTTGCTAAACTCCTTTCTAACACCCACCTAACCACCTGTCCCCTGGACCCTATTCCCTCTCAAATACTATGGTCACCCTCTGACTCTATCCTACACTCTCTAACCCACATCTTCAATCTCTTCTGGCATCTTCCCCAACTCTCTTAAACAAGCACTGGTCACCCCCTTACTTAAAAAGCCGTCCTTGGACCCTACCAATCTTAACAATCTACACCCTATCTACTTGCTCCCCTTTTCCTCTAAAGTCCTTGAATGCCTGGTCTACAACCAACTGAGTGATCACCTCCTAAAGAATAACCTTCTTGATCCCCTTCAGTCTGGATTTCACCCTCAACGTTCCACAGAAACTGCTCTTCTAAAACTCACAAATGACCTACTAACCACAAAAACCAACAGACACTATTCTGTACTCACACTTTTGGACCTTTTGGCTGCCTTTAATACGGTTGACCAACCCCTCCTCCTCAAAAAACCTTACTCCCTCGGTCTCCGTGACTGTGCTCTTCACTGGCTCTCATCCTATCTATCTCAACGCAAGTTCAGTGTGACTTACAATTCTACCTCCTTCTCCTCTCCTCTTCCCTTCTCTGTTGGGGTCCCCCAAGGTTCTGTTCTTGGAACTCTCTTATTTTGACTCTACACCTCTTCCCTGGGTCAGCTGATTGCCTCACATGGCTTTCAATATAATTTCTACACTGACGACACCCAAATCTATCTCTCCACCCCTCAACTCACTCCATCGGTCTCCTCACGTGTCACTAACTTACTAACCGACATATCTGTATGGATGTCACACCACTTCCTCAAACTCAACTTGAACAAAACCGAGCTTATAATATTTCCTCCCCCACGTGCCTCTTCCCCTGACTTCTCTGTCAAGAGCAATGGCACAACCATCTACCCATCCCCACAGGGTGCAAGGTCTTATCCTGGACTCTGAACTCTCCTTTCGGCCCCACATCCAATCCCTTTCCAAAGCTTGCTGCCTTAACCTCCGCAACATCTCCAAACTACGTCCCTTCCTAACCAATATCCCGGACTCTGAACTCTCCTTTCGGCCCCACATCCAATCCCTTTCCAAAGCTTTCCGTCTTAACCTCCGCAACATCTCCAGACTACGTCCCTTCCTAACCAATGAAATGACAAAGCTCCTGATTCACTCCCTGGTTATCTCTCACCTCGACTACTGCAACTCCCTCCTCTTTGGCTTGCCTTTAACCACTTCAGCCCCGGAAGGTTTTACCCCCTTCCTGACCAGAGCACTTTTTACAATTCGGCACTGCGTCGCTTTAACTGCTAATTGCGCGGTCATGCAATGCTGTACCCAAACAAAATTTGCGTCCTTTTCTTCCCACAAATAGAGCTTTCTTTTGATGGTATTTGATCACCTCTGCCATTTTTATTTTTTGCGCTATAAACGGAAAAAGACCGAAAATTTTGAAAAAAAATGATATTTTCTACTTTAATTTATAAAAAAAATCCAATAAACTCAATTTTAGTCATACATTTAGGCCAAAATGTATTCGGCCACATGTCTTTGGTAAAAAAAATGTCAATAAGTGTTTATTTATTGGTTTGCGCAAAAGTTATAGCGTCTACAAACTAGGGTACATTTTCTGGAATTTACACAGCTTTTATTTTATGACTGCCTATGTCATTTCATGAGGTGCTAAAATGGCAGGGCAGTACAAACCCCCCCCAAATGACCCCATTTTGGAAAGTAGACACCCCAAGGAAATTGCTGAGAGGCATGTTGAACCCATTGAATATTTATTTTTTTTGTCCCAAGTGATTGAATAATGACAAAAAAAAAAAAAAAATTACAAAAAGTTGTCACTAAATGATATATTGCTCACACAGGCCATGGGCATATGTGGAATTGCACCCCAAAATACATTTAGCTGCTTCTCCTGAGTACGAGGATACCACATGTGTGGGACTTTTTGGGAGCCTAGCCGCGTACGGGGCCCCGAAAACCAAGCACCGCCTTCAGGATTTCAAAGGGCATAAATTTTTGATTTCACTCCTCACTACCTATCACAGTTTTGAAGGCCATAAAATGCCAAGATGGCACAAAACCCCCCCAAATGACCCCATTTTGGAAAGTAGACACCCCAAGCTATTTGCTGAGAGGCATGTTGAGTCCATGGAATATTTTATTTTTTGACACAAGTTGCGGGAAAGTGACAATTTTTTTTTTTTTGCACAAAGTTGTCACTAAATGATATATTGCTCACACAGGCCATGGGCATATGTGGAATTGCACCCCAAAATACATTTAGCTGCTTCTCCTGAGTACGGGGATACCACATGTGTGGGACTTTTTGGGAGCCTAGCCGCGTACGGGGCCCCGAAATCCAAGCACCGCCTTCAGGATTTCTAAGGGCATAAATTTTTGATTTCACTCCTTACTACCTATCACAGTTTTGAAGGCCATAAAATGCCAAGATGGCACAAACCCCCCCCAAATGACCCCATTTTGGAAAGTAGACACCCCAAGCTATTTGCTGGGAGGCATGTTGAGTCCATGGAATATTTTATATTTTGACACAAGTTGCGGGAAAGTGACAATTTTTTTTATTTTTTTAATTTTTTTGCACAAACTTGTCACTAAATGATATATTGCTCAAACATGCCATGGGCATATGTGGAATTACACCCCAAAATACATTCTGCTGCTTCTCCTGAGTACGGGGATACCACATGTGTGGGACTTTTTGGGAGCCTAGCCGCGTTCGGGGCCCCGAAAACCAAGCACCGCCTTCAGGATTTCTAAGGGCATAAATTTTTGATTTCACTCCTTACTACCTATCACAGTTTTGAAGGCCATAAAATGCCAAGATGGCACAACCCCCCCCCAAATGACCCCATTTTGGAAAGTAGACACCCCAAGCTATTTGCTGAGAGGCATGTTGAGTCCATGGAATATTTTATTTTTTGACACAAGTTGCGGGAAAGTGACAATTTTTTTTTTTTTTGCACAAAGTTGTCACTAAATGATATATTGCTCACACAGGCCATGGGCATATGTGGAATTGCACCCCAAAATACATTCTGCTGATTCTCCTGAGTACGGGGATACCACATGTGTGGGACTTTTTGGGAGCCTAGCCGCGTACGGGGCCCCGAAAACCCAGCACCGCCTTCAGGATTTCTAAGGGCATAAAGTTGTGATTTCACTCCACACTACCTATCACAGTTTTGAAGGCCATAAAATGCCAAGATGGCACAAAACCCCCCCAAATGACCCCATTTTGGAAAGTAGACACCCCAAGCTATTTGCTGAGAGGCATGGTGAGTATTTTGCAGCTCTCATTTGTTTTTGAAAATGAAGAAAGACAAGAAAAACATATTTTTTTTTCTTTTTTCAATTTTCAAAAGTTTGTGACAAAAAGTGAGGTCTGCAAAATACTCACTATACCTCTCAGCAAATAGCTTTGGGTGTCTATTTTCCAAAATGGGGTCATTTGGGGGGGGGGGGGGGTTGTGCCATCTGGGCATTCCATGGCCTCCGAAACTGTGATAGGCAGTGAAGAGTGAAATCAAAAATTTACGCCCTTAGAAAGCCTGAAGGCGGTGCTTGGTTTTCGGGGTCCCGTACGCGGCTAGGCTCCCAAAAAGTCTCACACATGTGGTATCCCCGTACTCAGGAGAAGCAACAGAATGCATTTTGGGGTGTAATTTCACATATTCCCATGGCATGTTTGAGCAATATATCATTTAGTGACAACTTTGTGCAAAAAAAAAAAAAAAAATTGTCTTTTTCCCGCAACTTGTGTCACAATATAAAATATTCCATGGACTCGACATGCCTCTCAGCAAATAGCTTGGGGTGTCTACTTTCCAAAATGGAGTCATTTGGGGGGGTTTTGAACTCTCCTGGCATTTTATGCACAACATTTAGAAGCTTATGTCACACATCACCCACTCTTCTAACCACTTGAAGACAAAGCCCTTTCTGACACTTTTTGTTTACATGAAAAAATTATTTTTTTTTGCAAGAAAATTACTTTGAACCCCCAAACATTATATATTTTTTTAAAGCAAATGCCCTACAGATTAAAATGGTGGGTGTTTCATTTTTTTTTTTCACACAGTATTTGCGCAGCGATTTTTCAAACGCATTTTTTGGGGAAAAAACACACTTTTTAAAATTTTAATGCAATAAAACACACTATATTGCCCAAATGTTTGATGAAATAAAAAGGATGATCTTAGGCCGAGTACATGGATACCAAACATGACATGCTTTAAAATTGCGCACAAACGTGCAGTGGCGACAAGCTAAATACATTTTTAAAAGCCTTTAAAAGCCTTTACAGGTTACCACTTTAGATTTACAGAGGAGGTCTACTGCTAAAATTACTGCCCTCGATCTGACCTTCGCGATGATACCTCACATGCAGGGGGCAATTGCTGTTTACATTTGACGCCAGACCGACGCTTGCGTTCGCCTTTGCGCGAGAGCAGGGGGGGAAAGGGGTGCTTTTTTTTTTTTTTTTTTTTTCTTTATTAATTTTTTGATTTTTTATCTTATTTTTAAACTGTTCCTTTCATTTTTATTTTTTTTTTTGCATTTTTATTGTTATCTCAGGGAATGTAAATATCCCCTATGATAGCAATAGGTAGTGACAGGTACCCTTTTTTGAAAAAATTGGGGTCTATTAGAACCTAGATCTCTCCTCTGCCCTCAAAGCATCTGACCACACCAAGATCGGTGTAATAAAATGCTTTCCCAATTTCCCAATGGCGCTGTTTACATCCGGCGAAATCTAAGTCATGAAATGCTCGTAGCTTCCGGTTTCTTAGGCCATAGAGATAATTGGAGCCATTCTGGTCTCTGATCAGCTCTATGGTCAGCTGGCCGAATCACCGGCTGCATTCTCAGGTTCCCTGTTGGGATAGGAGAGCCAGAGAAAAACATGGAAGACGGTGGGGGTGGGGGGAATCCCTCCCACTGCTTGTAAAAGCAGTCTAGAGGCTAATTAGCCGCTAGTATTGCTTTTACATGAAAGCCGACCGCTGGCTGAAAAGAATGATACCAAGATGATACCTAAACCTGCAGGCATCATTCTGGTATAACCACTCAAAGTCCAGCAACATACCAGTACGTTGCTGGTCCTTGTATTGTAAACTTTTTTTTCATGCAGCCTGTGGGCTGAACGAAAAAAAGATATTGATCGGTGGGTATGCCCACCATTAGAATACCTCCCTTCATCCACCCACTTCTAATGATGGGCATACATGCACCATTTATATATGCCGAAGCATGGGGGCATCCTCCCGCAAAAGGTAGGAGCAAATTGCTCCTCCACCCACTACTGCCCCCACGCTTCGGCATATATGCTGAAGTATGTAACTGTGGTGGTGAAATCACCTCCGACAGCGCTGGAGTCACGGCTTTATATATCGTGGGAGCAAACGCTGTTGCTGTCAAGATAAATAAATCCGCGCTGCAACTGAATGGCGTACCTGCTAAGCAAATGATGGTTAACAAAAAAACAAAGTAACATTACAGTATAACAGTAATACTTACCATACCTGCAAAGCAAATACAAAAAAAAACATAGTAAAAAATAAAACATTTAACGCAACCTGTGCCTACCTAAAATATATATATGCCGAAGCATGGGGGCATCCTCCCGCAAAAGGCAGGAGCAAATTGCTCCTCCACCCACTGCTGCCCCCACGCTTCGGCATATATGCTGAAGTATGTAACTGTGGTGGTGAAATCACCTCCGACAGCGCTGGAGTCACGGCTTTATATATCGTGGGAGCAAACGCTGTTGCTGTCAAGATAAATAAATCCGCTCTGCAGCTGAATGGCGTACCTGAAAACAAAAAAGTGGTTAACAATAAAAAAACTAAGTATAAAAAAATTGCATACCTATAAAGCAAACATGATAAAAACATAACAATAAAACATTGCAGTATAGAATACAATAAAAAAGAGCAGAACAATAGAGAGAGAATAGAGAGAGAGAACAATAAAACGACAACTATTTTTGGTTTTTTTATTTTATATTTTTTTGTATTTTTATTTTTTTATTTTTTTATTTTTTAACACTTTTTTTAGTAACTTTAACTTTTAACTGTAACTGTACCAGGTTTGGGTCTCTCAAAATGTGATGGCATCTTGGGAGACCCTGTGTTAGTGTGCCTAGTCTGTGCAGTGCTGAACCCTACGCTAATACTCCACTAGTGTATGGTAGCGTTCAAAACATTCACCAATGCATAGACCAGGATTGTCAGGACAGGAGGGACAACAATACCGGGTGTCACGCCTAAATCCGCGCTTGCTGCAGACACGACATCTTTTTTGGGGGGCTCGTTGGGTAGGGGTACTCTGGAGGACATAAGGAAAATGCCTCCCATGCAGCCGGCTTACTGCATTTGGATTGGGAAGGTGAGGTGGAGCACCGTCTGGATACAGAAGGGCTCTGACGATCTCTTCCTGGAATTTAAGGAAGGATCCAGTCCGTCCTGAAGCTCTGTATAGCACATGAGCATTCAGCAAAGCCAATTGAAATAAATAAACAGACACTTTTTTGTACTAGCCTCTGGCCTTACGGGCAACTAGGTACGGCGCCAACAACTGGTCGTTGAGGTCCACCCCTCCCATATTAAGGTTGTATTCGTGGACACAGAGGGGTTTCTCCACAACACCAGTCGCCGTAGGAATTTGGGTCGTCGTGTCTGCATGAAGGGAGGTAAGAATGAAAACATTCTTATTGTCCCTCCACTTCATAGCGAGCAAATTATTATACTTCAAGCAGGCTCTCTCCCCCAGCCTAAGACGGGAATCTACAAGCCGCTGGGGAAAGCCCCGGCGATTAGATCGCACGGTGCCACATGCTCCAATCTGATGATCAAACAAGTGACTAAAAAGTGGCACGCTCGTATAATAATTGTCCACGTACAAGTGGTACCCCTTTCCGAATAAGGGTGACACCAAGTCCCACACTATCTTGCCAGCGCTTCCTATGTAGTCAGGGCAGTTTATCGGCTCTACGTGACTATCTTTGCCCTCGTAAACCATAAAACTACATGTATAGCCTGTGGCCCTGTCACAGAGCTTATACATCTTGACCCCGTATCTGGCACGCTTGCTGGGAAGGTACTGTTTGAATGACAAGCGGCCAGAAAATTTAATCAGGGACTCATCAACGCAGACAACTTGATGGGGAGTAAACAAGTCTGCAAAACACTGGTTGAAGTGGTTTACGAGGGGCCGAATTTTGTAGAGCCGATCGTATGCAGGGTCTCCACGAGGACGACAGAGTTCATTGTCGTTGAAGTGCATGAACCGCAAAATCTGCTCGTATCGTGCCCTGGTCATGGAGGCAGAGAACACGGGCATATGGTGAATTGGGTCAGTGGACCAATATGACCGCAACTCACTCTTTTTAGTTATGCCCATGAGGAGGGAAAGGCCCAGAAAGGTCTTAAATTCGGAGACCGTAATTGGTCTCCAATCTCTGGCAAGGGAGGACTGGGGATTAGCGGCGATGTGTTGACCAGCGTACAAATTGCTTTGGTCCACAATAGATCTATAGAGATCTTCGGTGAAAAACAGTGAATAAAAATCCAGTGGCGTAAAGTCAACTGTTTCCACCTGAATTCCGGGTTGGCCAGTGAAAGGGGGAAGTACGGGTGCTGCAGAAGTGGTGGGTACCCAATTCGGATTGGCGAATGCAGCAGGAAGGGCACTATGGGCACGACGGGCCTGTGTTCGTCTTCTTCTTGGTGGCAGCGGGACACTACTTGTGCTTGCCACCTCGCCAGCTTGAACTGCACTTATGGGACTCGCCACGTCACCACGTGATACTGCAGTGCTGGATGTACGACCAGGGTGTACTAGGCCGCTGGTGCTTGCCAGTTCACCAGAAGGAGTAGCGGCACTAGTACTGCTCTGCTCCATACGAGAGCCCTGCGGTTCTTGCACTTCAAGGACAGCATAAGTTCGGGGTCTGGTACGCCTGACCCTAGCAGGGACCACAACTCTGTCGTCAGAGCTATCTGTCATGGAGCCGCTGTCCTCTACAGGTTCGTATTCTGAGCCTGAACTTGACAGATGAGTGACTTCCTCTTCACTATCTGTCATGCTCAGAAACGTGTAGGCCTCTTCACTAGTGTACCTTCGATTTGCCATTTTGGGCTCTAAATTTAGGGGTACACTAGTGAGACTCACAGGCAAAAAAGCTCCTGACTGTTAGCGACTGATTCAAAACGCTACCAAAAAACTGTTAGCGATCGCAGAGATCAGGCCTGACTCTGCGAACGCTGCAGTTATGTGTGCTTAGTGTTTTGTAAGTGACAGTTATCGATCGATACTGCACTTGGGTGGGCTGGGCTGGGCTGGGCCGAGGGGCAAAACGAAGGTGCTAGCAGGTATCTGGGCTGATCCCGCTAACACTGCGTTTATGGGAACCCTAAACTGCTGGGGAGTATAGATCTGATCGGATCAGATATCGATCCGTTCAGATACTATAGCACTAAGGGAGGTGTATGCTGCGTGCACAGGTTTTAGCGGTACTGGCGCTAACCTGACGCTGCCTGGGGCGACGCAGACCTTATCAGATCCTAAAAACGTAACATATCACCGCCGGGCAATTAGGGGGTTAAACCTTTATAAGGTAATAAACGGCGGGTGCCCTAAAACTATAATAAACTATAATAAACTACAAAAAACAAACTAGCTAACCAGCGTCACCCGTAACACTTATACGGTGATCGCTGGTGAAAGGGTTAACTAGGGGGCAATCAAGGGGTTAAAACCTTTAGCAGGTAGTATATGGGGGTCCCTGTCGCTATAAAACACTGACAGCGAACCTATATACTTACCTCCCTAACTAGCGTCACCTGTGTCACTAATACAGCGATCAGAAAAACGATCGCTTAGAGACACTGGCGACGGGGGGTAATCAAGGGGTTAACTTTTATTAGGGGGGGTTAGGGGGGTACCCTGGACCTAAAGGGGGGTACCCTAGACCTAAAGGGGGCTAACCAAACTGCCCTAACACTTGTAACTGACACAAACTGACACCAATGCAAAAAAAAAAAAAACTGCTATTGGTGTCAGAGTGACAGGGGGTACAGGGGGGTGATCGGGGGTGATCGGGGGGTGACTGGGGGGTGAAAAGTGGGCCTGCGTGTTCTACTGTAAGTGTAGTGTTGGTGCACTTACTTGGATGTCTTCTCTCCTCTGCGCCGGGACGAAAAGACCGGCTCAAGGAGGGATGACATCACTTCCTTTCCCTCTGTTTACATTACAGAGGGAAAGGAAGCGTTTTCATTCGCCGGGAGCGATCGGGAGGGGGTGGCCAACAATGGATCCGATCGGACCCCCCACCCGCGGGAAGCAGGTCACGTATGGGAACGTGGTTCTGCCTGCCCGTGCCATTCTGCCGCAGTATATCTGCGTTAGGCGGTCGGCAAGTGGTTAAATAAACAATCCCCTCTTCAGTCCATCATGAATACTGCTTCCAGACTCATCCACCTTACAAACCGCTCAGCGTCTGTTACCCCCTCTCTGCCAATCTCTCCATTGGCTGCCACTCACCCAACAAATTTAATTCAAAAGACTAACAATAAGTTACAAAGCCATCCACAACTCTTCCCCCAGCTACATCACTAACCTAGTCTCAAAATATCAACCTAATCGTCCTCTTTGTTCCTCCCAAGACATCCTGCTCTCTAGTTCTAATGTCACCTCCTCCCATATTTGCCTCCAGGACTTCACCCAAGCCTCTCCCATCCTCTGGAATACCCTACCCCAATCTGCCAGACTATCTCCAAATCTATCTACTTTTAGTTGATCCCTGAAAACTTTTCTCTTCAGAGAAGCCTACCCTGCCTCCACCTAAAGACTGTTCTTTTATTTTCTTCATCAGCTCATCCCCCACAGTTATTACCCTTTCGTATCACTTGACCCTCCCTCTTAGATTGTAAGCTCTAATGAGCAGGGCCCTCTGATTCCTCCTGTATTGCATTGTATTGTAATTGTACTGTCTGCCCTACTGTTGTAAAGCGCTGCACAAACTGTTGGCGCTCTATAAATCCTGTATATTAATAATATACGGTATACTTTAATTCCCACTCTCCCACTTTCCTTCCTTTACAGATCAAATATGATTCATTCATAAGAAAATAGAGTGGCTTGGAAAAATACCACATTATGACCACTAGATGAGGCTCACCCT
This sequence comes from Lithobates septentrionalis, assembly GCA_037952835.1. Lineage (NCBI taxonomy): Eukaryota > Metazoa > Chordata > Amphibia > Anura > Ranidae > Lithobates > Lithobates septentrionalis. The sequence goes on from JBBDGP010001358.1 coordinate 6,289,031, forward strand.
CCTTATGAAGTAAGGGGGCAACAATGAATGGCATCAGTCCAAGGAGGGTGGCTGTGGTTGTTAGTCTGGGTGAATGGAGTTCTATGGGGTGTGTTTATAACATATTCATAGAGCTATTCATCCTGCAAAACTGCATGTACATTTCTTCTGTGTGAATGTGGGCAAAATCAAATGTTCTCCCACCTTCTTTCACTCCCTATGAGAGAAGGAAGGTGACCATGGATGCCATCAGTCCAGGCAAATTGGCTGTGGGTATTGTTAATCAGGGTGGGTGGAGTGTATCTATTAAAAAAAAAAGAAGAGAATTGCAGAACTATTTGTGCTTTAGGCTGGGTTCACACTTGCCTCAGCCACGATTCACAGCAGGGGGTCCAATGTCTCTGTGTTCACCAATTCTGGTGCGAATCGGGTCTGGATTTTTGTCTGAATTCGCAACTAAATCAGGACCAAAGACGCACAGGACCCTTTCCGAATGCGGACCGTGGCCTCCACGGAGCTGTGAGAACAGGCTCCATTGCGAGTCGGACACACTCTCCTGTCATGCGAATTGAATGCGGAAACACCCACATCCAATTTACATAAGTGTGAACCCAGCCTAAACTGCATTTACATTCCTGCTGTGCAAATGGTAAAAAAATCAAATGTTCCTCTATTTCAGTGGTCTCCCAATCCTTCCCCCCAATGATACCAGTGATGGGGTATTATTCCTTCCAATGATACCAAATATGGGGCACTATTCCTTCCAATGATACCAATGATGAGGCACTATTCCTCCCAATGATACCAAAGATGGGGCACTATTCCTTCCAATGATACCAACGAGGTCGCACTATTCCTCCCAATGATGCCAACAATGGGGCACTATTCCTCCTACTGATACCAATGATGGGGCACTATTCCTCCAACTGATACCAATGATGGGGCACTATTCTTCCCACTTATACCAACGGTGGGGCACTATTCTTCCCACTGATACCAATGGTGGGGCACTATTCCTCCCACTGATACCAATGGCGGGGCACTATTCCTCTCACTGATACCAATGATGGGGCACTATTCCTCCCACTGATACCAACAAGGGGGCATTATTCCTCCCAGTGATACCAATGATGGGGCACTATTCCTCCCACTGATACCAACAATGTAGCACTATTCCTCCCAGTGATACAAACAATAGGGCACTATTCCTCCCACTGATACCAACAAGGGGGCACTATTCCTCCCACTGATACCAACAAGGGGGCACTATTCCTCCCAGTGATACCAAAGATAGGACACTATTCCTCCCAGTGATACCAAAGATAGGACACTATTCCTCCCACTGATACCAACAAGGGGGCACTATTCCTCTCAGTGACACCAATGATGGAGCACTATTCCTTCCACTGATACCAACAAGGGGGCACTATTCCTCCCAGTGATACCAAAGATAGGACACTATTCCTCCCACTGATACCAACAAGGGGGCACTATTCCTCTCAGTGACACCAATGATGGAGCACTATTCCTTCCACTGATACCAACAAGGGGGCACTATTCCTCCCAGTGATACCAAAGATAGGACACTATTCCTCCCACTGATACCAACAAGGGGGCACTATTCCTCTCAGTGACACCAATGATGGAGCACTATTCCTTCCACTGATACCAACAATGGGGGCACTATTCCTTCCAATGATACCAACGAGGTCGCACTATTCCTCCCAATGATGCCAACAATGGGGCACTATTCCTCCTACTGATACCAATGATGGGGCACTATTCCTCCAACTGATACCAATGATGGGGCACTATTCTTCCCACTTATACCAACGGTGGGGCACTATTCTTCCCACTGATACCAATGGTGGGGCACTATTCCTCCCACTGATACCAATGGCGGGGCACTATTCCTCTCACTGATACCAATGATGGGGCACTATTCCTCCCACTGATACCAACAAGGGGGCATTATTCCTCCCAGTGATACCAATGATGGGGCACTATTCCTCCCACTGATACCAACAATGTAGCACTATTCCTCCCAGTGATACAAACAATAGGGCACTATTCCTCCCACTGATACCAACAAGGGGGCACTATTCCTCCCACTGATACCAACAAGGGGGCACTATTCCTCCCAGTGATACCAAAGATAGGACACTATTCCTCCCAGTGATACCAAAGATAGGACACTATTCCTCCCACTGATACCAACAAGGGGGCACTATTCCTCTCAGTGACACCAATGATGGAGCACTATTCCTTCCACTGATACCAACAAGGGGGCACTATTCCTCCCAGTGATACCAAAGATAGGACACTATTCCTCCCACTGATACCAACAAGGGGGCACTATTCCTCTCAGTGACACCAATGATGGAGCACTATTCCTTCCACTGATACCAACAAGGGGGCACTATTCCTCCCAGTGATACCAAAGATAGGACACTATTCCTCCCACTGATACCAACAAGGGGGCACTATTCCTCTCAGTGACACCAATGATGGAGCACTATTCCTTCCACTGATACCAACAATGGGGGCACTATTCCTCCCACTGATACTAACAAGGGGGCACTATTCCTCCCAATGATACCAATGATGGGGCACTATTTCCCCCAATGATACCAACGATAGGGCACTATTACTCCCCCAATACCAAATGTGGTGATGTTTACTCCCACTGATGCCAGGAAAATTCCCACTCCTGATGGTCACAGTCCGGCCCCCCTAAAACCTGAAGAACAATAAACTGGTCCCTTGTTTAGAACATTTGGAGACCCCTGCTCTATTTCCTCTGCAGTTCAAATGTGATTAATTCATAAAGCATAGAGTGGTTTGGGAAATAATACTTTGAGGCCACTAGATGGAGCCCCCTCTCCCATCTTTCCTTCGCTCAACAGGAGTGAAGGGGGAACGACTATGGATGCCATCACTCCAGGGAGAGCGGATCTAAATATTGGTAGTCTCAAGTTACATACAGACTGTGTAATTCTCAAAAAAATAAATAAATAAAATAGATGGATCTGATGATCATATGAAATAAGTACCGGTATTTATTTCCTATGATCACCACCTCCATCTTGTTTCCATAATGTGGAATTTTTCTGATTCACTCTATTCCAGCCTTTCTCAACCTTTGTAACAAGGATAAATCCTTGAAATAACTTTCTGGTTCTGATGGAACCCCTCCTAATAATTACTATATCTACAGCTTACAGTACAATAGTGTGTTGGCTACTGGAAAGAATGATCCTTACAATTGTGGTCAGTGGGAAGAATTCCCTTCTTACAGATAGCTAAAAAGATCATTGATATCAGTGGGAACTTATCTGATAGTTGCGGCTTGCTTAAGTAAACCCTAGCAACCTCTGGAGGAACCCTGGTTGAGAAAGGCTGCTCTATTCTGTATGAACAACATTCGACCTGTAGAGGAAATAGCCTAAGGCCCCTTTCACACGATCAGACCGTTCAGGTCCGCCTGTCAGTTTTAACAGCGGACCTGAACGGGCGCTTCATGTTAGCCTATGGAGCGACGGATGTCAGCGCAGACATGTCCGCTGACATCCGACCCGGTCCGCAAAAAGCAGAAGGGTGGCTCTACGTCCAGATCCGTCGCTGGCGGATCGGATTGGGTGAGATCTGATGAAAACGGACATGCTGTCCGTTTTCATCCGATCCCTCCATAGGCGGCAGCGGAGCCTGACAAGCCCCTCCCCGCTCAGTGAGCAGAGAGGGACCTGTCATTCGCCGGCTCAGCGGAGATCAACGGACAGATCTCCCGCTGAGCCAGAGGCAGAAATTGCCCCTTGCTTAAGGCAGTGGTTCTCAACCCTGTCCTCAAGTACCCCCAACAGGCCATGTTTTGGGAATTTCTCTTAGATAAAATAGCTGTCCAAAATACCAGGCCATTGATTCTGATTTAAAGCACCTGTGCAAGATAAAGGAAAACCTGCAAACATGGCCTGTTAGGGGTACTTGAGGACAGGGTTGAGAACCACTGGCTTAAGGAACCCCAAGCAACGTCTGGAGGAACCCTGGTTGAGAAAGGCTGCTCTATTCTGTATGAACAACATTCGACCTGTAGAGGAAATAGCCTAATAGTATTAGACTTTGCGCCCATTTGCACAAAATGAACACATGTACACGCAAGTTTTGCAATTTCTTTTATAGAAATACACATTACCAGTAAGGCCCCATTCACATATCACTCGTTCCCGCTACGCGATTTTTAAAGCACAATCATCACGCGATTCTGTGTGTCACACAGGGCCAGCCCATTCACTTGAATGGGCTACCCCATGCGCATATGTCACCTCGAAAAGAAGCTGCTGCTTTTCGGGGCAAGGCGCTTCGCGCAATTTTTAAAGGCGCAGCTTGCCGTGCAACAATCATGACAGAATCGCATCGCATTTGGGGTGTCATTGAAGGCTAGTGCCCCCCCCCCAAAGCGAATCACATATTTTGCACCCATTGACACGTGCTTTGGAATTCCAAATTGTGACGTGTGAATGGGGCCTAAGGGGAATAGGGGGACGTTGCTGCAGGTGACGACATTCATGTTGGGAGCAGCCCCTGGATGTCATTGGTCCAGGGGACTGTTCATCATCAGCCCAAGTAGTGTCAGGAAGTTCCAAACTTTATCCAAAAAGTTTTTGTTGGTATTTAATTTTACACTTAACATGGATATGCTTTAAAAAAAAAAAAGTCCAGCTAGATTTACTTCCAATCCTGCCCAGGAAGAATGATTTGTAATGAAATGACTGCTGTGGGCGAGAGACGTGTGATGTCCACCCCCTTGTAGAGAGCGACCCCCCCACCCGTCCCGTCTTGGTGGATCCCCAATGGGAGTGAATATCAGAATATCGTAATATCGGTTATCTCCAAACTGCACCTTCTATTCCTGAAGATTAAATACCCAACAAATCCTCCTCGCTGGTATTTAGCGGAGAACTGCAGGCGAGACTCACAACTCGTCATAAATATGTAAAGTCCAATGCGGTTTACTTCTGCTGCCTTTTTGTTCTTGCATGCAATACAAGGAAAAGAATCTTCCATAAAGTTTTGGGCCAAGAAAACGGAAGCAGGACTCTAATCATGGAGATTTATAGAGAAAGGGTGATGTGTTGCAAATGTTTTACCGGATTTGAAAATTTGTCCAGCAGCGTCACAAAGTGCAGGCAGAGGGTGACACCACCATTCACCGACACGGATGAGGTCTTCCCAGGCTGCTATGTAAAATATGTAGAGAGGGGAGGGGCAGAGGAGCTGGGCCAACACCGACAATAATTAGGCCCTCCCAAAAGAGGCGACTGCCATGATGTGCAAAAAAAGGAGAGGATGAGGTGGTGTCAGGGGAATCCTGTTTTCTTAAAGTGGGGAATTTCCAAAGCAGGTTTAAAGTGATTGTAAACGATCACCTTGTAAGGCAACCCATTCAGATTAAAGCAGAGTTCCACCCAAAAATGAAACTTCCGCTTTTCGGAATCCCCCCCCCCCCCCCCCGCTGTCTTCTGGGAGACACACGGGTCCCAGAAGACAGCAGGGACCAGTGGGATTGCGCATGCGCAGTAAGGAACCAGGAAGTAAAGCTGCAAGGCTTCACTTCCTGATTCCCTTACCGAAGATGGCTCCGCCTCCACCCGAGAGCCGAGGGACGGGTCAGCTTCGGGTGCGGACATCGCGGGCGCCCTATACAGGTGAGTGTCCTTATTTTAAAAGTCAGCAGCTGCAGTATTTGTAGCTGCCGACTTTAAAAAAAAAAAAAATTAGGTGTAACTCCGCTTTAAAATAGAAATGAAAGGTAAAACATTTTTGTATGGATAAAAAAAAATAAAAATTTAAAATACCTTTTTTTATAAGTGATCATATTTCCTCGGTTCTCAGCTGCATAAGAGATGGGGGGGAGGAGAAGCAAGAGCACACTGAGCTTCCCAGTAAATGGCTGTGCAGGGGAGGCGTGTCAGGACAAGTCTGACCATTGGAGGAGAGTAAACTGAGTTCCCAGCATAGCTAGAGAACTGACCACAGTGTGCTCTCCTGCTTAGTGTGGTCAGTTTTTAAATAGGAAAGCAGAGGGACTGGCAGGAACACCAGGGGTTTCACACAAAGAAAGCAATACAAAGAGAAGAGGAGACTTTCTCATACAACTACATGGTACAGCAGCCACATATCAGGAATATGAAATGTTGGGGTAACAAACGCTTTAAGCCCCCCGTTCACACTAGTACGGCTTTGAAATCGTTCTACTTCAGCGCAATTTAAAAAGCCGCACATCAAATTGCACTGCTGATTTCATTGCGGTTTGCGACTTCTTTTAACAGAAGTCTATGCAAGTTGCAATGAAATCAGCAAAAAGTAGTGCAGGAACCTTTTTCATATCACTGAACGGTTGTATTGCCGGCAATGGGGTGTGACTTGTCGTGTGATTTGGAACTGTCAAATCGCATGACAAGCCGCATCGGTGTGAACGGGGGCTAAAACGACATTGCAAGTAAGGAAAAGGCTTCCTCGCAGTGCCCCCTGAATTCTACACTCTAAGGGTTAAATGATCTATTAGGTCCAAGGCTCGGTTCACACATATGCAGTTTGCCTTTGAACTGTTTTTTGCAGTGCGTTTTGCGTCTTTGTACACAATTTTTTGATGCGCTTTGCTTTTCTTTTTTTTTTTTCAAAGATTTGACGTTTTAGTTGTTCGGCAGAATAAAAACCGTGAAACGCCCCCAAAAAATAAATGAAGCATCACAATACACTACAGTACATGCATTTCCGCAGCGTGCCCATTGAAGTCTTCTGAACCAAAATTACACTGTGTTGCATTTAAAAAAGCCCCGGGTCCCTTTCCAAAAATGCAGTGGCTGAAACGTGAACGTATCTCATAGGAAACCATGTTAAATGGACTGTAGTGCGCTTCTGCAAAACGCACTAAAAAACACAGGTGTGAACTAGACCTTAAGGCTGCAAAAAAGCGATTTTAGGCTAAATTTACACTTGTGGCTGGGGGGGGTTGGCAAAAACAGGCAGTTAAGCTGCATTCACAATGCAGAGTCCATAGCCTTACACTGGACTGGAAAAGTCCACTACCGAACTGTAGGGGAGGAGAGCGCCACCTGCTGGTGGTGCAGAGGATCAGTTAAGTACCAGTGCTTTTTGCACCCCTTAGCCCTCGTTCACATGGAATGCGGCATTGAAACCGTGCGACTTCATCTGAAATCACACCATTTCAAAGCCCCAGCGTAACTTCAGGTGCGACTTGGAAGACATCGGTGCGGCTTCATGCAATTGCACCCAATATCGCCAGAAGTAGTGCAGGAGCTACTTTTTGAAATTGATGCGGCACCACAAAGTTGGCGTCACACCGATTTGGACACTGCCATTGCTGACAATAGGGTGGGACTTGGCATGTGATTTGACCGGTCAATTTGCGGGACAAGTCGCTCTGGTGTGAACGGGGGGGCTTAGACCTAAACTAGCATTTAACCCTTGCAGTGTTGGGGCAGCCTGACTACAAGGGAACATTTTTCCTTTCCCCGGGAGATATACTTTAAACGCTTACGTTCAATGTTAAAAGCCTAACTAAAGGCACTTTTTCGTAGTGTCATAAAGAGTGGAGAGGGGTTAGAACACCTGTCAGGTTTTTATTGCTGTCTGTGTCCCCGTTAGGAAGATTCATCCTCTCTGTATGTCCTGTTTACAATTATCATTGAACGTGAAAGAAAATCCCAAATTTGTGTCACTAGAACAGGAATAGAGGGGAAACCTTCCAATGGGGACACTGGTTCTAATAGCAACCAGGGGTTCCCTCACTTCTTTTTTTCAGTAAGAGCCCCAAAACTTGGAATTTTGGGGCTCAACAACTTCTCACTCTGAACACACCGGTATCCAGAGGGGGCAGAGAGTAGGATCATCGAGTGTGACCTTTCTCTGTGCAGGGACAGTCATATTCCCTGCAGGCTTTTTTACTCCAGGTTGTCTGATCCCCCACTAGGGGGAGCTCAGCAACCTCACACATGTCAGTACTCCATTGCGTGTGACCTTCTTTTCCTATGTTATATCAAATTATCTGCTAAAGCTGACTACACTCTCCCGCAGCTTCTGTGTCTTTTTTTTTTTTCTCCTTATCTTTGGAGGCTTTTTAAAATTAAATCCGTGGAAATATTTTTTTTTTTTTTGGCAAATGGTAAACTATTTTATAACCATATTTTTCTCAAAATATCTATGCAGTGTATGTGTTTATGGAATGATTGTATGAGATATACATTTTTTTCTCACATTTTGACCATGAGATAAATAAAAGATACTTCTTAGAATTTTTGGAGATAGGACTACCAAATGTTAAGAAGATAAGATAAAGAAAAAAAAAACTTTTCAAAGCATATTTTGTATTTTATTCTTACCAAAGAAGCACAAAGGTGCGCTATGTACAGAGTGCAGGGTTCAGGAGTGCGTTGTGTACAAAGTGCAGAGTTCAGGAGTGCGTTGTGTACAGAGTGCAGAGTTCAGGGGTGCGCTGTGTGCTGAGTTCAGGGGTGTGCTGTGTAAAGAGTGCAGAGTTCAGGGGTGCGCTGTGTGCTGAGTTCAGGGGTGCGCTGTGTACAGAGTGCAGAGTTCAGGGGTGCGCTGTGTGCTGAGTTCAGGGGTGTGCTGTGTGCAGAGTTCAGGGATGCGCTGTGTGCAGAGTTCAGGGATGCGCTGTGTGCAGAGTTCAGTGGTCAGGGGTGTGCTATGTACAGAGTGCAAAGTTCAAGAGTGCGCTGTGTGCAGAGTTCAGGGGTGCGCTGTGTACAGAGTGCAGAGTTCAGGGGTGCGCTGTGTGCTGAGTTCAGGGGTGTGCTGTGTGCAGAGTTCAGGGATGCGCTGTGTGCAGAGTTCAGGGATGCGCTGTGTGCAGAGTTCAGTGGTCAGGGGTGTGCTATGTACAGAGTGCAAAGTTCAAGAGTGCGCTGTGTGCTGAGTTCAGGGGTGTGCTGTGTGCAGAGTTCAGGGATGCGCTGTGTGCAGAGTTCAGGGGTGCGCTGTGTGCAGAGTGCAGAGTTCAGGAGTGTGTTGTGTACAAAGTGCAGAGTTCAGGAGTTCATCATGTACAGAGTTCAGGAGTGCATTATGTACAAAGTGTAGAGTTCAGGAGTGTGTTATGTACAGTGTTCAGGAGTGCTTTATGTACAGAGTGCATAGTTCAGGAGTGCACTGTGTGCAGAGTTCAGGGGTGCGCTATGTACAGAGTGCAGTGTTCGGGAGTGCAGTGTTCGGGAGTGCGCTGTGTGCAGAATGCACAGTTCAGGGGTGCGCTGTGTACAAAGTGCAGAGTTCAGGGGTGCGCTGTGTACAGAGTTCAGGGGTGCGCTGTGTACAGAGTGCAGGGGTGCACTGTGTACAGAATGCAGAGTTCAGGGGTGCGCTGAGTTCAGAAGTGCGCTGTGTGCAGAGTTCAGGGGTGCGCTGTGTACAGAGTGCAGAGTTCAGGGGTGCGCTGTGTACAGAGTGCAGAGTTCAGGGGTGCGCTGTGTGCAGAGTTCAGGGGTGTGCTGTGTGCAGAGGTCAGGGATGCGCTGTGTGCAGAGTTCAGTGGTCAGGGGTGTGCTATGTACAGAGTGCAAAGTTCAAGAGTGCGCTGTGTACAGAGTGCAGAGTTCAGGGGTGCGCTGTGTACAGAGTGCAGAGTTCAGGGGTGCGCTGTGTGCTGAGTTCAGGGGTGTGCTGTGTGCAGAGTTCAGGGATGCGCTGTGTGCAGAGTTCAGGGATGCGCTGTGTGCAGAGTTCAGTGGTCAGGGGTGTGCTATGTACAGAGTGCAAAGTTCAAGAGTGCGCTGTGTGCAGAGTTCAGGGGTGCACTGTGTGCAGAGTGCAGAGTTCAGTAGTGTGTTGTGTACAAAGTGCAGAGTTCAGGAGTTCATCATGTACAGAGTTCAGGAGTGCATTATGTACAAAGTGTAGAGTTCAGGAGTGTGTTATGTACAGTGTTCAGGAGTGCTTTATGTACAGAGTGCATAGTTCAGGAGTGCACTGTGTGCAGAGTTCAGGGGTGCGCTATGTACAGAGTGCAGTGTTCGGGAGTGCAATGTTCGGGAGTGCGCTGTGTGCAGAATGCACAGTTCAGGGGTGCGCTGTGTACAAAGTGCAGAGTTCAGGGGTGCGCTGTGTACAGAGTTCAGGGGTGCGCTGTGTACAGAGTGCAGGGGTGCACTGTGTACAGAATGCAGAGCTCAGGGGTGCGCTGAGTTCAGAAGTGCGCTGTGTGCAGAGTTCAGGGGTGCGCTGTGTACAGAGTGCAGAGTTCAGGGGTGCGCTGTGTGCAGAGTTCAGGGGTGTGCTGTGTGCAGAGTTCAGGGATGCGCTGTGTGCAGAGTTCAGTGGTCAGGGGTGTGCTATGTACAGAGTGCAAAGTTCAAGAGTGCGCTGTGTACAGAGTGCAGAGTTCAGGGGTGTGCTGTGTACAGAGTGCAGAGTTCAGGGGTGCACTGTGTACAGAGTGCAGAGTTCAGGGGTGCGCTGTGTGCAGAGTTCAGGGTTGCGCTGTGTGCAGAGTTCAGGGGTGCGCTGTGTGCAGAGTTCAGTGGTCAGGGGTGTGCTATGTACAGAGTGCAAAGTTCAAGAGTGCGCTGTGTGCAGAGTTCAGGGGTGCGCTGTGTGCAGAGTTCAGGGGTGTGCTGTGTACAAAGTGCAGAGTTCAGGAGTGTGTTGTGTACAAAGTGCAGGGTTCAGGAGTGCATCATGTACAGAGTTCAGGAGTGCATTATGTACAAAGTGTAGAGTTCAGGAGTGTGTTATGTACAGTGTTCAGGAGTGCTTTATGTACAGAGTGCATAGTTCAGGAGTGCACTGTGTGCAAAGTTCAGGGGTGCGCTATGTACAGAGTGCAGAGTTCGGGAGTGCGCTGTGTGCAGAATGCACAGTTCAGGGGTGCGCTGTGTACAAAGTGCAGCGTTCAGGGGTGCGCTGTGTACAGAGTGCAGGGGTGCGCTGTGTACAGAATGCAGAGTTCAGGGGTGTGCTGAGTTTAGAAGTTCGCTGTGTGCAGAGTTCAGGGGTGCGCTGTGTGCAGAGTTCAGGGGTGCGCTGTGTACAGAGTGCGGGGGTGCGCTGTGTACAGAGTGCAGAGTTCAGGGGTGCGCTGTGTGCAGAGTTCAGGAGTGCGCTATGTGCACAGTTCAGGGGTGCGCTATGTGCAGAGTTCAGGGGTGCGCTATGTGCAGAGTGCAAAGTTCAAGGGTGCTCTGGACGGTGTCAGTAGTTTATTTATTTTTTTTTACATTTTTTTATACATTTTTTACAAATATATTTCTTTCTTTTTTTTTTACAATTTAATTTCTTTTTTTTTTCACAATTCTTTTTTGGGGGGAGGAGGTTGGCAGTGATTTGTATCAGTAGGGAAGTGGACGGTGTCAGTAGTTTTTTTTCTTTCTTTTTTTTTTACAATTATTTATTTTTTACAATTTCCTGTTTCTTTTTTATTAGTTTTACTATATATATATATATATATATATATATATATATATATATATATATATATATATATATATATATATATATATATATATATATTTTCAATGCTTTCTTTTTTTTTTTGGGGGGGGGGGGGGGTGGACGGTGTTTGTTTTAGTTATTTTTTTAAAATAATTTTTACAATTTCATTTTTAAATATTTATTACAATTCTTTTTTTTTAAATAAATTAAACCCTGTTGGGGGGGCTTTGGTGTGCTATCAGGGGTCTAAACAGACCTCTTACATCTCTACTTTGAGACAGGGAAAGGGACTGAAGACACAAATCCCCAGTCCCTTTCTCAGCAGCACTGAAGATGAATGGGCAAGAGAGAGGCTCCTCTCCATTCATAAACTGAAGCATTGTAAACACAGTTCCTCAGCACGATCCTCAGTTATGAATGGATAGTCAGTGATCATTCAGAAAAGGAAGGAGCCAGTAAATTACATATATACTGGCTCCTTCCTCCTTCCTCCGAAGGGGGAACCGGAGGAGCACAAAGGGCCCAGAGGAGGGCATAGGGGGCCCAGAGTTTAGGCTCATTTAATGGGCAGTTGGGGATGATCGGTGCGGCGTTGGGGGGAGTTACAAGCACCAATCTCCCTGTGTGTCTTTCAATGAAGCAGCTAAAAGCTGTGGGAGGGAGAGGAGGAGAAGCGTCTGTTAGCTGCTTCATTGAAAGCCGCACAGGGAGATCGGTGCTGGTAACTCCCCCTCACCACCGTCCCGATCAGTGCAGGGGACAAAACCGGGGAGAGACTTGGTCCGGGGACTGTCCGTGGAAACTGGAGATGTCTGGTCACCCTACTTTAAACCCCCCCTCTGCCTGTGAAACAGCGCAAAGTACAGTAATTACTGTATTTTTAAAAAATGTTTTTTTACATTACACCTTTTTTTATTTTTTATCAACTTTATTGCTATCCCAAGGGATGAACAACATCCCTTGGGAGAGCATGGGCTGTGACAGGTCTTAAAATTCTAAAAACTACACCCAAGGGAGTGGAAAAATGGACTTTGTAGGCACCAATCATAAAATTCAATATGAATGTTTTATTATACAAAAAAACAAAAACATTTAAAAAAAACATTGCAGTACAAAGCAAGGCAATAGCTGATGCTCTCTCACATTCGAATTAAAGCATACAGAGGGATAGCCCTCAAAACATAACCCTCTATTCAATATATGAGACAACAAACTAAAATAGCTCTACATGTTTCGCAATTGAATGCTTCTTCAGGAGCAGTTTGAGTCACCTGTATTGGGGAGAGAGAAGAGAGAGAGAGAGAGAGAGCGAGAGAGGACAAACACCAAAATAATACACAATATTAATATTCACTTTATTATTATTATTATTATACGAGATTTATACAGTTTACTCAGCGCTTTACAATGTATAAGGGGGACAACACAATTACAGTACAGTTCAATACAAAAGGTACAGGAGGGCCCTGCTCGTAGAGCTTACATTCTAAAGGGAGGGGGTGGTGGTACAAAAGGTAATAGCTGCAAAGAATGATTTGATGGGGGTAGAGTCTTCACTTAGAGTCTTGTTAATCGCGTTTCAGTTAGTATCCATGAACACCATAAGGGAGCCAACCGGTGGATCTATCAACCAACAAGCATATGGTGACAATCAATCACATGCGGGGACATGTCTGGTAAAAAAGCCATAGAGTAAGTTACGCCTGGGGCCATAATGGAGTGAGAAGTCCCGGCTACCAAGGAGGAGTTTAGGGAGAGGAAAAAAAAGAAGGGGGGGGGGGGGTAGCCGGGACTTCTCACTCCATTATTTTGGTGTTTGTCCTCTCTCTCTCTCTCCCCAATACAGGTGACTCAAACTGCTCCTGAAGAAGCATTCAATTGCGAAACATGTAGAGCTATTTTAGTTTGTTGTCTCATATATTGAATAGAGGGTTATGGTTTCCCTCCCTGTTTTGAGGGCTATCCCTCTGTATGCTTTAATTCGAATGTGAGAGATCATCAGCTATTGCCTTGCTTTGTACTGCAATGTTTTTTTTAAATGTTTTTGGTTTTTTGTATTTTTTGTATAATAAAACATTCATACTGAATTTTATGATTGGTGCCTACAAAGTCCATTTTTCCACTCCCTTGGGTGTAGTTTTTAGAATTTGTAGATTTAGGACGTTGGCATTGCTCTACCTATTAAGTCTCCACAGTCCATCCTGTGGTGAGACTTGGTAATCCTGTTCATGCTCTGTGACAGGTCCTCAGTTCCATGCACAGAACACAGCGCTACTCCCCACAATTAGGATTTTGGCGCCTGGGCACAAAGCCGATAGAAGAGTTGGCTCGGGTGAGGACAGTGCTGGAACCCATGGTCAGGTAAGTGTCCTTTTTTTTTTTTAACCTGAGTGGACAACCGCTTTAATTTTTCTGTGCTTTCACCTGAAATTTTTTTTTTCCCCTCGGTGACAGGTTCTCTTTAAAACATAAAAAAGAAAAAAAAAAGTTCTACAAAAAATGACATTTGAAGAGAAGCTACCAAGGCAGCCTTTCCTACAGATCTACAGAATTAATTAGGAGGGAGTATTGATAAATCCGGGTCATGTGACACCTTTCTGCGGTTTGGGCGGCGAGCTGCATTTCAATCAGATGAAGGGACCAAACATTCCGGCGTTCATTAATTTTCCAATTCTGCACCTTTCACAGATCTGTTTTCCCCATCCCTCCCGCTTAACAAACAACGCCGCTCAGAGAATGATCTCCCTTTAAATGAACTGCACACCAATTATATCCATGATTCATGAGTCCGGAGCGGCGGCAGATAAGACTTGTTAGTGGAAACCTCACAGTAATAGAGCGCCAGGCATTCTATTGTCTTATTATGCCACCTTCTGGAATCTGGACAATGAAAGGGACATCGAAGAGAAATAGGCAAAAGGAGAAAAGCGATATAATATACACTGCATTACCAAAAGTATTGGGACGCCTGCTTTGAGATAGATATAGATATATAGATAGATAGAGATATATAGATATATATATAGATAGAGATATATATATATATATATATATATATATATATATATATATATAGAGATATATCTATATATATAGATAGAGATATATATATATATATATATATATAGATATAGATATAGATATATATATATATACACACACACATATCAACTTTAATAGCATCCCACTCTAATGCCCTGTACACACGATCGGACATTCCGACAACAAAATCCATGTTTTTTTTTCCGACCGATGTTGGCTCAAACTTGTCTTGGATACACACGGTCACACAAATGTTGTGGGAAATTCCGAACGTCAAGAACGCGGTGACATACGACGAGCCGAGAAAAATGAAGTTCAATAGCTAGTGCGGCTCTTTTGCTTGATTCCGAGCATGCGTGGAACTTTGTGCGTCGGAATTGTGTACACATGATCGGAATTTACGACAACGGATTTTGTTGTCGGAAAATTTGAGAACCAGCTCTCAAATTTTTGTCGGGAAAATCCGATCGTGTGTACGGGGCATTAGTCTGTAGGGTTCAATATTGAGTTGGCCCGCCCTTTACAACTATAACAGCTTCAACTCTTCTGGGAAGGCTATTCACAAGGTTTAGGAGTGTGTCTATGGGAATGTTTGACCATTCCTCCAGAATGCGCATTTGTGAGGTCAGGCACTGATGTTGGATGAGAAGGCCTGCCTCGCAGTCTAAGCGCTAATTCCTGTGGCTTCACTTGAAATTGCACACATTTCAAAGCCGCATGTCAGTGTGTAACTTGGCTGACATCTGTGCGACTTCATGCACAGATATCTATGCAAGTCACACCAGAAATCCCGAAAAATAGTGCAGGAACCACAAAGTCGGCGTCGCACTGATTTGAACAGTTCCGCTGCCGACAAAAGAGTGCGACTTATGCCATTTGGACCTGTGTGAACGGGGGCTAAAAGTGGTCCTAGACCCTTACATCAGAGTTGTCAAACTCAATTTCATTGCAGGATGCATTAGCAATATGGTTTCCTTCAAACTGCCAGTTGTATCATTAAGACTAGATGTCCTTTCCCTCCAATCAGCTCTCACTGAGCTCTGTAGAATGTAACTTCAGTTCCCGCCCCCTGCTTTCCGAAAGCTCAGACAAAGCTAAATAAAATTCTGGACTTTGAAAGACTATAGAGAAGAGAAGACTGCAGATAAACAGGTACAACTTATGTAGGAGGTTTTGTTTCATCGCTGTGTATCACCTAAGGTCAGTCACTTCAATGGGTATATGTGAGGCACGTGTCAAACAAAGTCCGTGGGCCAAAGCCCACCCACCAGGCCATTTCACGTGGCACTTCTCCTGCAGCTGCAACACTCAGTTCTGCCCCCACCTCGAATCAGAAGCAGAGAGGACGACAGAACTCCTCTGCCAGATCCTGCACTTCTTCGTGCAGCCATAGAGAAGCTCGCCTCTGCCCCCCTCCGTCTCAGCAATCAGCAGCAGAGAGGAGGCGTGAACTCCTTCTACAGATCCTGTGCCTCTCTGTGCAGTGGCAGTACCCCCTTCATCTCCACCTCCCCTGGTCTCAGCATTCAGGAGACTCTGGCAGCCAACACCAGTCCTCCTCTGGTCCTCCTCCAGACCCCCACACCTTCTGCTTCCCATCTCCTCCCCAGCAGC
This sequence comes from Lithobates septentrionalis, assembly GCA_037952835.1. Lineage (NCBI taxonomy): Eukaryota > Metazoa > Chordata > Amphibia > Anura > Ranidae > Lithobates > Lithobates septentrionalis. Next base: position 6,305,132 of record JBBDGP010001358.1, read on the forward strand.
AGCACAAGGTAAGGGGGTGCACAGTGATGTAAGGGAGGGTGAGGGGCTCTTGACATCTGATGTAAAGGAGGGGGGGGGTGCTATTGACATCTAGTAATGATACAATTGGCAGTTTGAGAACAACCATATTGCTAATGCGTCCCGCAATGAAATAATGAAATTGAGTTTGGCAACTCTCATGTAAGGGTCTAAAACTAGCGGCTCTCCAGCTGTTGCGAAACTACAAAGTCCCATCATGCCTCTGCCTGTGGGAGTCAGGCTTGTAACTATCAGCCTTGCAATGTTTCATGGGATTTGTAGTTTTGCAACAGCTGGAGGGCCGCCAGTTTGAGACCCCTGGTCTAGAACCACTTTTAGCCCCCCGTTCACACAGGTCCAAATGGCATAAGTCGCACTCTTTTGTCGGCAACGGAACTGTTCAAATCAGGGCGACACCGACTGTGGTTCCTGCACTATTTTTGGGGATTTCAGGTGTGACTCGCATAGAAGGGATTGTTCCACTCGCCCTCAAGCAAGGCATCATCAAACCCCTCCTAAAGAAACCCAACCTTGACCCTAAAGATCCTATCTACCGCAGACCGGTTACAAGCCTCAACAAGATTATGGAAAAAGCAGTAGTACAACACCTACAACGCCACTTGGACACACACACACAAACTCTTGGACCCACTGCAATCAGGCCTCCGCCCAGGCCATGGCACAGAAACTGCACTTCTCAAAATATGGGACGACGCCCTCGAAGCAGCAGATGACGGAGAATCATGTCTCCTGGTACTGTTGGACCTCAGTGCAGCGTTCGACACAGTGGACCATAATACCCTACTCATCCGCCTCACAGAAGTAGCTGGAGTCTCAGATTCAGATCTACCATGGTTCGCATCCTTCCTACAAAATCATTCACAGACAGTAAAACTAGGAGCCTTCACCTCTGAAACTCGCGCAATTTCTTGTGTAGTCCCTCAAGGTTCACCCTCATCACCAGTGCTCTTCAACATCTACATCCGTCCACTCCTCCAAATCTTTAGAAAAATCGGACCTCCGCTTCCACTCATACACTGATGACACCCAACTCTACTTTCGCATCACCGGTCAAAAAAGACCACTACCAGCGACTAGAAAAATGCCTCACATTGATAAGACGACTGGATGACCACGAGCTCCCTCAAACTCAACGGATCCAAAACAGAGCTTCTTCTCCTCCACGAAAAACGTAATACAAAAACTAAGACCCCATGGACACCACCCACCATCCTTGGACAGACCATCTCCCCAAGCACCAAAGCCAAAAGTCTCGGAGTCATCTTTGACTCAGAAATGTCGATGGATGCACAAATAGGATCGGTAGTCAGTGGATCTCACCATCTTCTTCACCTACTACGTAGACTCATCCCGTTCATTCCAGAAGAGGACAAAGCAGCAGTAGTTGGAACAATCATCAATTCCCAGCTCGACTACGCAAACTCCCTCTACATAGGACTACCCAATACCAGATTGCACGCCTACAAAGTCATCCAAAACACTGCAGCAAGACTGGTAACAGGAAAAAAAAACCCTGGGAATCCATCTCCGCATCCCTGAGGAGCCTACATTGGCTAACCGTAAAATACCAGATCACTTTCAAGACCCTCTTCCTCACCCACAAATGCACTCAAGGAAACGCTCCACAATACCTATGCGAGAAAATAAAACACTACACACCTAAGCACAGTCTTCGATCAACCAACCAAAACCTCCTCTTCATTCCCAAGTCCCGCTACTAATCAAAGGGAAAATGAAGGTTCGCAGTCCAAGGACCACGGCTATGGAATGCTCTACCCGCCAGCATCCGCATGGAAGAAAATCATCGGACCTTCAGAAGAAAACTCAAGACCCATCTCTTCTAAGAAACAGGACTAACAGCACGGATCAAGCGCCTTGAGGCGATTCAGTTCACATTTGCAGCGCTATACAAATCTTTCATTCATTCATAGATATCTGTGCATGAAGTCGCACTGATGTTGTCTGCCAAGTTGCACCTGAAGTTGAAAACTGAAATGCGGCTTTGAAATTTGTGCGATTTCAAGTGAAGTCACACGATTTCAAAGTCAGACTCGATGTGAACGGGGTCTAAAGGTGCATTTGGGTGCCAAGGACGTGGTTGCCCCCCACCCCCTCTCCAAAAAAAAAAAAAAATTCTATATATATATATATATATATATATATATATATATATATATATATATATATATATATATATATATATATATATATATATATATGTATATATGTGTGTGTGTATATATATATGTGTGTATATACAGTGGCTTGCGAAAGTATTTGGCCCCCTTGAACTTTTCAACCTTTTGCCACATTTCAGGCTTCAAACATAAAGATATAAAATTTTTATTTTTTGTGAAGAATCACCAACAAGTGGGACACAATTGTGAAGTGGAACGAAATCTTTTGGATTTTTGAAACTTTTTTAACTAATTAAAAAATGAAAAGTGGGGCGTGCAAAATTATTCGGCCCCCTTGCGTTAATACTTCGTAGAGTCACCTTTTGCTGCGATTACAGCTGCAAGTCGCTTGGGGTATGTCTCTATCAGTTTTGCACATCGAGAGATTGAAATTCTTGCCCATTCTTCCTTGCAAAACAGCTCGAGCTCAGTGAGGTTGGATGGAGAGCGTTTGTGAACAGCAGTTTTCAGCTCTTTCCACAGATTCTCGATTGGATTCAGGTCTGGACTTTGACTTGGCCATTCTAACACCTGGATACGTTTATTTGTGAACCATTCCTTTGTAGATTTTGCTGTATGTTTGGGATCATTGTCTTGTTGGAAGATAAATCTCCGTCCCAGTTTCAGGTCTTTTGCAGACTCCAACAGGTTTTCATCCAGAATGGTCCTGTATTTGGCTGCATCCATCTTCCCCTCAATTTTAACCATCTTTCCTGTCCCTGCTGAAGAAAAGCAGGCCCAAACCATGATGCTGCCACCACCATGTTTGACAGTGGGGATGGTGTGTTTAGTGTGATGAGCTGTGTTGCTTTTACGGCAAACATATCGTTTTGCATTGTGGCCAAAAAGTTTGATTTTGGTTTAATTGGACCAGAGCACCTTCTTCCACATGTTTGGTGTGTCTCCCAGGTGGCTTGTGGCAAACTTTAGACGAGACTTTTTATGGATATCTTTGAGAAATGGCTTTCTTCTTGCCACTCTTCCATAAAGGGCAGATTTGTGCAGTGTACGACTGATTGTTGTCCTATGGACAGACTCTCCCACCTCAGCTGTAGTTCTCTGCAGTTCATCCAGAGTGATCATGGGCCTCTTGGCTGCATCTCTGATCAGTCTTCTCCTTGTCTGAGCTGAAAGTTTAGAGGGACAGCCAGGTCTTGGTAGATTTGCAGTGGTCTGATACTCCTTCCATTTCAAAATGATCGCTTGCACAGTGCTCCTTGGGGTGTTTAAAGCTTGGGAAATCTTTTTGTATCCAAATCCGGCTTTAAACTTCTCCACAACAGTATTACAGACCTGCCTGGTGTGTTCCTTGGTCTTCATGATGCTCTCTGCGCTTTCAACAGAACCCTGAGACTATCACAGAGCAGGTGCATTTATACAGAGACTTGATTACACACAGGTGGATTCTATTTATCACCATCAGTCATTTAGGAAAACATTGGATCATTCAGAGATCCTCGCTGAACTTCTGGAGTGAGTTTGCTGCACTGAAAGTAAAGGGGCCGAATAATTTTGCACGCACCACTTTTCAGTTTTTTAATTGCTAAAAAAGTTTAAAATATCCAATAGATTTCGTTCCACTTCACAATTGTGTCCCACTTGTTGGTGATTCTTCACAAAAAATTAAAATTGTATATCTTTATGTTTGAAGCCTGAAATGTGGCAAAAGGTTGAAAAGTTCAAGGGGGCCGAATACTTTCGCAAGCCACTGTATATGTGTGTGTATATATATATATATATATATATATATATATATATATATATATATATATATATATATATATATATATACCAACAGTTTTGATGTTGGTTTCATAATAACCTAATAGATAATGGCTGAATATTTATAAATTCTATAGTCTTAAAATCATTAAAAGCAGTCAATTCAATTTTTTAACAATTTATTGATAAACTTAATTTTTCATTTTTTTGTCGTATTATTTTACAGACATTAAGGTTTAAACCACTGGAGGCATTTTTGTTCATTTGCAAGTAAACAGACCTTGAATGGAATTAAAATCCCTTTAAGCCTCTGTAAAATGAGGTCACAAAAGAAGGACACAACGTAATATAAATTGTACAAAAAATATACAGTTACAGACATTAAATGTGTTTTGTTTTTGTTTTTTATAAACGAAAAATACAAAAACCTTTAAAGCCAGAGTGTAATGAATTAAAAATTTGGTTTAAAAAAAAAAAAGAAAAAAAAGTGCAATGTAAAAAGTTGTCAAAAAGGAATCGAGAGGTAAAATAATGGAGTGGTGATATTATCCGCCAACATTTCCTATCAGGTCATGGATGCTTTAAAACTGAACTCCAGGCAGATATATAAAAAAAATAATAAAAAGACAAATATGAACATAGTGATGTATCAAATAAACACTCCTCATGCTTGAGAGCACAGGCCTGAGAAATTTTCTGACTTATCAATCTGGAAAAAAAGTGGAAGATGATGACACATGGGCCATCCGTCATAACCAACGAGTAATTGGTCTTCCTAAAAAAGGAAGAAGTTGTAATCAGGTTCATTCTTTTGGCTCTAATCATATCCATATTCTAATCCCAGGAGTGCAAGGTAATCTCCTTGAGATGAACCAGAACAAGACCATACTTTATGGCAGTTATGGGGTTTGGCCACTAGATGGTGCCATCAATTTAGTTGTCATCTAGCACCCTCCTCCTGCAGGTGCACCATAACCCATCGGTAATGATTTTTGGGCAGTGTTCCTCAATGAACGACAGAGAAATGTATGTTTATATCCTAGTCAAAGTACCAGAATGCGTCTTGATATCAACCTCCTGTAATACCCTGTAAGAGTGGGAGAGGGAGACCCGGCAATGAGAGCCAGACTCTGCTGCGGTGCACGAGTGAGCCGTGTCCTGCTGGTCCTTCAGTGGGCTGGTTGAGTGTTCTTGACCGAGCTATGCTGTTACTGTTGTAATGGTAGTCAGGGATCTGGCTGTAATGTGTGGCAGAGGTGCGGAGATCTCAAGACTGGCTGCACAAAATTTACAAAGCCTCATTCCCGTATATATATTTCAAACTGTATATTCAGATGCTTGCCAGGAGTTCAGCTTTAAGATTTAAAAAAAGGACACGTAAACCCTTTAACAGAATTCATCACATTTTAAAGAGCTAAAAACTCCCATCACATTTTGGTATATAAACCATCCCGTATCTGTAGAGGACCAATGAGACTTCTCACTTTACTTCGGTTGTAAGCTCTTGAGGTCCACAATGTTCCAGGTGACCAGCTATTGAAAGTTGTGAAGGGGCAGACGGTGATGTCTTTCAATACACCAAGAAGTTAAACGTGCAATGTACATTTTTCTTTTTTTTTACTCTCAGTTGACAATGTTTAATTTTGTATATGGCCAAAAGTGGACACTTGCCTACCACACCTATAAGAGCATGTTGGACATACCATTCCAAAACTATGGACACTAATATGAAGTTGTAAAAACACAGCGGAGGGGGCCATCTAAGTGCAGCATTAATATTGTATGGTAAAAAATAAATTGGCAACCCACATGAAGTAAGTTTGTGAAAGCAGGTAGAGCGTAAGAAATTAGGACATCCAGGTAACCCTGTAGCAGAGGCATCCAGTCCAGGGATCGTGCAGCACTTGGAGGCAGGAGCGCCTTAAAACACATAGCCATGGCATCGAACATCATCCACGGGGTTCCTCTGGAGTCTCCTCCCGACCAGGAAGTGCTCTGAGCTTCCTATGCCTACCCATCAGGCCGCAGTGCTGCACAATCCCTGGACTGGATGCCTCTGCTACAGGCTTCCCTGGATGTCCTGATTTCTACGTGCCTTCACAAAGTAAATGTGAGATGTCAATTTGTTGTTTATCATACCAGAAGTATTTAATGTTGCACTTAGATGGCGCCCTCTTCTTTGTGTGTTTTCATGTCGTGATTAGGATATTTCTTTCATCTCTGGAGGAGCTGTATCTTCTGAAAGGAAGCTCACCAATGACAACCCTTGACATACCCGATAAAAGACTGGTTTATTGGACGCGTGGTTGTGCATCCCAGTATTTTTTCTATATTTTTAGCTATAAATGAGGTTACCTATACACTAATTGTGCCAAAATTTATTTTTATATTAAATCAAAGCTGGACTGCCTTTGCGTCTACAACAGCTTCCACTTTCCACAGTCGGGATAGAACTGAAAAGGGCCTTCACCAAAGTGTAGTTGCAAAGCTGGAAGGGCACAACTTTCTAAAATATCTTTACAGTAGCAATAACAGCATCCCAGTTTCCATCGTTGGGAACAGCTGAACTCAATATGGTGGGGATCTCCATGTTGTTTTGGCCATAAATTGGATGTGATGTTCCAGTGTCTACATAGATTTGCTCATATGGTGAATCTCAATTGCTGATCATCTCCATACATACAAGTTTGGAAAGGTTACCACCAGTTTAGGTTTTCTGGTCCTTGAAAAGGGCTTGTTGCAAGATGTACTACTGCTTGTTTTCCTGAAAATCCTTAGCCCCACCACTTCTGAAGATCTTGGTCAATGATCAAATGTATCATTTCCTGAGGGGTTGCTATACCAGGTCTCACTGGTGGCTTTATAGGAAAGCTGCTTTTGGAGAAAAGTGTGTGGTGGTGGTGGTGGGGGTGGGGGGGGGGGGGGGGGGGGGGCCAAAGAGAGTCAGAAGTAGCACTGGATTTCTAACTGAGGTAAAAATGCTGTACCTGCTTCTTCCTATGATAAAGGCATTAGTGCAATTTGAAAGGCTTCTATTTAACCCCTTAACTTCAGCCGCAGGCATATACGCGGCAGTACGGTGGCAGGCTTTAATGTCGAGCTGCAAATTATCTACGTACAGACAGAACCCATTGTATGTGTTGGGAGCGGGTCCATTCATTGCCTCCTAACTCAGTGATTGCGCTGCTGTCAGCAACAGCTCCAAGTCACTTCAACAAAATGGTGGCCATCTGCACACAGACACCGACTCTTTGTTGCATAAATGTAATGAGATGGGTAAAATATGGCTTTAGCTCCTGCTCTCCACCTGTAAAGAACTCCTCAGACGCGTTTCACCCTTTTCAGGGCTTCATCAGAGACCTCTACGATTAAGCCCCCAAAATGTCGAAACGCGTTAGACGTTCTCTGCAGCTGGAGAACAGGAGCTGAAGGCATCTTTTATTCATCTCCTTACATGTATGCAACAAGGAGTCAATGTCTGTGTGCAGACGGCCACCATTTTGTCGAAGTATACTGGAGCTTGAAAATTCTATTTGGTCTGTCTGGCCCCAGTCTTTTTACATGTTGATCCAACCGACACATGTTTGCAGGGGCATTCGAATGGTACTATTTTCATTGTGTTGAGCTCCCAGTCACTGTTTATCATCAGGATCTGGTGGGGGCAAGCTCCTGATCATGTGACCGCTGACAGCCAATCACAGTGCTCAGAGCATATTCCTTTCCCACACCATACTGGAATCGATCATGTGGTTAAAAGGGTTCTGCAACAACTCCCAACTGATCACGGTTAAGATACATCACCGGCATACCAACGAGCGTGTCTCAAAACACAAATCTCTTTATTCTTGTATGATCACGTAGAAAAGCAACGCTTCGGGATCATTTATCAGGCACGTGACCACGCACGTTCCCAAAACGTGGCTTTTCTATGTTATCGTACAAGAAAAAAAAAAAAAAAAAAACGATGCTTCTTGGTGTGTTGGCGACACCTATTATCCAAGCAGAGTAGTCATATGACCGGTAAGCCCCAAGTAATGCCTCCAGCGGCTGGCTCTTGCTGGATTTAAAAGAATTAAAAGGGCGAATCACCTTCTAGACAGTCAACATATTTAATTTAACAATTTATTTTAACTTTTTCTGGAATGTTTTTGCTTTTCTCTGGATACCAGGTTTGAAGAGCGCTTGTGGAAACAGCCCAAGTCTGACTGCATCTAATTACAAGGACATTTACAACACCCTGCCGGTGCTAGAGGGATGATTGATCAGTACGGGAAAAATAAATGTGGTTGGTTTGCTACCTTGATGAACAAGCTCTGCACTAGCTGTGTGGGAGAGTGAGATTGCTATCCGGGCTGTTAAAGGCACACAGATGACTGCATTAAAAGTAGAATTCTAGCTTTCAGCTCACTTTAAAATAGTTGGTTTGGGCCAAGCTGGCCCAAATTAACTAAACTATATTACCAAAAGTATTGGGACACCTGCTATATTTATTTATATATATATATACACACACACACATACATACATACATATACATACTTACTTACTTACACACACACACAAAGTTTAATGGCATTCCAGTCTTGGTCCATAGGGTTCAGTATTGCGTTGGTCCACCCTTTGCAGCTATAACAGCTCTAACTCTTCTGGGAAGGCTGTCCACAAGGTTTAGGAGTGTGTCTATGGGAATGTTTGACCTAAATTGCATTTGTGAGGTCAGGCACTGATGGTGGACGAGAAGATCTGGCTCACAGTCTTCGCTCTAATTCATCCCAAAGGTGTTCTATTGGGTTGAGGTCAGGACTCTGTGCAGGCCAGTCAAGTTCCTCCACCCCAAACTCGCTCATCCATGTCTTTATTGACCTTGCTTTGTGCACTGGTGGTCAGTCATGTTGGAACAGGAAGGGGCCATCCCCAAACTGTTCCCACAAAGTTGGGAGCATGAAATTGTCCAAAATGTCTTGGTATGCTGACACCTTAAGAGTTCCCTTAACTGGAACTAAGGGGCCAAGCCCGACCCCTGAAAAACAACCCCACACCATAATCCCCCCTCCACCAAATGATTTGGACCAGTGCACAAAGCAAGATCCATAAAGACATGGATGAGCGAGTTTGGGGTGGAGGAACTTGACTGGCCTGCACAGAGTCCTGACCTAAACCCGATAAAACACCTTTAGGATTAATTAGAGTGGAGACTGTGAGCCAGGCCTTCTCATCCTACATTCAGTGCCTGAACTCACAAATGCGCTTCTGGAAGAATGGTCAAACATTCCCATAGACACACTCCTAAACCTTGTGGACAGCCTTCCCAGAAGAGTTGAAGCTGTTATAGCTGCAAAGGGTGGGACAACTTATTATTGAACCCAACGGACTAAGACAGGGATGCCTTTAAAGTTTGTGTGCGTGTAAAGGCAGGTGTCCCAATACTTTTGGTAATATAGGAGGAGATTTACTAAAACTGGTGCACACAGAATTTGGTGCAGCTCTGCATAGTAACCAATCAGCTTCCAGGTTTTGTTGTCAAAGCTTAATTGAACAAGCTGAAGTTAGAAGCCGATTGGCTACTATGCACAGCTGCACCAGATTCTGAGTGCTCCGGTTTTAGTAAATATAGTGTATTTCCATTACACATGGATGCGACTGCTGTGTGCGCTGCAATGTACTGTAGCGGCATTGGCTACAAACAGTAAGAGGCGCGGTGTTCTGGCAGCAGTATGAAGAACTCACCTCTTCAACGTGGTGAAAAAGTGAACATATACTTTAAGGCTGCCAAAGCCAGCTTGAATTTTGCATGATTCTTGCTGAATTGGCCAGAATCCCATCCGTGGGTGGGCTACGTGGCACCACTCGGCTTTTTTTCAAGGTGGAAGATTGTTTGAGATTGGAGAGTGCATCGAATCAGATGCAGCCACTGTTCAGGTATTCGGAAAGCCTTGGTTACCGCCTATCAGAATACAACAATCTGAAGGGGAAATTCCGCCATACACACAGTTTAGGATGGATTGGGGGACGGCATTAGAATTCTCTTGTTCTTAAGGCTCCATTCACAGTTGTAGGACTCCAAAATCGTGGGACTTTGGATGGGACTTTGGATGGGACTTTGGATGGGACTTTGCTTGGGACTTTGCTTGGGACTTTGCTTGGGACTTTGCTTGGGACTTTGCTTGGGACTTTGGCTTTGACCAATGATAATGGACAACTGTTGCATGTAGAACATTCAGGTATGACTTTCATGTAACTTTTGAGGGTTTACACTGCAGTCTACAACAATCAAGTTCCATAAAAGTTGGACCAAAAGTAGTGCAGGAACCTACTTTAAAGTGGAGTTCCGGCAAAATGTATTATTTTTTTTTTTTTTTAATTGATCCTATCATTATTACTAAAACAGTTCAAAAACTAGTATACAATGTTTATTATGTACTTGGCTAAAATATAAATGTCTTACTGAATATTTTCTGCCTCATGTGGCCGTTGCCATCATGATTGTGGGCATGTGACGCCCAATCGAGATCTCTTCCTGGATTCGTTTTGGTTACCCAGCATGCACCTCTCGACCGCGAGGACCGGCCGTAGCGCCGATTGTTTCTAAAGTTGCCATAACGGGTGGCGACAGAGGAAGGTCCCGCCCCGTTGTCATGGCAACATCACAGTACTGCCCACAGAGGCCTGGGAAACGATGACATCATTTCCTGGGAGCACAGGCGAGGAAGGAAGCGACGAGGAGCTCCGCGGACCAGGAAGTGGCAGATTAGGAGGACTACATAGCAACAGGGCGATTCTGGTAAGTATAAAAGAATTTCCTACAAATGTTTTGTTTTTTTTTAGATTTAGAGGAGTCCGATTCTGAAAAAAAAACCTTCAGGATGGAACTTCGCTTTAAGTTAAACCTATCTGAACGGTTGTCATTAAAAAACATAAGGGGCGACTTGCCATGCAAATTTAGTGTCCATAGTCACAAGGCAAGTGTGAACGTGCCGGAAATGTAACGCTCCCATTGCTTGTGCTCTCAACCAAACTGTCAAAACAGCCAATGGCTGAGGTCATAACTGATCACATGTGCAGCATCATGGCAGTTGTAGTTTAAACAGAGGCAAAGATGGCGGCTTTCTTGGCTGACACTTTAAAGATAGTAAAAGGATGGCAGGAAAGTTTTAGAAGGCCATAAGACGGCCTTTGTCTGGAATGGATCTTCTGAACAGAAAGGAGAAAATGAAAGTAGTAAAATCCTTCCATGTAGTGGACTGCGTCATTTTTTAGGTGCACAAAGATGAAGCTTCACTTTAAGGCCCACTCGAGTCCCATCTGGTCATAATGTTTGCCTTTTTCTACTGTCAGTACCACAAAACCCCACAAAACCTCACTCAAGTGACACCAACCACCACTCCTTCCAAATACTCAAAATCCTTCCCCCTCCCCTTCTTTACTGCATTCTGTTTTCCACAAATCGTATCTCCGGGTCTGCGTCTTTGCGCTGAATCACATACCGGCTTCTCTCCGGCAACCTAATGGCAAGATACCAGATCTCCACTCCAACTCCTAGTAGTGCCCGGCGTGTGCCACCATTAGAATGCCGGATGGTTGTGCCACAAACCCCCCCCCCCCGCCCAATGTATTTCAAACAAAATATTTCGGGGTCCCGTTGCAGGAAAATGGCACTTGTGGGAGAGGGCAAAGACACAAATGTGAAAACCTCCACACAGATGTCATATAAAGACCTCATTCACATGGGCATACTTAAAAGTGGTTGTAAACCTCGAAATCTGAACAAAGCATATATCCCTTTATAGCAGGGGTCCCCAAACTTTCTAAGCAAAGGGCCAATTTACCATCCTTTAGGCCGGTGATGGGGAACCTTGGCACCCCAGATGTTTTGGAACTACATTTCCCATGATGCTCATGCACTCTGCAGTGTAGGTCAGCATTATGGGAAATGTAGTTCCAAAACATCTGGGGTGCCAAGGTTCGCCATCACTGCTTTAGGGGGGGGGACTGTGGCTAGTTTGTGTATAAAATGCCCTGGCATCAGTTCCCCATTATTGGTTATAATGAGAGAAATCGAGCCCCATTCATGGTGTCAGTAGGGGCATTCCCCATCACTGCTATCTGTTGGTAGAACAGTTCCCCAAGGGCCAGATAAAGGCAAGCCAAGGGCCACATCCGGCCCCCGGGCCCGCAGTTTGGAGACCACTCCTCTATGGTGTGTACTTGTCTCAATCCAGAGCACCAAGTGTTATTTCTGTCTGCTGCCTCATTCCTTTGCTAGAAGCACGAGTCCCTTCTGACAAGTTTTCCTGACACTAAAAGAAAAATAGTGATGAAGAGGGAGCTCCAGCACACAAGCCTGTGATTGACAGCCTCAGCTCTGTTTCTGTATTGCTCAGCCCTCTGACTTCTCCTCACTGAGCTCTGCAGAGTATAATTTTAGCTCTCCACCCTCTTTTTTTTCTTTTTTTAACAGCTCAGATAAGCTGTATAAATTTTTGACTTTGAATGGATGTAGAGAAGAAAATAAACTGGTACAACTTATGTAGGAGGACTTGTTTCATCTCGGTGTATCACTTGAGGCCAGTCACTTCACTGTGTATATGCAAACCACTTTGAAGTACTGGGTATTGGGTACACCAAGAGAGAAAAGGTGACAGAGGAGGGAGCTCCAGCTGAATGACAGCCTCAGTTCTGTTCCTGTTTGCTGTGTGAAGGGGAGGCGTGTCCCTTCCCTCCAATCAGCTCTCAGAGCTCTCATCACTGACACATCTTCAGCTCTCCACCCCCTGCTTTTCAGAGCCTAGAGATCCTGTGTAAAGTCTGCACTTTGAATGGATGTAGGGGAAAGGCCGCTGTAGATAAATAGGTACAACTTATGTAGGAGGATTTGTTTAATCTCTGTGTATCACCTGAGCCCAGTCACTTCATTGGGTATATGTGAGGGTTTACAGCCACTTTAACCCCTTGACACCAGCTGTACGCATATATGCGGCCCTGTTAAAACAACTTACCATGCTGAGAGCACCCTCCCTGCATGGTAGCCAGTGGAGAACAGTAAGCTCCCGATGCATACTTGTGATTGAACGCTTTCCAATCATGTGACTGCTGTGACAGCCAATCACAGCGGTCAGATGACCCGAATGCCCACCTCCCGGGTTTAAGAACTCTTAAAGGGCCGGGAGGCAGTCAGAGCAAAGAGGTTAAGCATACACCCGTGTTTTGCCTGCACAGGTGTCCTATGCATCTGCATGCAGGCAGTCCCATTCATGTCATTTAGGACACAGCTGCTGCTCCCACTTTGACATCCACATGGATGCGGATTTGTGTCCACGAACTCACACGGTTTCCTTTTGGGGACACACATCTGCAACCACACAGATATCAAATAGGGAGCAGCCACTGTGTCCATGCAGCCGCTGCATCCCAAGTGACAGGCATAGGACTGCCTGCATGCAGATGTGCGGAACACCTGTGCAGGCAAAACACGGTCCTCACGCGGGTGTACGCCCAAGTATGCCCGTGTGAACGAGGCCTAAAGCCAGCCATTCCGTCAAGAGATATCCACCCTGAACTGAAACATTACTTCTGGCCGGAGCGGTTCTTTAAAGGTTCAACGAGTTCAGTTTGGTGACTGTTTGCTGAGAGAAGGATCCGGGTTCACACGTCACAAAGGAGAAGGACATCATCACAGATCTACAGTGTATATAGCAGCAGTGTTCTCTTCCCGACCACACGATCAACTACCGATTTTTGTTCTTCTTGGAATTTCCCTGAAGGTGCCGAGAAAAAGAAGTTACAACGAGCCCTGCGGATAATCACAATCATTGAATAAAATGTTCTTTATTTCATGAAATCAAGCTGCAGCATTGGAAGAGAAGAGAAGGAATCTGACAGCTGCTCAGAGAATTCCAACAGATCTGGAACACCGAATGGAATTACTAACTTTTTTTTGTTCCATTTTTTTACGGCATCAATGAGGTTTGTGGGAACTGAGACATTTGGGAGGCGTTAAAGATTAACAATGTTTAACCACTTCAATACCAGACACTTTCACCTCCTTCCTGACCAGGCTAATGTCCAGCTTTGAGTGCGGTCACACTTTGAATGACAATTGTGCGGTCATGCAACATTGAAACCATGTGACATTTTTAGCATTTTTTTTGAGACAGATAGAGCTTTCTTTTGTTGGTATTTAATCACCACTGGGTTTTTATTTAATATATTATTTTATTATATAACTGAAAAAATATAGAACTTTTTAAAGAAAAAAAAAAAAAAGTTTTAGTTTTTGTTATAACATTTTGGAAACGAGTACATTTTCTCCTACACTAATGTGTGCAGGTGAGGCTGCGCTGGTGGCCAAGGAGGAGGCCGCGCTGGTGGCCAATGAGGAGGCCGCCCTGATGGCCAATGAGGAGGCCGCCCTGATGGCCAATGAGGAGGCCGCCCTGATGGCCAATGAGGAGGCCGCCCTGATGGCCAATGAGGAGGCCGCCCTGATGGCCAATGAGGAGGCCGCCCTGATGGCCAATGAGGAGGCCGCCCTGATGGCCAGTGAGGAGGCCGCCCTGATGGCCAGTGAGGAGGCCGCCCTGATGGCCAGTGAGGAGGCCGCCCTGATGGCCAGTGAGGAGGCCGCCCTGATGGCCAATGAGGGGGCCGCCCTGATGGCCAATGAGGGGGCCGCCCTGATGGCCAATGAGGGGGCCGCCCTGATGGCCAATGAGGGGGCCGCCCTGATGGCCAATGAGGAGGCCGCCCTGATGGCCAATGAGGAGGCCGCCCTGATGGCCAATGAGGAGGCCGCCCTGATGGCCAATGAGGAGGCCGCCCTGATGGCCAATGAGGAGGCCGCCCTGATGGCCAATGAGGAGGCTGCCCTGATGGCCAATGAGGAGGCTGCCCTGATGGCCAATGAGGAGGCTGCCCTGATGGCCAATGAGGAGGCTGCCCTGATGGCCAATGAGGAGGCTGCCCTGATGGCCAATGAGGAGGCTGCCCTGATGGCCAATGAGGAGGCTGCCCTGATGGCCAATGAGGAGGCTGCCCTGATGGCCAATGAGGAGGCTGCCCTGATGGCCAATGAGGAGGCTGCGCTGATGGCCAATGAGGAGGCTGCGCTGATGGCCAATGAGGAGGCTGCGCTGATGGCCAATGAGGAGGCTGCGCTGATGGCCAATGAGGAGGCTGCGCTGATGGCCAATGAGGAGGCTGCGCTGATGGCCAATGAGGAGGCTGCGCTGATGGCCAATGAGGAGGCTGCGCTGATGGCCAATGAGGGGGCTGCGCTGATGGCCAATGAGGGGGCTGCGCTGATGGCCAATGAGGAGGCTGCCCTGACTATCAGTGTAAATGTACCCACTGTGCCCTGTCTGCCTTGCCGGTTACCAGCTCTCCTTTTTTTCACAGACACAGCATGTGAGGAAAGGACTACCGATAACGAGCAAGTCTGTTTACATGTGGCCAGCTGTGATTGGACACAGCTGGTCACATGGTAAAGGGTTACTGTGATTGGCCCCTTTACCACGATCTGTGATCAGCTGTGTCCAAAGGAGCACGGGAGGTGTGGTTCTGGGAGGACGTTCATTGAAGCCCTCCCAAAACTGGAGAGCCGTGCTGTAGCTGTCTTTCGGCTATAGTGTGGGCAGGAAGGGGTTAAAAAACAAGTTAACCTTATAGAACTCAACTCCAATCTTGCCTTCAGTTTTGCAGAGTGGTATAGGATCATCTCCTGTACTAAAACTGCTTACTCGGATTTACTGCACACTGTGAGCTTCTCCCATTGAGAATTAGAAGCTGCAGCAAGTCAGATACTGCCCTCCTCATTTTCTGGATTAGTCCTATCCTCCCCAGCCTGTCCCTGGCCCACTCCTTTCATTGGATTTCAGTTCTTTCAATCATTGAGACTCAGTGTTACATGTCGGTGCTACCTAGAGCAATCTGCATGCATATGTAGCCTGCCTAGGCACGCTCACTCCTCCAGACTGACACCCACCCATGAAAGCATTATGAGATTTGCATAACTCCTCCCAAGACTAGGCCCCTGCTTGCAACCATCTCCTTGCTAGCTGTGTTATCGGATAGCCGTGGAGGGAGAAAGGGTGCCCTGCTACATCAGGGCTGGGGGCTCTTGAGTATTGAGGCAGGGGGCGCTGTAATGTTTTCAGGAAGATATGTACAGCACCCTGCTGGCCTCTTCCACCAACCGGGATCTGCTTGCATTGCATAGAGAAGAAGTGATGACCTTACTGGGTCTAAAATAAGGTAATGGAAACAGAAAGGTTTTATATAACAAAAATTTCAGCAGAATAAACTTCAGATTTAAAAAGCACTGCAAGTTGAGTCTGCCTAGGAATGCCCTCTCCTCCGGACCATAATCCACCCATCAAGACATTTTGATATTTGCACAACTCCTCCCAGGAGCCAGCCCTTGCTAGCAGCGTTGTCGGATGTCAGACTTCACCGCTAGCCCTAGACAGCACCCCAAAAGATGGCATTAAGTACTACATATGTTTTGTCCCCTGAGGAACAGAACACAATATTAAAAATCAAAGCGAGATTTCGTCTTCAACCACTTCAGCCCTGGAAGGATTTAACCCCTTAATGACCAGGAAATTTTTTGCGATACGGCACTGTGTCGCTTTAACTGACAATTGCGCGGTCAAGCGACGCTGTACCCAAACAAAATTGATGTCCTTTTTTTTCCCCCACAAATAAAGCTTTCTTTTGGTGGTATTTGATCACTTCTGTGGTTTTTATGTTTTGCGCTATAAACAAACGCAAACCAAACTAAGGGATCGATTTAGGGCCTTTTTTTCCTCTGCTAGTAGAAAGTCTGCCTTGTTTACATAGGCAGACCGCCGTTCTGTCATTCCCCTGAATGGCCGCCGAACCGGCTGATTGGCTCCCGCTGTGTCCAATCACAGCAGGAGCGTGTCGCCTGCAGTGCGTCCCAGACCAAGAAGCACGAATAACGTACAGGCACGTTGTTTCACGCAGCCGGGCCACCTTGCCGCAGTATATGTGCGGTGGGCGGTCTGGAACTAAAGTGATACGAAAGTTTTGGGGTTTTTTGGGTTAAAATAAAAAAAGATATTATATTTACCTACTCTGTCCAAGGCTATGGCACAGAAAGCTCCCTTACTGCCTCTTCTGGCCGTTCCGCCCTCCTCTGGGTGCCTCCTTAGCAAGCCGAGAATGCTTGTTAAAGTGGTTCTAAAGGCTCAAGGTTTTTTACCTTCACACATTCTAAGTCAATCACAGTCAGTGAGCCAATGAGGAAAGAGCAGGTTCTGGGCCCCCATCCCTAATACTTAACTGAGCCCCATCGCGATCCAGCAATGCACACGAGAGCCTCGGCTTTCAGGGACTCTCCCTCCTCACTGGCTGAGACAGCAGAAGGAGCCATTGGCTCCCGCTGCTGTCAATCACTGCCAGAGAACCAATGAGAAGAGAGGGGGGGCGGGGCTGAGGGACATCTTTGTGAGTGAATGGGCAACATCTTAGGAGCGAGCTTACTTGGTTGCCCCCACAGCAATCAGCTTGCCCTAGTACGTTTGGCAGGGGGGGCACCAGGAATGCCGGCAAGGGACGTGAGAAGAGGAGGATAAGGGCTGCTCTGTGCAAAACCACTGCACAGAACAGGTAAGTATATGTTTGTTAGTTTTAAACAAAAATAAAGAAAAACAAGACTTTAATATCACTAAGTTATTGCTTTTACCACAACAGGCATTTAACATATAGAAATAAAACTGTATACACACAATATATATATATATGATAAAATGTACTTACCTTGCTAGCCATTTTTAAAGTATCTATTTCCTCCCGTTGTTTGGATAATGTTTCATTCATAACACAGAGGTGATCACTCATCATGCTCAGCTGATCTTCATAACTCCTTTTAGTTGTAATTAATTCATCCTAAAAAGCCAAAAGCAAAAAAATTAAAAAAATAATAAAAAAAAAAAAAAAAACAGCACAAACTGAACTATGAAGACAGACTTGTAAGGTCAATAGAGAATAGGAAAAAGCTTCAATGACTGTTCATCTCAAGGACAGAGATCCTCTGGAGTTTTATAATGAACATGCCAGAGGAAGAGAGGGAATCAAAGAAGCATCAAATCATCACAAATATACAAGCTGGTATTAATTAGCATTCTCCTTTTCAACTTCAGAGTTAATACAAGGCTCATCATGGCTTTCCAGCCTAAAGGCTGGCACACGCGGGCACAATATTGGCTGGTATCAGCCGGCTCAACAGAAACCAGCGGGCATTCGGCCCGCGTCTACAGCAGCCTGTCCGGCAGAAGCCGGTCCAATGACTGGAAAACCAGCATTCGATCCTTGTTTCAGCCAATTGGGGGGGGGGGGGGGGGGGGGGGAGGCAGGTGATCAGTCCCCCTATCAGAACACAATAGCTAGTGGAGCTATGGAATGTTCAGTTTCTGCCTTTCTTGCCCTTCCATGTGCTCCTTGCTATGAAGACCAGTTATAGGTGGGGGCAGGGGCCATTTGTTTGTTACTGGTGTATATATGGTCCGGGGACACACTGGGCACCTTTGCTGCCACTGTGCTCTTGCTGGGTGTCCAGTGTGCTCCTGTTCCTTTAAGGGGGATCGGGCTGCCTCCAGGCCCACCTGCCCCTCATCTATCCATTTAATGCATGTGCTTCCATTGTGGAGACGCTTATAAATTCAGTAGTGTTAGGACTGCAAGTATACACAGGGTGCCGTGAAGAGGCCTTACAGCTTATGCATGCGTTTGCAAATGTGTGCTAACTAAACCCCTGTTTTTAACGCAGACTGTTAGACAGGTTAATTTGGCCAGTTGGCAGACTGGTTGGTGAGTTGAGCTATGGAATGTTCTGTTTCTGTCTTTCTTGTGTTTGCCCTTCCATGTGCTCCTTGCTGTGAAGGCCAGTTATAGGTGCGGGCAGGGGCCATTTGTTTGTAACCCCTATATCCAGCCTGTGCGCATGTGGCAACCCCTGTACTCTATATGCAGCTTGTACAGTGCAGGGCAACCCTAGTGTGCAGCGCTCTGCATTCCCTATAAGCAGCTTGTGCAGTGTAAGGCAATCCTTATATGCAATCTGTGCAGAATGTGGCAACCTCTATATCCAGCCTGCACAGTGCACAGCAACCCCATATGCAGCATGTGCAGCGAGCGGCACTCCCTATGTGCGATGTCCAGCAACCTCTATATCCAGCCTTTGCAGTATGCGGGAACCTCTATATGCAGCTTGTGCAGCGCACATCGACCCCTATATGCAGCCTGTGCAGCGAGCAGCACTCCCTATGTGCGGTGTCCAGCAACCTCTATATCCAGCCTTTGCAGTGTGCGGGAACCTCTATATCCAGCCTTTGCAGTATGCGGGAACCTCTATATCCAGCCTGTGCAGTATGTGGGAACCTTTATATCCAGCCTGTGCAGTATGTGGGAACCTCTATATCCAGCCTGTGCAGTATGCGGGAAGCTCTATATCCAGCCTTTGCAGTATGCGGGAACCTCTATATCCAGCCTTTGCAGTATGCGGGAACCTCTATATCCAGTCTTTGCAGTATGCGGGAACCTCTATATCCAGTCTTTGCAGTATGCGGGAACCTCTATATCCAGCCTTTGCAGTATGTGGGAACCTCTATATCCAGCCTTTGCAGTATGCGGGAACCTCTATATCCAGCCTGTGCAGTGCACGGCAACCCCTATATCCAGCCTGTGCAGTATGTGGGAACCTCTATATCCAGCCTGTGCAGTATGTGGGAACCTCTATATCCAGCCTTTGCAGTATGCGGGAACCTCTATATCCAGCCTGTGCAGTGCACGGCAACCCCTATATCCAGCCTGTGCAGTATGTGGGAACCTCTATATCCAGCCTGTGCAGTATGTGGGAACCTCTATATCCAGTCTTTGCAGTATGCGGGAACCTCTATATCCAGCCTGTGCAGTATGCGGGAACCTCTATATCCAGCCTTTGCAGTATGCGGGAACCTCTATATCCAGCCTTTGCAGTATGCGGGAACCTCTATATCCAGTCTTTGCAGTATGCGGGAACCTCTATATCCAGCCTGTGCAGTATGCGGGAACCTCTATATCCAGCCTTTGCAGTATGCGGGAACCTCTATATCCAGCCTGTGCAGTATGCGGGAACCTCTATATCCAGCCTTTGCAGTATGTGGGAACCTCTATATCCAGTCTTTGCAGTATGCGGGAACCTCTATATCCAGCCTTTGCAGTATGCGGGAACCTCTATATCCAGCCTTTGCAGTATGTGGGAACCTCTATATCCAGCCTTTGCAGTATGTGGGAACCTCTATATCCAGCCTGTGCAGTATGTGGGAACCTCTATATCCAGCCTGTGCAGTATGTGGGAACCTCTATATCCAGCCTGTGCAGTATGTGGGAACCTCTATATCCAGCCTTTGCAGTATGTGGGAACCTCTATATCCAGTCTTTGCAGTATGTGGGAACCTCTATATCCAGCCTTTGCAGTATGCGGGAACCTCTATATCCAGCCTGTGCAGTATGTGGGAACCTCTATATCCAGCCTTTGCAGTATGTGGGAACCTCTATATCCAGTCTTTGCAGTATGTGGGAACCTCTATATCCAGCCTTTGCAGTATGCGGGAACCTCTATATCCAGCCTGTGCAGTGCATGGCAACCCCTATATCCAGCCTGTGCAGTGTGGGCCAACCCCTATATGAGCCTATGTGGTGAACAGCCAGTCTAATATGCAGCAACCCCCAACTCTTTTGGGTTGCCTAAAGTATTTAAGCTGTACTGGGCCATTTTTAAAATTTAAGCCTACACATTCTTACAAATCAAATCATCCGAACTGTCAAAAAAGATGGGAAGCCAAAACTGTGAATGGTATGTGTGCGCTCTGGGTTTTCTTTTACAGTCTGCTGTTATTAAAACGTCCATGTATCTTCCTGACAGTGCGCACAAATGGCAGACTACATTATTCATGTCCAACATAGGAGACTGGAACAGCGCTGATGGCAATCTGTATTCTTCAACATAAAGGTCATCAAGGAACGGAGAGCTCAGGGAATGAGAGGCGATAACAAGAGGGGAGAATGGGATGAAAGGCATTAATACACAGAGGAAAAACGAAATGCTATTTAGAAGGCATTTCTATAAAGTGACTGAGCCCGATGAGTGAACCGAGCAGGAAATCAGCGGAGATGTCCAATATCCTCCTCTACGTGATGGCAGAATTTGCACCAAAAATGTCTACAAAGAGCTTCTTATCTGCCACTAAGCTAAAGAATCATTCGAGTCTTCAAGGGGAAGCAGGCCATTCCATCATAACACACAACATATATTTCACATATCCATTTCTGCTCCTTTATTATCCTACTTTTATTAGATTTAGAAAAATACATCTAAATAAATGTTGACCAAATCTGCTCCGTTCATGTTTCTAAGTATAGTCTGTACACATCTGGTGCCCAACCTACAGCCCTTTGGCACTATTTGTGCAGCCCTCAGGGCCCCTGCAGTAATCTGTTTCCCCACTGCCCTGTTATAGCAGTCTCATGTAATACAGTGAGAGGGAAAAAGTTTTTGACCCCCTGCTGATTTTGTACTTTTGCCCACAAGAAATGATCAGTCTATACATTTAATGGTAGGTTTATTTTAACAGTGAGAGACAGAACAACAACAAAAATATCCAGAAAAACACATTTTCAAAAAATTATAAATTAATTTGCATAAAAAAAATAAATTGAAATAAGCATTTGACCATTTCGCAAAACATGACTTGGTGGCAAAACCCTTGTTGGCAATCACAGAGGTCAGACGTTTCTTGTAGTTGGCCACAAGGTTTGCACACATCTCATGAGGGATTTTGTCCCAATTCTCTTTGCAGATCTTCTCCAAGTCATTAAGGTTTCAGGGCTGACGTTTGGTAACTCGAACCTTCAGCTCCCTCCACATATTTTCTATGGGATTAAGGTCTGAAGATTGGCTAGGCCACTCTAGGGCCTTAATGTGCCTCTTCTTGAGACACTCCTTTGTTGCCTTGGCCGTGTGTTTTGGGTCTCTGTCATGCTGGAATACCCATCCATGATCCATTTTTCAATGCCCTGGCTGAGGGAAGGAGGTTCTCACCCAAGATTTGACGGCCCCGCCATCGTCCCTTTGATGAGGTGAAGTTGTCCTGTCCCCCTTAGCAGAAAAACACCCCAAAAGCATATTTCCACCTCCATGTTTGATGGTGAGAATGGTGTTCTTGGGGTCATAGGCAGCATTCCTCCTCCAAACACAGAGAATTGAGTTAATGCCAAAAAGCTTGATTTTGGTCTCATCTGACCACAACACTTTCACCCAGTTCTCTGAATCATTTAGATGTTCATTAGCAATCCGCAGACAGGCCTGTACATGTGCTTTCTTGAGCAGGGGGACTTTGTGGGCGCTGCAGGATTTCAGTCCTTCACAGTGTAGTGGGTTACCAATTGTTTTCTTGGTGACTATGGTCCCAGCTGCCTTGAGATCATTAACAAGATTCTCCCGTGTAGTTCTGGGCCGATTCCTCACCGTTCTCATGATCAATGAAACTCCACGAGGTGAGATCTTGTATGGAGCCCCAGACCAAGGGAGATTGACAGTTATTTTGTGTTTCTTCCATTTGCAAATAATCGCACCAACTGTTGTCACCCTCTCACCAAGCTGCTTGATGATGGTCTTGTAGCCCATTCCAGCCTTGTGTAGGTCTACAATCTTGTCCCTGACATCCTTGGACAGCTCTTTGGTCTTGGCCATGGTGGAGAGATTGGAATCTGATTGATTGCTTCTGTGGGCAGGTGTCTTTTATACAGGTAACAAGTGGAAATTAGGAGCACTCCCTTTAAGAGAGTGCTCCTAATCTCAGCTTAATACTTAGAAGACACCTGAGAGCCAGAAATCTTGCTGATTGAAAGGGGACCAAATACTTATTTCACTCATTAAAATGCAAATCAATTTATAACTTTTTTGAAATGTTTTTCTGGATATTTATCTGGATATTTTTGATATTCTGTCTCTCACTGTTAAAATAAACCTACCATTAAAATTCTTGACTGATCATTTCTTTGTCAGTGGGCAAACATACAAAATCAGCAGGGGATCAAATACTTTTTTCCCCTCACTGTAAACCTGCAGTCTAGGACTGCCTCCTGAAGCATGTTACCAGTCTCCAACAACTCCTCTATCATGTCTGCAGTCTCTGACCATCTCTAGTATCAGGTCTGCAGTCTCTGACCATCTCTAGTATCAGGTCTGCAGTCTCTGACCATCTCTAGTATCAGGTCTGCAGTCTCTGACCATCTCTAGTATCAGGTCTGCAGTCTCTGACCATCTCTAGTATCAGGTCTGCAGTCTCTGACCATCTCTAGTATCAGGTCTGCAGTCTCTGACCATCTCTAGTATCAGGTCTGCAGTCTCTGACCATCTCTAGTATCAGGTCTGCAGTCTCTGACCATCTCTAGTATCAGGTCTGCAGTCTCTGACCATCTCTAGTATCAGGTCTGCAGTCTCTGACCATCTCTAGTATCAGGTCTGCAGTCTCTGACCATCTCTAGTATCAGGTCTGCAGTCTCTGACCATCTCTAGTATCAGGTCTGCAGTCTCTGACCATCTCTAGTATCAGGTCTGCAGTCTCTGACCATCTCTAGTATCAGGTCTGCAGTCTCTGACCATCTCTAGTATCAGGTCTGCAGTCTCTGACCATCTCTAGTATCAGGTCTGCAGTCTCTGACCATCTCTAGTATCAGGTCTGCAGTCTCTGACCATCTCTAGTATCAGGTCTGCAGTCTCTGACCATCTCTAGTATCAGGTCTGCAGTCTCTGACCATCTCTAGTATCAGGTCTGCAGTCTCTGACCATCTCTAGTATCAGGTCTGCAGTCTCTGACCATCTCTAGTATCAGGTCTGCAGTCTCTGACCATCTCTAGTATCAGGTCTGCAGTCTCTGACCATCTCTAGTATCAGGTCTGCAGTCTCTGACCATCTCTAGTATCAGGTCTGCAGTCTCTGACCATCTCTAGTATCAGGTCTGCAGTCTCTGACCATCTCTAGTATCAGGTCTGCAGTCTCTGACCATCTCTAGTATCAGGTCTGCAGTCTCTGACCATCTCTAGTATCAGGTCTGCAGTCTCTGACCATCTCTAGTATCAGGTCTGCAGTCTCTGACCATCTCTAGTATCAGGTCTGCAGTCTCTGACCATCTCTAGTATCAGGTCTGCAGTCTCTGACCATCTCTAGTATCAGGTCTGCAGTCTCTGACCATCTCTAGTATCAGGTCTGCAGTCTCTGGCCCTCTCTAGTATCAGGTCTGCAGTCTCTGACCATCTCTAGTATCAGGTCTGCAGTCTCTGACTGCCTCTCGCATCAGGTCTGCAGTCTCTGACTGCCTCTCGCATCATGTCCGCAGTCTCTGACCACCTCTCGCATCATGTCCGCAGTCTCTGACCATCTCTCGTATCATGTCCGCAGTCTCTGACCATCTCTCGTATCATGTCCGCAGTCTCTGACCATCTCTCGTATCATGTCCGCAGTCTCTGACCATCTCTCGTATCATGTCCGCAGTCTCTGACCATCTCTCGTATCATGTCCGCAGTCTCTGACCATCTCTCGTATCATGTCCGCAGTCTCTGACCATCTCTCGTATCATGTCCGCAGTCTCTGACCATCTCTCGTATCATGTCCGCAGTCTCTGACCATCTCTCGTATCATGTCCGCAGTCTCTGACCATCTCTCGTATCATGTCCGCAGTCTCTGATCATCTCCTGTACCATGTCTGCAGTCTCTGACCATCTCATGTATCATGTCTGCAGTCTCTGATCATTATTTATATCATGTCTGCAGTCTGTCGATCTCTTGTACCCTGTCCACACTCTTTGGCAATCTCTTGTATCATTCCCATAGCCTTTGACTTTATCCTGTTGTGTAGCTGCTGTCTCCGACACTGAATATTCACTGAATTGTATGTTTGTCCCTTTGATGATGTTGAAGGCCCCATATGAAGGAAGTTGACCACCACTGCTGTTAATGTAGACATGGGGGCAGGCACAAATGGGCTCTGTTTTCAGCCAACCTTCTTATGTCTCCCTTATCTATCCCTGGTCTCTTAACAGTCTCTAATGATGGGAATTCCCACAATGCACCTGCTTGCCAGTTATCTTGGCCTGGGCTGTAAGAGCCCAAAAAGGATTTTATTATTCCTGCCCAATTCTAACTAAAAATATATGAAGTGCGACTTCTATTAAGTTCACTTGAAATAGAAAGATGTATGTAATGCCAAAACTTATGTTAGTTTTGGACAGAGTATGGAAAGGTAAGAACTCCTGTCAGGTTTCTATTGGCATCTAGAAAAAGATTTAGGGCTCATCCACACAAGTTCAGAGTCCCATATAGCGTGATTTGTCTATTCTTTTGTCTTTTTTTTTCTCTGCAAAGCAGAGAAAAAAAAAACGGCACCGCTTGGTGAAAGCAGCTCACAGTACATACATAAAACACTGGTTAGGCACACATTAAACCCTTTGATTGCCCTAGATATTTAACCCATTCCCAGCGAGTGCCATTAGTACAGTGACAGTGCATATGTTTAGCACTGATCACTGTATTAGTGTCACTGCTTCCCACAAAACGTAAGTGTCAGATTGCCATCTCACTATTGAAGTCCTGCTCAAAGGTTGCTGATGGCCGCCATTACTAGTATAAAAAGATAAATAAAAATTCCAATATATATCCCATAGTTTGTAGACGCTATAACTTTTGCGCAAACCAATAAATAAACGCTTATTGTGATTTTCTTTTTACCAAAAATACATATTGGCCTAAATTTAAGAAGAAATTTGACTTTCATTTTTTTTATTGGATATATTTTATAGCAGAAAGTAAAAAAAAATATTTTTTCACAAAATGTTTGTTTTTCTTGTTTATAGTGCAAAAAAAACAAAAAAAAAAAACGCAGTGGTGATCAAATACCACCAAAGGAAAGCTCCATTTGTGGGCAATTGTCAGTTAAATAACGCAGTGCCAAAAAGCAAAAAATGGCCTGTTCACGAAGGGGGAGGGGGGTAAATCTTCCAGGAGGTCAAGTGGTTAAAGAAAAAATAAAGTAAAAAAAACTTTTAGTTTTGGATAGATTGGAGACCTGTCAGTTTTTATTGCTGTCTGTATTCCTCTCTCTATTTGTCCTGTTTATCCGTTACCAATGAAAGTGGAAGTAAAAGAAAACCCCAAATTTTGGGATATCCCCAGAAAAGTAATAAAGAGGAAATCTCCCAATACGGACACTAGCAGTGGTAGTCCATGCGCCCAGCCCCTAATCTACATGCAGGGCGCCGGACGCATGTATTCCAATGGGTTTTTTTTTTTTTTAAGCACATGAAGAGAGTGAGGCTCTAATCAGCTTAAAAAAAAAAACTGATCCCACCCAGTTGTGTGACAATAGCAAATTAATGTTAATTAATGTAATGTTAATATTCGCTATTGTCTTGCCAAATCTCCTCCCGGCCAATCAGAAAGCAAGTCCCGAGACAAGATTGGCCAGAGAGTCTCAGGACACTCCTCCTGTTCGGCCTGGAGAAGCCCCGGATCTTCGGGGGGGGGGTTTAAGTGGTGGTGACGGCAGTGTGAGCGGGGGGGGGGGCAAGCTTGCTTGTCGCCACCCCCAAAATATTGAGCACCAGCCGCCACTGGCCACTAGATCAGCTGACCCGGGGGATTCCCTTAATTTGCAGGGGTTTCCTCTCACTTCCTGTTTTGGCTATAGGACAGGAGTTAAAGGGACAGGGGTTATAACCCTCCCTTACTCTATCCAAAATGGGGGGGGTTAAAATGCCTATAGTTCTACTTTAACTGCTTGCCGACCAGCCGCCGTCGTTATAAGGTGGCAGGTTGGCTCTCCTGGGCAAATCTCCATAGGTGTACGTCTGCCACTTTAAGAACTTCTGGGAGGCGCGCGCCTGCGGCTCGATGTCAGAGCCGAGGCGCGTGGCCGGCGCCCGCAATGTCCGCCGGCTACCCGCAATCGATCCTCACAGAGACAAAACTCAGAGGAGCGTTCTCTCAGGGGAGAGGAGAGAGATCTGCTGTTCCTAGTAATCAGGAACAGCGATCTCTCTCTACTCCCAGTCAGTCCCCTCCCAGTTAGAAACACCTCCCAGGGAAAACATTTAACCCCTTCATTGCCCCCTAGTGTTAACGCCTTCCCTGCCAGTGACATTTATACGGTAATCAGTGGCTATTTTTAGATCTGATCGCTGTATAAATGTCAAAGGTCCCAAAAAGAGTGTCAAAAGTGTCCGATCTGTCCGCCGCAATGTCGCAGTCCCGCTAAAAACCGCAGATCACCGCCATTAGTAGTTAAAAAAAAATAAATACAAATGCCATAACGTTATCCCTTATTTTGCAGACGTTATAACTTTTGCGCAAACCAAACAATATACACTTATTGCGATTTTTTTACCAAACATATGTAGAAGAATACATATTGGCCTAAACTGATGAAGAAATTCGTTTTTTTACTTTTTGGGGGGATATTTATTATAGAAAAAAGTAAACAATGTTGTGTTTTTTTCAAAATTGTCGCTCTTTTTTTGCTTATAGTGCAAAAAAATAAAAACCGCAGAGGTGATCAAATACCACCAAAAGAAAGCTCTACTTGTGGGAAAAAAAGGACGTCAATTTTGTTTGGGTGCAACGTCGCACGACTGCGCAATTGTCAGTTAAAGCGACGCAGTGCCATCTCGCAAAAATTGGCCTGGTCAGGAAGGGGGCAAATCCTTCCGGGGCTGAAGTGGTTAAGGCAAGAATGAGGTTGGTGATCATCAAGTTTGCGCCTTCAAAAACAAAAGCATGCAATGGCAGCTACACTATTTTTAGAATGACATGTTCTCTTGGGATAGGGAGAAAGAAAAAATAAAATGCACAAAGTGGGCTTAACTGGTAAAGTGTATGGGTCTTTTTACATTTCTAGAATACAATTGTGGGTATGTGATTGTGTATATAGGATTATAAATGTATTTATTTATTATTTATTGGATGAACTGGGTGGATTTCTTTCAGCTAGACTATGCAAAACCTTTACAGTAGAAATACAAAAAGGAAAATGTCGCTGTTCCAAATCCGCTCCACTGGAACACTGATTTTCTCCTTCACCCCTTGTACCTGCATTCTAGCATCAAACCCTCAGAGACCCGAACTTTCAGGACACTGCGGAGGCTTGCAGGAAACAATGCAGAAAAAAAATGGTTCAATCATAATTCACTTATGTGAGATCTGCTCCTTGTTCAATAATTCTCTTTTGCAGACGAGTAATACTGCCGAGGAAAAACTGCTTCACAAGCTTTAATGATACGATAAATAATCAATGGCTCGCTCTTCTCCGTAACAATGACAATGTGCTGGATGTACAGCGAGAACAAGATGCAGCTTCTGACAACATAATCATCCCATCTGATAGAGTAAATGAGGAATGGATCCAGATAAAAACGCTCTTTGTTAGTTGACATCTTGTTGTGAGATCAGTTAATATCCTCCTGAGAGCGAATTTAAAGTCGTTTTAAAGCTTTACTGCATCCAACAGTCCCCTGGCATTAAATTTAAAGATGACCCCCCCCCCCCCCTCCAAAACTTACGTGTGTGCCAATGCAACCTCCCCACCCCACCTCTTCAACAATGGAGGATGCTGACAATTTTTTTTTCTTATTAAAATTCAGCCCTGGCCCCATCCCTATCTCCATTCTTGTCTAGGCAAAAATAATGTGCATTATGCCCGTAGCCTCCTGGGATATCTATGTCAGATATTTTAGGAGGCATTGACATCCGCAGAGCAGCAAGAGGAGGGCAAAACTGGCACCTACGTCAAGGGCCCAGCCAGAAAGATGGCGACCCGGGACCAGGAGTGCATCGGCGAGCGGCGGGTTACGGCAGGACAACGCTGGATTTGCTAGAAGACAACCAAGCATGACAGACAAGGCTGGCCACAGACGGACCATTAAAAAACAAAAAGCGCTCCCCCCCCCCCCCAACTTAGTTGGGGTAGGCGGAACACTTTGGTGGGGGTGGATAAGCCACGCCTCCTGACCTTTGACCTCTGGGGACACGCCTGCTGACCTTTGGAGGAGGTCCCTATTCCAATCCCTGAGTCCTAACCTTGTTCTTCAAGGGGAAACCCTAACCCCATCAGGTACCACACAAGTGAGGTGGAAAATGGGAATCCTCCCCACTGTGTTCTTGTATTCTAACAATGGGAACTTCTCCACTGTCAGAATACACAGATCAAAGTTGCAGCATGCTGGGCGAGAAAAGTTAGATCAACTTAGCCATACAGGGATTGAAATTTCGGCAGTCCCTGGTGAACCAGCTGATTTCCCATCCATCTATGGCCAGCTTTACCTCTGGCTGACCCGCTCACAACAGCTGTAGTGCGAGCGGGTGGCACAGCCAGGCACCGCAATGCTCTGGTTTGGGGGTGTGCATGCGCACTCCCCCTGCTGACTCTTGTTGTGATTGGACACAGCACAAGTTTTTCAGCAGGGCGCAGCCAATGATTATGGCTATACACCTGCTGATCGCCTGTGGTCAATTGCTCCTGAGCTGCCCTGTCTGCCCAGTCACAGGATTTAGTTGACAGCAGCGGGAGCTGATCAATCTGCCCAGTGAGGAGGGACAAAGCCAGGAGAGCCGCTGCTCATGCACAGCTATGGATCAGGAATTGGCTCAGGTAAGTATAAGGGGGGGGGGGGGGGATTCTGTTACACAGAAGGTTTTTTACCTTAATGCATGGTTAAGTAAAATTAGCTTAGGCTTTATAACCACTTTAAGTCCTATTCTTGTTGCAATGACTGTCTAAAAAAACTTTTTATAAATGATTTTTTTTTTCTCACACTGCAATTTTCCTGAATACGGAGTGGCCGGTGGGAGTGTATCTTCCCAGTGCTCACATCACTGCCGAAAGTGACATATCTTCACTTGTATGCACATTGCCAAGGCAACTGAGTGGCAGCTCTAATAACATCAGGCAGGAAAAAAAATTCATGACATCCCTTTCCAGCAGCTTTGTGGAGTTCAGAGGAGCAGGTACACTGTGGGCAGTGTCTGGGGATGAGAGGAGCAGAATAGGACGTGTACGGTCAAAGCTTCTCATGCATGAAGACGCAGAGGCATACGAGAAAGCAACATGCAGCAGCATTGTGAATGAGAAGTGGAGTCCCGACAACGCCAACAGGAAGTGTCATTCCTTTAGGGTAGGGGTCTCCATAGTTTCTAAGCAAATGGCCAGTTTACTGTCCTTCGGACTTTCAGGGGGGCAGGACTGTGGCCATTGGGAGTAGAAAAGGTCCAGACGTCAATGGCAAAACAACAATGCCCCGTTGTTGGTGCCAGTGGGAGGAAGAGTGCCCCCATCATTGGTGGCATTGGCCCTCATTGTTGGTGCCATTGGGAGGAAGAGCGCCCCATCATTGGTGCTATTGGGAGGAAGAGTGCCCCAATGTTGGTGCCATTGGGAGGAAGAGTGCCCCATTGTTGGTGCAATTGGGAGGAAGAGTGCCCCATTGTTGGTGCAATTGGGAGGAAGAGTGCCCCATTGTTGGTGCTATTGGGAGGTAGAGTGCCCCATTGTTGGTGCTATTGGGAGGAAGAGTGCCCCATTGTTGGTGCTATTGGGAGGAAGAGTGCCCCATTGTTGGTGCCATTGGGAGGAAGAGTGCCCCATTGTTGGTGCCATTGGGAGGAAGAGTGCCCCATTGTTGGTGCCATTAGAAGGAAGAGTGACCCATTGTTGGTGCTATTGGGAGGAAGAGTGCCCCATTGTTGGTGCCATTGGGAGGAAGAGTGCCCCATTGTTGGTGCCATTAGGAGGAAGAGTGCCCTAGCGTTGGTGCCATTGGGAGGAAGAGCGCCCCATCATTGGTGCTATTGGGAGGAAGTGTCCCCCATCATTGGTGCCATTTGCCCTCATTGTTGGCGTCAATGAGAGGAAGTGTCCCCCATCATTGGTGCCATTGAGAGGAAGAGTACCTCATCGTTGGTGTCATTGGGAGGTAGAGTGCCCCATCGTTGGTGGCATTGGTCCTCATTGTTGGTGCCATTGGGAGGAAGAGTGCCCCATTGTTGGTGCCAGTGGGAGGAAGAGTGCCCCAACATACTGTTGGAATAAAATGTAATTTTATCCTTAACTTGTGCATGTTAAGCCTTTGTACGATACCAAGAAAAAATCCATAATAGCCTCAGTCCACTATTCTCTCTAAACATTCAGCTTCCAGTGAGAATGGACGGGGGAGTCATATTATACAGAAAAGGAAGTCATGAATGGATGGGGGTATTGGTACTAGCCGGTCTTACCTGTAATCTGCTGATGCTCTGACTGGCTGACTTTGTGTCGTCTGTTAAACTCTGATTGGATTTCTCCGCTAGCGCTAATCTTTTAGCGAGAGCTCGGCACTGAAAGTCAAGCAGGGAAATGTAAAGAAGTTACTATTTACAGCAATACCTTAAAAGACAACAGTAAATGCAGGAAATGGTGGCTGTACAATCCAACCATTACTGATCGAATGCCTGTGGATGTCTCCAGGAGAGTCTTCAGCATCTGACACTTCCAGATGTGTCAGATCCCACATTCCCCCACTGCACAATGTAGTTCCATCTGCTGGCCTCAAAAGCTATGTACACACGAGATAGGATTTTCTGACAACAAAACCGTGGATTTTTTTCTGACGGATGTTGGCTCAAACTTGTCTTGCATACACACGGTCACACAAATGTTGTCGGAAATTCTGAACGTCAAGAACGCGGTGACGTACAACACGTACGACGAGCCGAGAAAAATGAAGTTCAATAGCCAGTGTGGTTCTTCTGCTTGATTCCGAGCATGCGTGGACTTTTGTGCATCGGAATTGTGTACACACGCTCGGAATTTGTTGTCGGAAAATTTGAGAACCTGCTCGCAAACATTTGCATGGAGCATACACACGGTTGGACTTTCCGACAACAAGCTCACATCCAACATTTGCGTGTACGGGCCCATAAGTTTCCATTCACATCTATGCAGTGCTTTTTGCGTTTTTCTACTGTGATTTTGCGTTTTTTTTAAGCTTTTTTTTTTTGGCAAATTTGTTGTTGGGCAGATTTAAAAACGCAAATTGTGCAAAAATATGCACTACATGCTTTTCTCCCAGCTTCTCAATTGAAGTCTATTGAACCAAAAAAAAAGCACCGTTTTGCTTTTAAAAAAAAGTCCCTGATCTTTTCAAAAAACGCACAGGCACAAAAATGCATTCATGTGAATGTGTCCTATAGGAAACAAGTTAAAAATAATGACCTGCGTGTCTACAAAAACGCATTGGTGTGAAAAGAGTCTTAGTCTCGGTTGACACTGGTTCGATTCCTGTGCGGGTTCCCGCATCGCATCTGACTCGCAGGCCATTCACACCGACATCTGAGAACCACTGCAGGTGTCAACGTAAAAGTTAATGACACCCCCAAATCGGTTCGCAGAACGCAGTGCAAATTGTGGAATCGGATCGCATGTGTCTGAACGCACATGCGATACGATTCCAGTGCGGACCAAAAAAAGGGTCCTGCACCAACTTGGTGCAAATGTGATGTGATTTCAGTCTATAAAAACTGTTCGGCTGAATTTGCATCGCACAGACGTCGCATGTGACGTGTCACTATACAGTAGAGGCTGGTGAGATGAACCACAACTCACAGCAGAGCCCCAAGCACCTGACACACCTGGAAACGCATTGCTGCGAAGATTCTGCTGGAGACTGTAGCTCTTGGAGAGCAAAATAAGGACTCATTAGCCACCAGAGAGGTAGGTATTAAATCAGACCTTCACTCGAAAGACGGCACTCTAAAGCAGCCCATAGAGGATTTGATTTTCATTCCTTCCACTAAGGTAACATTTAGCCCTGGTACACATTGATGCGATTTGGCATGTCAAATCGGCGGCAATGGCAGCATCCGAATTGGTGCGACACTGCAATGCCGCACTGATGCCTAAAAGTAGTTTCTGTACTACTTTTGGCGATTTCGGGGTATGATTTCCATAGACATCTGTGCAGCAACCCGCATAGATGTCTCTAAAATTGCCCGCGAAGTCCGAACTGACATGCAGGAATGAAATGGTGCGAAATAGAGCCGAACTGCCACGATTTTATTCCCGCTGTCACTGGGCTAAGAGTGGAAGGGAACAAAATCATTTGATTCCTTTATCAACAGAGTCACTGGGGTAAATCCTGCGGAGGGGAAGGGTTATTTTCTACAAAGCAGTTACGTTGCTGAAAGCCGAGTTCCCCCGGCGGATTGCGCACATACCTCTGCATGGAAATGGACCGACTTGCTGTCAGCCAGCTGCAGCTGTGTGGTGAGATCCGCTATTCTCGTCATGTAGTGGTTTTTTATCAGCACTTCCCTGGAGTCCTGATCCGGGACCTGTTCATGACAGAGAGGGAATTACTTTTAGAATGACCAGCCGGGTCTGAAAAGTGCTGATCGACATCTGAACTGTCAGTCATTCTCTTATCTAAATCAATACTTGCCTCAGCTGCACAGCCAGCGAGGGGAGAGAGTGACTGCAGCACGATAGTGTGATTGTATTCTATCAGACGTCTTATTCAACAAAGCACTATATAGAGTAATGATAATATGCAACGTCCAATAAACCTTCT
Source organism: Lithobates septentrionalis (assembly GCA_037952835.1). Taxonomy (NCBI): domain Eukaryota; kingdom Metazoa; phylum Chordata; class Amphibia; order Anura; family Ranidae; genus Lithobates; species Lithobates septentrionalis. The sequence continues at coordinate 6,338,722 of JBBDGP010001358.1, forward strand.
TATTCAAGTAACACAGTCACTAAGCTCTCATATATGCTTCTCCATGTTAATGTAATATTTAAAGTCATTGTTAACCTCTTTTTTTTTTTTAATTTGCAGCTTTCATTAAAATACCTGCTGATCCTGCCATGCAAGTCTTTGTTCAGGCTCTTCCTGTTCAAGTGACAACAATCTATCCCGGTCTCTGAGGGACGGTTCACACTGGAAAATCCCATATAGCAAGCAATTGTGCTGCAAGTTTGAAAATGACTTGCTAAGCTATTACTAGACTTGCCAGGCTTCACAAGTTTGTTGCACAGTTACAGCAAGTCTGCATTACACGACTGCAGATCAACTTTCTTTGCAAACATTCTGCAAGTCTGCTGCAAGTTCTGGTTCAGATATGTTGTGCAATAGTCACCCCACCACAGGGGGCACTGTGGCTGAATTTTCATGCTGTAGACTTGCAGAGATCTTGCTGTAGATCAGGCGGTCAGCAACCTGATCACAAACAGGTGACTGGTAGATCGCAGTCTGGGCTTGCTGACCTGCCATTCCAGAGCATCAGAATGCAATGCAGAGGGACTACTTGTAAAGTTGGAGCTGTAGTAAGGAGCAAAAGCCCCATAATCCGATGCCTCCTCTGTATTGCTGGCTCCTGTCCCATGCGGAGTGATACCAACTGCATAGCTCCCAACTGTCCCTGATTTCGAGGGACTGTCCCTGATTTGGAGCAATGTCCCTCTGTCCCTTATTCCCCCTCATTTGTCCCTCATTCTGGTCTTATCTATATAATTGTATATAAAATGCACTTTTTATCTATCAAAAAGTGTTTTCCAGCACTAAACCTTTCATCTGATTTCTAAATTGCTGCATTTGTAAATTCCAAAAGCCAATATAAAGGAATAGTAATGGTAATAAAAAGCACTTGTGGGTTTAACCAATCTTGTATTTTTGTACAATTCTCCTTTAAGGGGGCGTGGCAATGGGTGTGTCCTATGCCTGCATACTTTTGCCGATAGGTGTCCCTCATTCCCATCTCAAAAAGTTTGGAGGTATGCCAACTGCACTCCCCCTGTTATCCTGGCTAGTGGACTCCAGAGTGGTGCCAGCAGCAGGAAAGAAGAGATCTTCAGGTCAGTGCGAGGTAATACACCGGGCGTAATAGTATAAGGCTGCTTTCACACTGATGTGCTGCGGTTTACCCACACCACGGGTACAGTGAAGTGTACCTTCAGCTTTCCTGCGGGTTTGCTGTGCTTAGCCATAGGCTATTTTATCTTACGGATTTGATGCCCTTTGGTGCACTTTCTGAAAGCGCACCAAAACCGCAACTCAACTGCAGGGTTTTACCACCCCCAACTTTACGTGTGAATGAGCCCTGAGGGTGCTGCTGCCGAATGCAACGAAGGGCTCATTCATAAGTGAAGCAGGCACTGCTGCTCTTCTGAAAAGCGATCCGAGTGCATTTGACAGGTGGTGAGGAGGCGATATGTTGCCTCCTCACCACCTGATATAAACCCACGATCGCCATGCAATGCACATGATTGCGACAGGGTAGTACGGCAATTAGAGGTTTATATCGGGTGTGAGGAGGAGACACTGTGCCCTGTGATCTTTGCCTTCTCCCATGTTGTTCAGGTAGATCTCCACCTCTTTAAGGTTGCCTACCCCTACTGTAGACTTACTATTGCAACTTTGCTCTTGCTAGAGACTCGCCACACAAATTTTCTACACATTTTAAAAGTGTAAACAAGAACTTGTGCTTCAAGTGCTCTGCAAGTGTACAACGTGCCAGTGAAAATGTGCAGCAAGTAAACAGACTTACAATTCAACACTGCCACAAATTTGTGGCCAGTTATCCTTGCCATCTGGGATGGTGCGACTTTGCAGTGCCAATGTTAACGGCACCCCAAATGCAGATTGTAAATGCAGTGCGGGCACCAAATCGCATGGTACCGCAGTACTAGGAAATTTGGTGCAGCACTTTTTTTTTTTTTTTTTTAAAGTAGTGCATGCAATACTTTCCGGGAACACATGCATTGGGGTGCCTACCTACGAAAATGGCGATTGCCCTACACATGCTATATATTGGGGGTCAACAACCTGTAGATCGTGATCCATCAGTAGATCACAGACGGGTGACTGGTAGATTGCGGTCTGGGCTTGCTGACCCGCCATCCCAGAGCATCAAACAGTGCAATGCAGAGGAACTACTTGTAAAGTTGGAGCAGGAGCCGCATAATCCGATGCCTCCTCTGTAGTGCCGGCTCCTGTCCCATGCGGAGTGATACCAACTGCACTCCACCTCTTATCCCAGCTGTACATCTCCAGAGTGGTGCCAGCAGCAGGAAAGAAGAGATCTTCAGATCAGTGTGAAACAATACACCGGGCGTAACAGTATAGGGCTGCTTTCACAGTGATGTGCTGCGGTTAACCCACACCATGGGTGCAGTGCACCTGCAGCTTTCCTGCGGGTTTGCTGTGCTTAACCATAGACTTCTATTATATCCTGCTGTTTTACCACCCCCCAAACTTTGCGTGTGAACGAGCCCTAAGAGCGCCGCTGCCGAATGCAACTAAGGGCTCATTCACAAGTGCAGATGGCACTGCTGCTCCTCTGAAAAGCGATCCGACAGGTGGTGAGGAGGCAATATGTTGCCTCCTCACCACCTGATTTAAATCCATGATTGCCGTGCAATGCACACGATTGTGACACGGTAGTACAATAATTTGAGTTTTAAATCAGGTGTGAGGAGGCGACGCTGTGGCTGGTGATCTTTGATTTTTCCCATGACGTTCAGGTAGATCTTCACCTCCTTAAAGCAGAGCTCCACCCAAAAGGACTCATCCCCGCTACTCTTGAAAAATTGTCACTTTTGAGGAGCGGGTACCCGATTTTGACAGGTACTTGCTCCCACTTCTGTCCCGACTGCCTAGGCAGAACAGAAGTTCTCCTCTACCCCCCCCCCCCCCCACCATCACCCACACACCGGCCCGCAGTCTTCTAGGACAAAGACAGGTCCCAGAAGACTGCATCGACCAGTCACGATGCGCAGCGCTCCTCGCGCATGTGCAGTGGGCACCCGGCTGTGAAGACGCAAGCTGCCACAGCTGGGTGCCCATAGCGAAGATGCTAAGGAATGAAGATAGCGGGTGTGAACGACTGGCGAGAGCACGCCGCTGGATTGTGGGACAGGTGAGTGGTTGTTTTTTAAAAGTCAGCAGCTACAGATTTTGTAGCTGCTGGCTCTTATTTTTTTTCACAGGTTACTGGAACTTTGCTTTAAGGTTGCCAACCCCTGATATATACACTATATTACCAAAAGTATTGGGACGCCTGCCTTCTCACACACATGAGCTTTAATGGCATCCCAGTCTTAGTTGGTAGGGTTCAATATTGGGTTGGCCCACCCTTTGCAGCTATAACAGCTTCAACTCTGCTGGGAAGGCTGTCCACAAGGTTTAGGAGTGTGTCTATGGGAATGTTTGACCATTCTTCCAGAAGTGCATTTGTGAAGTCAGGCACTGATGTTGGACGAGAAGGCTTGACTCGTAGTTTCCTCTCTAATTCATCCCAAAGGTTTTCTATTGGGTTGAGGTAAGGATTCTGTGCAGGCCAGTCAAGTTCCTCCACCCCAAATTCGCTAACCCATGTCTTTATGGACCTTGCTTCGTGTACTGGTGTGCAGTCATGTTGGAACAGGAAGGGGCCATCCCCAAACTGTTCCCACAAAGTTGGGAGCATGAAATTGTCCAAAATTTCTTGGTATGCCGACACTTTAAGAGTTCCCTTCACTGGAACTAAGGGGCCAAACCCAACCCCTGAAAAACAACCCCACACCATAATTTCCCCTCCACCAAATAATTTGGGCCAGTGCACAAAGCAAGGTCCATAAAGACATGGATGAGCGAGTTTGGGGTGGAGGAACTTGACTGGCCTGTACAGAGTCCTGACCTCAACCCGATAGAACACCTTGGGGATGAATTAGAGCGGAGACTGCGAGCCAGGCCTTCTCATCCAACATCAGTGCCTGACCTCACAAATGCTCTTCTGGAAGAATGGCTAAACATTGGCAAGAACAATAATGCCATCCGTTGGCAGTGATCAATATACTGTAATATGTCTTTTGATATCGAGCATTTTGGACGGTAGGACTCGGAATATCTAGGGTCTTTTCCTGGTTTAGGTATAACTATTATTTGTGCTTCTTGCATTGATGGAGGGAGTGATTTATATTTAAATATTTGTTGGTATAATTTTTGCAATTTCGGGACTAGTATATCAGGGAATGCAGTGTAAAGATATCGAGCATTTTCTTCTGCAGCAATGCACCATTTGAGCTGAATCGGTTTGACCATTGCCTGAATACTGTTTTTCCCATGCTCGTCTGTACGAAAATGATCTAAACAAAGAATAATAAAAAAAGGAAAAGAAAAAAAAAAAACACAGGCCATTGTTCACAGTTAAAGCGGAGGTCCGCCGACCATTATTTTTGTTTTTTTAGCCATTAAGACACTTGCATAATGACAATATAACACTCACCTTTTAGGTCTAATATCTCCCCCGATGTCCGATTTCAAATTGAAAATTAAGTTATAAAAATTGATGAGGGCCGGCTCCATCTTGCTTGTGGGCATGTGAAGCCCACAAGCATTAATTTCCTGGATGCGATGAATGTTGGAAATGCTCCCAGCATTCATCACTCATCCCCGCGCACGCTCAGTATTAACGGCGCGGAGCGCCGTAAACTTCCAGGTTCCAAACTGAGGGCGGCGGCGTCGGAATTTCCCCGCCTGGTTGTGATGGCAACAAAACCAATACACCCTCCTTTAAAATGGCGCTTTTCGATATGCCCTAATCATGTGACGCCGGTCACGTGATGGTTTTACAATCATCCGAGATTTTGCAGCGGCGTTCCGCACCGACTCCTAGGAAGCCTGACACTTAGCTCCCAGGAGAGAGTGTGCGCCGCAGGGGAAAAAAAGATTATACACGCCTACTCCCGCGGGAGTGACAAACAGGAAGTGCCACTATAAAGACCAATACAAAGGTAAATACAGCACCCAAAAAATGTTTTTTAGTTCATTTGAACATCTGTTCATAGCGCCGATGGGGTTAAGATTAAGTTCATAATTTGTGTGGACCTCAGCTTTAACTCTAAACTGATGACTGTTTATAGTTTTCAGACAACTGTCTTGTTTATTCATGTCCTTGTAAAATTTATTCAAATTGATACTTGCAAAATGTTGGATTTTCAAACTAATAAATATAACGATAAGACAAATCATCAGTGATGGCTGCCATTTCTCTATCCTATTAACGCCCTTAGAGCAGATGACAAATGCACTTCCAGACACCCTCAACTGTCAAGGCAACAATGTCTGTGCGCCCCTTAGTATCCCCGCTCTCCATGGTACACAGAGGAATGCCATATACTGTACCTGCTGGATTTCGGCACTTGTGGTTAACATGCCGATCTGTAAAAAAAAAAGCAAGAATAAAAATATAAGGAAACATTATATAGAAGAGATAAGAACATAGGAATAAATAAGTTAGATATTTTTTAAAGACTTGTCATCGTGCATTGGAACCCTAATCAGAGCATTGTGGGAGGAACGCACAGGCTTCTGCAGACTGTTCCTCCAGCTGCACATCCATACAGAGGTACGGACCTTCAGATATGGAGCTGGAGTTCGTAATTAACCCCTTCACACTTAAAGCGGGAGTCCGGTGACCAATCTTTTTTTTTTTTTTTTTAGGTCATTGAGACACTTTGCTAATCCCAAAATAATACTCACAGTTTGGGAGTAATATTTCCGCCTCTGTCTGTTTTCGTACTGAAGAATAACTTAAAAAATGTGATGCTGGCTGTGTCCATCTTACTTGTGGGCATGTGAAGCCCACAGCATTGATTTCCTGGATGCGGTGAATGCTGTTCATTCACAGCTTGTTCGCACGCATGATCATTGTTCCCGCACTGAATCTTGGGAAGCCTGACACTAAGCTCCCAGGAGACAGTGCGGCACCGGGGAAAGGCAATAAACACGCCTACTCCCATGGGAGGAGAGACAGGAAGTGCCACAATAAAGTACAATATAAAGGTAATTACAGCGATAAAAAAATTTTGTGTGCGGCATTTGAACATCTATGCAATTAACTGAAGGGGGTAAGATTAAGTTAAAAATTTGAGTGGAACTCCGCTTTAAGGCTAAAACAAATCTAAATGCCTAAGCACAATTTTGCAATTATGACATGTGTTAGCAAAACCTGCATGCACAACTACTTTGTGCATCCAGGTGGGTATACTTTGGTTTTGTTTTTTTCAGGACAAATTGGGCTTTCATTTGGTGGTTAAATTGTTATGGATATCTCCTAAATTTTTTTGATTACCAAAAGGAAAACTGGCCCAAAATAGAAAAAAAAAAAAAAAAAAAAAAATTGAATTTTTTTTTTTTTTAAATGTAGCTGTAGATTTCTTATTACTACCATAACCTACCAAAGAACAACCCAAAATAAATTCTCCAGACGATCGCAGCGATACCATATATAGTTTTTTGTACCCGTAGTACAGCCCCACAAGCAATATGGCACATTTTTCTTTTTTTTTTTTTGTCCTACCTAAAACAAACCTACTGATACGAATTTAAAAAAAAAAAATCCTGTCCAAAATATACTGACCATAACCTTTGACCTTTAGACCCCTTTCACACTGAGGCAGTTTTCAGGCGTTTTAGTGCTAGAAATAGCGCCTGTAAAAGCACCTGAAAACCGCGTGTGCTTTCACACTGGGGCAGTGCGATTGCGGGGCGTTAGGAAAAGTCCTGCAATCAGCATCTTTGGGGCGGTTCGGGAGCGGTGTATACACCGCTCCCAAATGACCTGCCCATGGAAATGGGCACCTGAAAAGCGATTTGGAAGCGCAGGAACACAGGCACTTTTAACCCCTTCTTTGGCCGCTAGCGGGGGTTAACCGCTTTAACTTTTGTACGGAAATAACTCAAACTTCGATAAAAACATTTTTTTTTCAAAAGAACAACACTAGCGGCCGAAAAGCGCCGCTTAAACAGCGCTAAAATGAGCGGCGCATTTAGCGCTAATCCTCAGGCAGCCCCAGTGTGAAAGTAGCCTTACTTGACCCAAACACTAACCCTGACACTGACCTAGATCAAACCTTGATCTAGGCATTTTTCTTTATTTTTTATTATTTCATTAATTGAAAATTGTTCAAACATTTTTTTCCCCCTTTCTGTAAGGAACGAAAAAGATATCTTCCTTCTCCACGCGGCGCCACGGAAAAAAGGCCGGTGCCGCATATATGTGTTACGTCGGCGTGAATAGTTAATGGCCTACGAGTGAGGCGACACCCATGTGATCTACAAGTCCCTTTGCTGCAGTGGCAGATGAGACTTGTCTTCTATTGTGGCCCAAGACTATGTTACCCTTGCCTAGGTAAGGACCAAAGAAGTGGGAGGGGTACCAGTCAATAGGAAATAAAATGAAAAATAAATAAAAAGAAGGTACTTGCATTAAGTATGCCACAGGAATCCGTACCCACTCGGGGCAGTTCTGTGGATAAGGGGGTGCCACCAGTCCCACTGTATGGGGCCCCAGCCAACAGGGGGGGCCCAGGCAGCAGGTTGAATTGAATGTGAGCAGGGAGGGTGATCGGCGCAATAGGAGGTTGGGGGGTGGACTACTGACTGCTGGCTCTCTCTGCAGCAGCTGAAAGTTGTCGTCTTCTCCTTTCCCTCCAACCAGCTTTCAGCTGCTGCTGAGAGCCACACATCGGATCGGTTCCAGTAATTGCACCCCCCACCTCACCGATCCCCCTCCCTGTGATCCTTTTTTTTCCTTCTTTTCCCCCTGCTGCCCAGACCCGTGTGCCACACTACCGCAGTGCTTCCGGCTCCCCCCCTCTCCTTCCTTCCCGGCAGCTGCAAGCTCACAATAAGATCCTTCAGGGTGGAGAGTGAGGGGAGGGACCAGGAAAATATATGTGTCATTTACCAGCCCCTTCCCTTTCCTGAATGAACACAATAAGTGATTGGTACCGATCACTCGCTGTGTTCATTCAAAACGGAAGCATAGTAAACTGTATTTGGAGAGGGGAGCCTGCCAGGCTGTATGGGGTCCTGTGGTTTCTAACAGCATGAGGGCAATTTACTAAAACTTGTGCAGCTGTGCATAATAACCATCGGCTTCCAGGTTTTATTGTCAAAGCGTAGTTGAACAAGCTGAAGTTGGAAGCTGATTGGTTACTATGCACAGATTTTGTGTGCACCAATTTTAGTAAATCCCCCTCGTGTGTCATCAAGACAAGAAACGTAGTGTCACACCGCAATGTTGCTCCAAGTAGAAAAAGCGAAAACACGATTCATCCCCGCCTAAGAATCACCCACCTTGGATGCGTTTCACCCTTGCAAGCTTAGTCATAGAAACATGAAATGCATCAGAAAGGGTGGTTCTGAGATGGGGACCCAGTGTGTACTCCATAGGCTCAATAAAGTTTTTCTACATGGAGTGACGTCATTGGGATGTGGTCAGTTTCGCGGAAGGTCTGTTGGATGTAGTTTTTTTTGGATCTCAGGCTTTCCAGCCTAGAGGAGAGATGTGGGGTCTTATTGACCCCAGATCTCTCCATAAAGAGTACCTGTCATGCCCTATTCTTATTACAAGGGATATGTATAATGTTTGGGGGTTCTGAGAAATTTTCTAGCAAAAATAAATAGGATTGTTACATTTAGGAGTGCCAGAATTGGCCCGGATGGGAAGTGGTTAAAGCCCTCAAGTTGGTAGCACCAATAGTATAAAATACCTTTTTGAGAAATGAATATTTCTTACCAAGCTGGCAGCACTAACGTCACTGGAACTGTCCTTTCTGTGTATCAGGGCATTTTCCTTTTGCTGGTCCGCCTCCTGCCCCTTGCCTGGGTTCTTCACAAGCTCTGCTATCCTATAAGTTTCTTTCTCCAGCTTGATCTTGGCCAACTGAGCTTCCAGCATCCAGTGCTCCTTCTCCTGTTCCAGCTTGCCCATCTTCTCCAGAATTTGCTGCACCTGTTTATAAAGAAACATTAGTCCTTTGTAAGGCACATCAATCAATGAAAATTTCTTCCATTGCATCCAATATACCGCTGGAATCTGACGGCATCCCCTTCTTGTGTTGTTTCCGATCTGACCAAAGTTGTAATGTCACCAACACTGAACAGATAGGTCTTAAGCCAAGCATGTTCTTCATGTAGGGTAAAATAACAGGTCCTCTTAAAAAAAAAGCGGATCCCATTCACAAACACACATTGATACCTTCTTGGTCATCTGTTGGAGCCCATGAAAATGGCCAGTACTTTAAGGTATGGGGGAGCATGTGACCTTTTGCTAGAATATAGAGATCAGACCTGAGCGGCCAATAGCCAGCCAGGCCTGAAGACCACCACTGGGGCTAGGAAGTCATTTATCCTGTGTAAGCCTACCAAAGAATGGCACAGCTTTACATACAGACATGGCAATGGGGGAGGGGGTGCACAGAGAGCTTACACTGGATTTCGACTTGGCATTCCCACAGGCAAACATGGCAGCGCAGACGAATATGGAGTTTGCACAGGGGTTAGGCTCCACTTTTCCAAAGGCAAACATGGTGGCCAGGACAAGCATTCAGCTTACACTGAGGTTAAATCGGCCTTTTTACAGGCAGACATGGAGCTCACACAGGGGTTCGACTCTGGCAAATAGGACTGCCTGAGCAAGCGAGGAGGTTACACTCTGCATTTCCACAGGCACACATGGTGACCGGGTCAAGCATAGAGCTTACACAGGGGTTAGACTCTGCATTTCCACAGGCACACATGACAGCCGGGACAAACATGGAGCTTACACAGGGGTTAGACTCTGCATTTCCACAGGCACACATGATGACCAGGGCAAGCATAGAGCTTACACAGGGGTTAGACTCTGCATTTCCACAGGCACACATGGTGACCAGGTCAAGCATGGAGCTTACACGGGGGTTAGACTCTGCATTTCCACAGGCACACATGGTGACCGGGTCAAGCATGGAGCTTACACAGGGGTTAGACTCTGCATTTCCATAGGCACACATGACAGCCGGGACAAACATTGAGATTAGACTCCGTGTTTCCACAGGCAGACATGGAGCTTACACAGGGATAAGGCTCTGCATTTCCACAGGCAAACATGACAGCCAGGGCAAGTATAGAGGTTACACTCTGCTTTTCTACAGGCAAACATGACAGCCAAGGCAAGCATGGAGCTTACACAAGTGTTAGACCCCCCCACATTTTCAAAGGTAATCACGGCGGCCGAGGTGAGCATGTAGTTTACACAGGGGCCAGTTTCCGCATTTTCACAGGCAAACATAGCGGCAGGAGCACACAGATTAGGTGTAATTGGGTGACCTATCAAGAGAACACATCATAACGCCCTAATTGGACAGTATAGGGAACACAAGTCTCATGGTTGTACAGTGGACCACCCATGTCTGATCTTCTCATCTCCCCATTGGCTGCAGAGCTGCCCTACTGGCCAACGGAAGACGAGAAGAGCAGGAAGGGGCAAACCCAGAGCAACCATGGGAGCCATAGTCCACGTTTACTGTAATAAAGCTTGGCTAGGTTTCAGGGCACTGTGGTGCAATCCGAATGAAAGAAAAAAGTGCATTCAAGCATTGGAAAGTTTCTACCAAAAGCCACATGTTGCTTTAAAGGTCCGTGCACTTCTAGAAAAAAAAAAAAACAAGGATCCTCCCTTATGTTCTCAATGATCAGCCTGCCCGGGATCACGTATGTGTTTGTGCACTACGTGGTTCAAATTGTCATACATGTGTGTAAAGCTAAACTGCAGGCAGATATAAAAAAGCACAAATGACTGTAGTTCTGTGTTCATTAATACATCATTAAATGCATTTTCTTTTTTTTTTCATGCAGTTAAATTACCTTAAAGTGGGGTTCCACCCAAAAAACAAAACTACCTGGAAAAATTCTAAAAAAAAACAAAAAACATTTGGATATTTTTTTTTTTTCACTTACCTCTAAATGCCTGTTGCTAGGGGGTCCCTCGTAGTCTGCCTGTTCCTTAGCCTGGGCTGGTGACATCACTTCCCCCTCGGCACAGGAAGGGCTCCGCTCTGCTCCCTCCCTCCTGTCAATCATCTGGGACCCATTACAGGTCCCAGGTGATTGAACGGCCAATCACGGCGCCCGGCGCCGCTCGCACATGCGCAGTGGGTGCCAGGCTGTGAAGCCACAGCCCGGCGCCCACAGTTGAAATACCGGCGCCGATGAGCGGTGGGGGGGGGGGGGAGCGGGGCTTCGATCCCCCGCATCGCTGGACCCAGGGACAGGTGAGTGTCCAATTAAAAGTCAGCAGCTGCAATATTTGTAGCTGCTGACTTTTATTTATTTATTTTTTTTGACGGCCCCCCGGGTGGAACTCCTCTTTAATTTGACTTGGTGCCAGTCTCATGGAGCCTCTGTACAGCAGAGTTCAGAGAGGGGGATGGAGAAGCAGCAAAATAAGCCAATCAAGTGTGGTGCAATGTAAGACTTATATTGACAGGAGGAGAGAGCAGAGCGGCAGACGTGCTGCTTTTCCTTCTGCCTCTTCTGTTCAGACAAAAGGGTGGGCGGGGGTGTTAAAGAGACCTGTAAGTGAACGTGAAATTGAAGAAAGATCAGGTCTCCTGCCTTGCCAGACAGGGCTGTACTGGGTGGGAGAGCTGTATAAATGTCAGGACTGGATGGACAGAAATACAAATGCTTTGGCAGGTCCCAGTGTGCATTTTATCTGTTTGCCCTGGAGTTCTGCTTTTTACCCTTGTACATGCCCCTGGAGCAGCTATTATACCTCAAAACCCATGCCTGATGCATACGCCTTATTCCAAGGTAATGGCACGGATTACGTCCAGACGTACCTGTTGGGCCAGACCTTCTCTGCTTTCCGTGGAGCTTAGCAGGACTCTGCGATTCACCAATGCCTCTTCATAAGGCACAGAGTCAGGGCAGGTCTGTAACACAGAAAAGTTCATCAGTGTCACAGTAATAACAGAATATCAGGATAAAGTTGTCTGTAACCAGATATACAAAATGTTTACCAATCTTCTCCTTCACAAGCCCCTAAAAGTTTGTATTGACCTTTTGATCATTTTGTAACCAACGCGTTTCGAGGGCTCAGCACTCCCCCCTTCATCAGGGCTATAAACCAGCCCCCTCCCATATAATTACCTGAGCCGATCTTGATCCAGTGATATACACTGTAGCAGCGGAGGAGGGATTGGGGGGGACGGGGCCGAGCCGTGCTTTAGACACACACAGAGCAATTTGTGATCCAGCATGCATGTGTTCCACTATGGGAAGCAGCTTCCAGAGAAGAGGAGGAGCTCAAGTTGCTGGCAGGGGACCCCAGAGGCTGAGGATTGGGGCTACTCTGTAAAAAAAACACTTGCATAGGTGGTGGGAGGGTGTGATGTAAAAAGTTGACAGTGCTGTAGGGGGGAGTTGATGTGTAGAGGGCAGATCAAACTACGGTGGGGGAGGGGAGTGCTGTAGGGGGGGTGATGTAAAGGGGAGGCAGTGCTGTAGGGAAAGTGACATGGAAGGGGGTAGCGCTATGGGGAGTGGGGGGATGTGAAAAGGGCAAAGCAAACTATGGTGGAGGGAGGGTTGTGATGTGAGAGGGGGCAGTACTGTGGAGTGGAGAGGTGTTGTAAAGGGGGAGCAGCGCTGTAGGGAAGGTGATGTGGAGGGGGCAGCACTGGGGGGGGGGGTTATGTGAAGAGGGCAGAGCACACTACTTCCGCAATGAATAACCAGGTGTGGTACAAAATAATACACTACTATGGGGGGGGGGGGTTGTGATGTGATATGGGGGCAGTGCTATAAAGGGGATGATGTAATGGGGGGCGCAGTGCGCTGGGGAAGTGTGAAGGGGGTATATTGCTGTGTGTGTGGGGGGGGGGGGGGAGGGTATGATGCTGGAGGGTATGATGTTAGGGGGTTCAGTACTACTGTGAAGGGGTGGGGATGATGTGAAGGGGGCCTTAGAACACCACTCAATGGGAACTGTGATGTGAAGTGGGGGCACTGCGATGTGAAGCGGGGGCACTGCGATGTGAAGGGGGGGCACTGCGATGTGAAGGGGGGGCACTGCGATGTGAAGGGGGGGCACTGCGATGTGAAGGGGGGGCACTGCGATGTGAAGGGGGGGCACTGCGATGTGAAGGGGGGGCACTGCGATGTGAAGGGGGGGCACTGCGATGTGAAGGGGGGGCACTGCGATGTGAAGGGGGGGCACTGCGATGTGGGGGGGGGCACTGCGATGTGAAGGGGGGGGGCACTGCGATGTGAAGGGGGGGGCACTGCGATGTGAAGGGGGGGGCACTGCGATGTGAAGGGGGGGGCACTGCGATGTGAAGGGGGGGGGGCACTGCGATGTGAAGGGGGGGCACTGCGATGTGAAGGGGGGGGCACTGCGATGTGAAGGGGGGCACTGCGATGTGAAGGGGGGGCACTGCGATGTGAAGGGTGGGCACTGCGATGTGAAGGGGGGGCACTGCGATGTGAAGGGGGGGCACTGCGATGTGAAGGGGGGCACTGCGATGTGAAGGGGGGCACTGCGATGTGAAGGGGGGGCACTGCATTGTGAAGGGGGGCACTGCGATGTGAAGGGGGGGGCACTGCGATGTAAAGTGGGGGCAATGCGATGTAAAGTGGGGGCACTGCGATGTAAAGTGGGGGCACTGCGATGTAAAGTGGGGGCACTGCGATGTAAAGTGGGGGCACTGTGATGTAAAGTGGGGTACTGTAAAGTGCGAGGGACTGAAAACACTGATGTAAGAACAGGATTGTGATATAGGGAGGAGAGGGAGGTGATATGAAGGATCCGAGTCATTGCGATTCGGATCTCCCAATGTATGTACCTGCAGTTTTCGCAGCACGAATAGCTTTTTTTTTTTAAATACGCCCCTTTTTGTTATTAGACAAAACAAAAATGTGAAACGTATTAACAGTTTTGTAAGAAAGCTGCAACAGCCAGAATGAAACATACTCTGCATATGTGCAGTCAAGGATCGCTGTGCTCAGTGAGAGAGCAGTGGTCACTCTGCAGCAATCCGACAATGCTGCAGTGATTTCATACGAGTACATAAACTGCGACACAGCGGCTCCTACAGGGCATGTTGCTGCCCGTTTCCAGGTTTCAGGTGTGCGCACCCCCGCCTGCTCCCTTGTGATTTCACACAGCGGGAGTTTGTCAGCAGATCCCGGCCAATGTTTCATGGTCGGGACCTGCAGATCAGCTGTGTCGAATCACAGCCCAGAGTCCTGTGTGGACAATCAACACAGAGCTCTGAACAGAGGGAATGATCGCTTTGTTCCTTTTCCCTGCAATGCAGGGAAAAAGACACAAATCGATATGTAGTAAATCTAAATAAAAAAACAAAAAACAAAAAAAACAAAAAAACATAAAAAACCCAGTGGTAATCAAATGCCAGCAACAGAAAGCTCTATTTGTGTGCAAAAAATGCTATAAATGTAATGTGCGTACAGGGCTGCATGATTGCGTAATTGCCAGTTAAAGTAGCGCAGTGCCGAATAGCAAAAAATGGCCTGGTCATGAAGGGGTAAAAATCTCCTGAAGCTCAAGTGGTTAACACATGACGTTAACCCAGCTGTAGAAGTGAGAACGGATATATATGAAGATATCCCGACATGTACTCAAGCAGGCCAGACTCCCCGCCGAACTGTCAAGCCAACTGCTTCTATAGAAAGGGGCCGTTAGGCAAATCAAGTATGTCTGAACCTTCTGTAACTTGCACAAAAGCCATTAAAGGATAGGATGCTTCTAAAGGGACACATCTCATGGTAGTTAAAAAAAAAAAAAAAAATCCTAACGATCGCTGTAATGCAAATTCAAAAACTTGTCGGAGAAACCAGAAAATGTTCTCGCGCCCATTAGACAAACAACCGAGATTTTAGCAACTTCTTTCTCATTAATCATTACGTTTTTCACACAAATGCAGAATAAAAAGCAGCGAAGCCTAGATGAGAAGTAGCAGTTGTGCGCAGAGCGAATGACATTACGGTGGGTTAATCTATGCTTTGATAACGTGTTGCGGCGTCTGAACCCCCGCATAATATCTCAGATACTGCAAAATGGGAGGGATGAAAAAGTGCGAGGCATCTGGATGGCGACGGATATTTCAAGACAACAAATTTATTTATTGTCAAGTTAATTGGAAGTATAGACGTAATTAGCCCTCCTAGTACTCTTATTTTACATAATAATACAGACTATAACTCAAAGTAGGCAACGGGGAAAAACCACTGCAAAGGAAGCGCAATAAGGAGATGAAAAGCAAATGAGTTGAGGGATCAGGTGCGACACGGAGGACGGGGGAAGACGGAAAGGTTGGATGGAGGACATAAAAAGGGGAAGTGAGAAGGCACATAAAAGGAAGAACAACTCAAACATACTAAGAAACTACACGTCTGTTCACAAACTTTTACTGTGTACATTATATGCTTTACTGTCCAATACTTTTTTTTTTTTTTTTTTTTTACAATTTCACGTCTACTTTAACTAAAATATTAACCGCTTAAAGACCGAGCCTCTTTTTCAGAAAAAAAAAAATTTTTTTGATAGAAAATTACTTAGAACCCCCAAACATTATACATGTTTTTTCTAACACCCTGGAGAATAAAATGGCGGTCATTGCAATACTTTTTGTCACACCGTATTTGCGCAGCGGTCTTACAAGCGCACTTTTTTTGGGGAAAAAAAAATCACTTTTTTGAATAAAAAAAAATTAAAGACAACAGTAAAGTTAGCCCAATTTTTTTTTATATTGTGAAAGATAATGTTACGCTGAGTAAATTGATACCAAACATGTCACGCTTCAAAATTGCGCCCGCTCGTGGAATGGCGTCAAACTTTTACCCTTAAAAATCTCCATAGGCGACATTTAAAAAAAAAAAAAAAATTCTACAGGTTGCATGTTTGGAGTTACAGAGGAGGTCTAGGGGTAGAATTATTGCTCTCGCGGCGATACCTCACATGTGTGGTTTGACCACTGTTTTCATATGCGGGCGCTACTCAGGTATGCGTTCACTTTTGCGCGTGAGCTCGTCGGGAAGGGGCACTTTAAAAAAAATGGGTTTTTTCTCTTATTTATTTTACTTGACTTTATTTATTTTTACACTGTTTTAAAAAAAAATGGGGTCACTTTTATTCCTATTGCAAGGAATGTAAACATCCCTTGTAATAGAAAAAAGCATGACAGGTCCTCTTAAATATGAGATCTGGGGTCAAAAAGTCCTCAGATCTCATATATGGATTTAAATGCAATAAAAAAAAAAAAATTGCCATTTGAAAAAACGTCGCTTCCGCCCTGCTATGGTATGGAGACAGGTGGGGGCATCTTCCCCTCACTCGTCTCCATACACAGCAACGGACAGGTCCCGATCGGCTCTGCCTCCGCCGACAGCTCCGGTAAGCGGTAGAGGGTGTGGGAGAGTGGCGGGAGGGGGGGGCCCTCTCCCACCTGCCGATAACAGTGATTTCGCAGTGAATCTGCTGCAGAGACCACCATTATTGTAAACAGGACCGCCCACTGAAAAGATGGATACCTCGGTTGTGGCAGCAGCTGCTGCCGTTACCGAGACATCCATCTTTAAAGTGCCGACGTATATGTACAGGAGCCGGTCGGGAAGTGGTTAATTTAGGATGAAGAAAATAATTTAAATTTTAGGAAGATATTGTCCTAAAAACTCCACAACTATATGTAGTGTATATTTATTCACCCCGAGAAATGTGTGATATTCCATCTGGATTTCCATTTTCAAACACTTTGAAAGGAACTCATTTGACAAATATTGATTTTTCACAAATCTCCTACAATCCATCTGATGCACAGTTGGCTTCCTAAATGTTACAGGACCTTCACACAAGTTCATTTTAACTTATACATTCTAAACTTCCTTTCAATGATCTTTTCTCCCAATGCACACTTCAGTAAGTATATGTGTATTGTCATACCTCCCAACTTTTTGAGATGGGAATGAGGGACACCTATCAGCAAAAGTATGCAGGCATAGGACACGCCCCCCCCTACCACGCCCCCTTAAAAGGAGAATTGTACAAAAAAAAAAAAAAGATTGGTAAACCCACAAGTGATTTTTTTACCACTACTATTCCTTTATATTGGCTTTTGGCATTTACAAATGCAGCAATTTAGAAATTGGATGAAAGGTTTAGTGCTGGAAAACATTTTTTGATAGATAAAAAGTGCATTTTATATACATCTATATAGAACAGACCAAAATGAGGGACAAATGAGGAAGAATGAGGGACAGAGGGACATTGCTCCAAATCAGGGACAGTCCCTCGAAAATTAGGGACAGTTGGGAGCTATGAGTTGTTACTATATGTAAAGTATGGTACATGTTCACTTGTACTCTATAAAGTACATGTATAAGGTATTGTATTCAATATTGATATCAATGTTGTATCATTAGTATCAATGGTACAACAAGATCAACTAAAGAAAATGAACCAGATCAGGGACTGAATAATACAGTCTGTTTGCATCACAGGTCTAATTGTGTGCATGGATGTTAATGCACAAACTAATTAAAATCCCTCAATTTATTTATCATATTAAGTTTTTTGTTTTTGTAAATCATTTACCTTGTCAAATTTGTTTATTGGATTTTAACACTTATGCCCTGTATACACGGTCAGATTTTCCGACGGAAAATGTGTGATAGGACCTTGTTGTCGGAAATTCCGACCGTGTGTAGGCTCCATCACACATTTTCCATCGGATTTTCCGACACACAAAGTTTGAGAGCTTGCTATAAAATTTTCCGACAACAAAATCTGTTGTTGGAAATTCCGATCGTGTGTACACAAATCCGACGCACAAAGTGCCACGCATGCTCAGAATAAATTAAGAGATGAAAGCTATTGGCTACTGCCCCGTCTTTGGTCCTGACGTACGTGTTTTACGTCACCGCGTTCAGAGCGATCGGATTTTCCGATAACTTTGTGTGACCGTGTGTATGCAAGACAAGTTTGAGCAAACATCCGTAGGAAAAAATCCATGGATTTTGTTGTCGGAATGTCCGACCGTGTGTACAGGGCATAACCTATATGACATCATCTCTCCCCTGTTCTGTCCTGGCCACCTCTGTCTACAACAGTTCACTCTCATCATCACTAGATGCACTTGCTCCTCTAACCACACACAGAATCAGGCCCCGACCGTTACAACCCTGGCAAACTGACAACACTAGAAATCTCAAGAGACATTGCCGTGTTCTTGAACGACTGTGGCGTAAAACCAAATGCCTGCAAGACTTCACCCTATATAAATCTGCCCTTCTAAAATACAATTCCTGCCTCCATGCTGCCAAACAAGCTTACTTTGTCTTTCTTTTTAATTCCTTGTTATCCAGTCCCCGTCGGCTCTTCTCAACCTTTAAGTGCCGGTTCACACAGGGGCGACCTAGCCGCCTGACAAGTCGCCTCCCGTTCTGTACAATGGAACCGTTCTAATAGGAGTGACGCAAGTCGCTCCCACTTAGAAAAAGGTTCCTGTACTACTTTAGGGGTGACTTGAGGCGACTTGCATAGACTTCTATACAGAAGTTGTTTTGCAAGTCGCCGTGGAAGTCGTGTGCAGGTCGCCTCGGTGAGGCGACCTGCAAGTCGTGCCGCCCCTGTGTGAACCGGGGCTAACTCTCTGCTTCGTCCCCCACCCCCTCTACCCACTAACTCACTCACTGCCCAAGAGATTGCCAATCACTTCAAAGACAAGATCGATGCAATTCTTGAGGATACCTCTACTGTGCGTACATCTTCCCCACCCAACATACCTTGCCTAACAGCACATTCAACACTCTCCTCTTTTGAATTTGCTACTACTGAAGAGGTTACAAAACTTTTCTCAGATGCCCACCTAACCAATTGTCCCCTGGATCCTGTTCCCCCACAACTACTATGGTCACCCTCTTCCTCTATCCTATGCTCCCTCACTCACATCTTCAATCTCTCCCCCCTAGTGGCATCTTCACCTCCCCTCTAAAACATGCGCAGATCACTTCCACACTTAAAAAGCCCTCACTGGACCCCACCAACCTGAACAACTTAAGATCCATCTCATTGCTCCCATTCACCTCTAAACTTCTAGAACGCTTAGTCTACAAGCGTCTTAGCTCCTACCTCAATGAAAATAACCTTCTTGACCCCTTACAGCCTGGCTTTCGCTCGCAGCACTCCATGGAAACTGCCTTACTAAAACTCACTAACGATTTACTAACTGCTAAAACCAACAGCCAGTACTCCATACTCCTACTACTTGACCTCTTTGTGGCCTTTGATACTGTTGACCACCCACTCCTTTTCAATAAACTACATTCCCTTGGCCTCCGAGATTCTGCTCTATCCTGGTGCTCTGCCTATTTATCACAGCGCTCCTTCAGTGTCACCTACAACTCTGTCTCCTCCTCTCCATTGCCCCTTTCTGTGGGGGTCCCCCAAGGCTCTGTTCTTGGACCCCTTCTCTTCTCTATCTACACCTCCTCCCTTGGTCACTTGATAGCAGCCCACGGCTTCCAGTACCACTTATATGCCGATGACACCCAAATCTATCTGTCTACTCCTCACCTCACTCCTTCAGTCTCCTCTCGCATTACTAACTTACTGACACATCAGCATGGATGTCGCACCACTTCCTTAAACTAAATCTCTCTAAAACTGAGCTATTAATATTCCCCCCCGCCCGTGCCCCCCTCCATGACTTTTCCATCAAAATCAACAATGCAACCATCAGTCTCTCCCCTCACGCCAGGGTACTAGGTGTAATCCTAGACTCTGACTTGTCCTTTCAGCCTCAAATCCAATCGTTGTCAAAAGTTTGTAGAATTCACCTCCATAACATCTCTAAAATTCGCCCCTTTTTAACAAATGAAACCACCAAGCTCCTCATTCACTCCCTTGTTAACTCTCACCTTGACTATTGCAACTCCCTTCTCATTGGCCTGCTTCTCCATAGGATATCCCCTCTTCAGTCTATAACGAATGCTGCTGCCAGACTTATCCACCTTTCCAACCGCTCAATGTCTGCCAACCCTCTCCTCCAATCCCTACACTGGCTCCCAATCACCCAGCGAATTAAATTCAAAATACTAACCACAACATACAAAGCCATTCACAACTCTGCTCCGAGCTACATCAGTAATCTTGTCTCCAAATATCATCCAAATCGTCCTCTCCGCTCTTCTCAAGACCTCCTACTCTCAAGCCCTCTCATCTCCTCCTCCCATGCTCGTCTCCAGGATTTCTCCAGAGCCTCTCCCATCCTCTGGAACTCGCTACCTCCACCTGTCCGGTATCCCCTACTCTTGCTACCTTCAGACGATCCCTGAAAACTCATCTCTTCAGGAAAGCCTATCACGTCTCCAACTAATCTTTTACCACTTCCATCAGCTCATTCCCCACAGTTACAACCTTTTGTACCACCTGCCCCACCCTATTAGATTGTAAGCTCTTCTGAGCAGGGCCCTTGTAATCCTCTTGTATCTTATTGTATTATAACTGTATTGTCTCCCTTTTATATTGTAAAGCGCTGCATAAACTGTTGGCGCTCTATAAATCCCGTATAATAATAATACAAATAATAATGATAAAAGAGGATAAAACCAACCAGGTTAATATAAGATGACCTCAGATTAAAAAAAAAAAAAAAAAAAAAAGGTCTTAATTATCAAGAGTATAGTTTTTAAATAAAAATAAAAAAATAAAAAAATAAAGAAATCGTTTATTATAGAATCTAAAATCTTATACTACATATTGCAACTATGTACAACTGGTATAATGATAACCAAGGAAATAAAAAGTTCTGCTATCGGAACTATATAAAGAGTAAATTGAAAGAGGAGAGAGAGAATAGGGGGAAAAAGTAGGAGAGAAAGAAGATACAAGAAAAAGAAATCTTAGGTAGGAGAAAAAATAGATAGGGAAGAAAGAAATGAGAGGTAGTAGGGGTCCCCGGGTAGTACAAGGTAATAAACACATACCATGAATGCAGAGAATGGAAGTATAAATCGAGATTACCAAGGTCTCTGTCCAAAACTTTTTAATATCTATGAAGGCCAGCCTTCCTCAACCATGGCCTCATGGAACCATGGGGTTCCTCCTAAGGTTGTTAGGGGCTCCTTAAAGAGGATCTTCATCCATAAATTTGAAGTCACTCCTGTCCAACTCTCCTCCATCACCTGTAGTGGCTTCTTTTTTTTTTTCTTTGTTATGCACTTTAATCTCCTAGGCGGATGACATGTACTGTGCCCACTGTACCTCCTGGGATATGTAGGAATATAATCCAGGAGGCCTTAGGGTTTCATTCACAGAGGAAGAGGGGAGAGCGAGCCAAGTGGCGCATCATCCTAAGGCCCGCTGGCGAGATTCCCGATGACCTCACACACAAACATGGCGGCGTGGGACCCGAGCGGCAGCTGCTGAGAACAGGATCTCAGCAGGACAACGCTGGATCCGAAGGGTGGTTACGTATTCAAACTGTGGAGAACCTGCCACAAGGTAAGCAGGGGAAGCTGAAGATCCCATTTAAAGTGATACTAAGGACTATAGTTTTTTTTTTATGGTTTAAAGTGGAGCTCCACCCAAAAGGAGAAGCTCCGCTTGACAGCACCCCTCACTTCCACATTTGGCACTTATTGGGAGGGAAAGGGGAGTGGGTACCTAGTTTTGACAGGTTCCACCTCCCACTTCTGGGTCAGATCGCCGTAGCGATCTATGAGGAAGTTCGACCCCCCTCCCCCTTGCCTTTTGGGACACACACAGGTCCTGGAAGGCTGCGGGACCATTCACAAAGCGCAGCAGTAGGAAACCAGCAGTGAGGCCGGAAGGCTTCACCGCTGGTTTTCCTTACCTAAGATGCCTGCACCCGAAGCAGACTGAAGAATCGGCTCGGGTGCAGACATTGCTGGATCATTGGACAGGTAAGTGTCCTTATATTAAAAGTCAGCAGCTACAGTATTTGTAGCTGCTGACTTAATTTTTTATTTTTTTTTGCCCAGACTGGAGCTCCTCTTTAAAATAAAAAAAAGAGGTCATACTTACCTGTGTAATGATGTTGCACAGAAAGATCGCTTACCTCCTCTTTGGCAGACTCCCACCTGTGCTGTCAACTTCTCCTTCCTCTGAGTGCCTGGCTCTTGATCCAGGCTGTGTCCATCCATAGACACAGACAGAGCCGGTAAGCCAAGACCCCGTCCCCCCCATATAATATACACTTTGCTGTCCATTATAATCTAAAAAGGTCAGCTTTTCTCAACCATGGTTCCATGGAACAATGGAGTTCCCTCAAAGGTTGTTAGGGGTTCCTTGACAGGAGAGAAGCAGGAAACTTAAAAAAGAAAAAAAGGAAAAAAAAAAAAAAAAAGGAAGAAGAACCTTCCACTTCCCATATTAAATATTTACTAAAACCATTTACAGATTTCCAAGCATGGTCCACTAAAGCCACCAAATGTCACAAGAAAAGAAAAAGACGGAAAGTCTTCCAATGGGGACATTATGGCGACATCTAAGGGAACATTTTCCTTAAATGCAAAATAGGAAGTTAGACACAAAAATGTCGGAGGTAAACAAAAAAATTTAAATATATCAAAAATTTCATCCCAAAGTTAGACGATAACCAAATATTTCATCGTAAAAAAAAAAAAAAATAAAAAAAAGAAAAAAGAATATTCGTACGAAAAGTAATATCACAGAAAAACATATGTTTTGGAAAAACTGTTCTAAAACATATGCTTTTCTGTGATATTACTTTTCACCTAATTATCGCCTTTTTTTCCTTTTTTTTATAAAATTACGAAGGCTGTACCAGAAAAGTAAAGTAATGCAAAGGAGTGGGCACATGTTGGTAGAGTAACTCTTCCTTTATAGGAATTCCTCCTCCTCTTCTTCTTCTTCTTCTTCACTGTAGGTAAATAATGGATTCCAAACACAAGCAATGTGCTGTCATTGAGTTGCAAGGAGGGGTGCAGGCTGTCCAACATCCACAGAAGGCTACAGGATATTTATAGAGATGACAGCATTGACAGAAGCAATGTACACAGATGAATGAAGTTTAAATGGTGTAATCTCCATAAACATTCTGTAACCTTCTGTGGATGTTAGACAGCCTGCATCCCTCCTACAAGAAGAACTCAATGATGGCACATTGCTTGTGTTTGGAGGCCCCATGTATTTCCAGGTGCCACAAGATACACTACAGCAACTTAGATCAGGTCAGGCTTGCTTTAATGCACTTGAGCAGAGCTGCTGCAATTCTTCATTAAAGTGTCTATCCTCATTATGCAAAAGCTTTTAGAAGTTTGTGTACTCAGAGGTCACCAATTCACCAGAGGGGAGGAGCTTACCTTCAGCTCAGTATTAAACACTTCATCAAACACCGCTTTGTGGCTTCGTATACTGAGTCATGTGCCATAATATGTCTACTTTAGACTTTCCAGCATGTGTCAATGAGCTCTGGACTGGGCACTAGGTGCATTCATTGATAGGTGCATTTGTCCTGCAGTATGGGGCCCAAACCAGCTTGAAGCAAAAAAAAAAAAAGCTTACAACTCAGGTTCATAGAGGCATATATTAGGAACAAGCACATAATGCACCAATTTGACCTCTGTGACGGGCAGAGAGAAGCATTTCTGTAGTATATAAGTGCCTAGACAGCTATTTAAGAGTACATTTTAATTCTTTAATTTTAGTATACGCTGGCATAGTAAACAAGATTGGAAATATAACCTTTCATATTTTTTCACTGCTCTTACTTCCCCTGAAAGATAAAATATGATCCTCAAATCAGCTTCAAGCCACCTATAGGGACAAAACCATCTACAAAAGGAACACATATACTACGGAGGATTATCCACAATGGAAAACCCACTACAGAGTCATCCATACAGGAACACCCATACTACAGAGAGTCCTCCCCACAGGGACACCCATACTACAGAGAGTCCTCCCCACAGGGACACCCATACTACAGAGAGTCCTCCCCACAGGGACACCCATACTACAGAGAGTCCTCCCCACAGGGACACCCATACTACAGAGAGTCCTCCCCACAGGGACACCCATACTACAGAGAGTCCTCCCCACAGGGACACCCATACTACAGAGAGTCCTCCCCACAGGGACACCCATACTACAGAGAGTCCTCCCCACAGGGACACCCATACTACAGAGAGTCCTCCCCACAGGGACACCCATACTACAGAGAGTCCTCCCCACAGGGACACCCATACTACAGAGAGTCCTCCCCACAGGGACACCCATACTACAGAGAGTCCCCCACACAGGAACACCCATACTACAGAGAGTCCTCCACACAGGGACACCCATACTACAGAGAGTCCTCCCCACAGGGACACCCATACTACAGAGAGTCCTCCCCACAGGGACACCCATACTACAGAGAGTCCTCCACACAGGAACACCCATACTACAGAGAGTCAGCCATACAGGAACACCCATATTACAGAGAGTCCTCCACACAGGGACACCCATACTACAGAGAGTACTCTACACAGGGACACCCATACTACAGAGAGTCCTCCACACAGGGACACCCATACTACAGAGAGTCCTCCACACAGGGACACCTATACTAGAGAGTCAGCCATACAAGAACAACCATACTACAGAGAGTCCTCCAAACTGGAACATC
The DNA here is from genome assembly GCA_037952835.1 of Lithobates septentrionalis. NCBI lineage: Eukaryota > Metazoa > Chordata > Amphibia > Anura > Ranidae > Lithobates > Lithobates septentrionalis. Next base: position 6,363,462 of record JBBDGP010001358.1, read on the forward strand.
CATACTACAGAGAGTCCTCTACACAGGGACACCCATACTACAGAGAGTCCTCCACACAGGGACACCCATACTACAGAGAGTCAGCCATACCGGGACACCCATACTACAGAGAGTCCTCCACACAGGGACACCCATACTACAGAGAGTCCTCCACACAGGGACACCCATACTACAGAGAGTCCTCCACACAGGGACACCTATACTAGAAAGTCAGCCATACAAGAACAACCATACTACAGAGAGTCCTCCAAACTGGAACATCCATACTACAGAGAGTCCTCCACACAGGAACACCCATACTACAGAGAGTCCTCCACACAGGAACACCCATACTACAGAGAGTCCTCCACACAGGGACACCCATACTACAGAGAGTCCTCCACACAGGGACACCCATACTACAGAGAGTCCTCCACACAGGGACACCCATACTACAGAGAGTCCTCCAAACTGGAACACCAATACTACAGAGAGTCCTGCCCACAGGGACACCCATACTACAGAGAGCCCTCCACATAGGAACACCCATACTACAGAGAGTCCCCCACACAGGAACACCTATACTATGGACAGTAATGCACACAGGAATACTTGTACTATGCAGAGTTGTCCCCACAGAAACACCCATACTACGAATAATCGTCCACCCAGGAACACCTATTTAATGGAGAGTTGGCAGCCTGTCTATAAACCTTTGCAGCCCACCATCTGCCTCTCCATTCTGAGCATTCCCATATGTTTGACTTTATACTCTCCCAGCTACTCCTGCTGATGTTAAACCCTGGACTCTATAGAATCGACAAGTTCAGGGATGTTAAATTGTGGGCAATGGTTAAACCAGGTATAGGGATGATTGTTTTACATGTACTCCCTTGTGTTTGTGCGAGTTTCCTCTGGGTACTCCGGTATCCTCCTACACCCCAAGGACATACTGGTAGGTTAATTGGTTCCTGTTTAAATTGTCCGTAATATGTATATGTATGTATGCATGTATGTGAGACAGGGACCTTAGATTGTAAGCTCCTAGAGGCCAGAGACTGATGTGAATGTACAATATTTATTGTCCTGCCTAAATTATATATATATTATATATATATATATATATATATATATATATAACATAATAAAAATATATATTTATTCCTTAACGACATACAGTATGTAGATCTACTTTCCGATTTGGACTGGCCTCTCTCTTTCGGGAACAGATCTATTACTGGTCAAGAACGTTAAAATATCTTAGCATATGGACTTTATCCTTTAAAAAGCTTTTAGCAGAGCTTTAGAAAAACAAGCAGCGCCTTAATTCTTTCCCCCGCAATTATCTTTTATCACAGAGCGCTAAGACCCATCTCTGGATCACATTTCCGCTCAGCAGCAAATTCGCTTGGTTCTAAAAATAAAAATTGACACTCATTTCCACAATTAATGGCTGTGAGAATTCCAGGTAGGAGCAGCGCTCAGGGCAGATTCTGCCTATTTATAATGCAAACCTTAAATATCACAATGCCTAAGAAGAGTCCTGCAGCAGACATTCTACTGGCATGGAAACAAATTAATGCTGCAGGACCAGACTTGTTCAGCACAAATTGTCAGCAGCAGCATCTCCGCTCCGCATCTAAATATTTAATGAGCTGAGCCGGGCCGTCTCGCTGCTCGCCTGGAAATGTCTGCTTTTGAAGAGACAATATTTGTTCTCTAATCAGGCACCATCGCAGGTTAAGGACTACAGCGTCAAAAGTTTTACTCTGTATACAAACCGTCTTCAGAGCTTTCATGTACTGGGCGGCTTTCTGCTTGTACTGGAGCATCATCGCAGCAGAAAGCGGCTTTGTGAATCCTTGGCCTCCTTTTGGTCCGTAACTCAACGATGACATGAAGTAGTCCAAGTTATTGCTGAAGAACGTCGCCATCTGAAAAGGGAGAGAGAAGGGGATTCTGTTGAGAGATGTTTCAACTGCAACTAAAATTCCCTTCCTTACTACAAATAACAGCACAACATTCAGAGGTTGTTCTAACTTTTCCAAGAGGAAAGCTACTTACCAGAACACGTGACTTAGGGCACTTTCTGGCACATTGAGGGCATATTTGTGTACCTGGGATCCACAGCTGGCACAAACGGCCAACATAGCAATGAATGGCTACATTTGGACGGCCAGAGCAAAACGCGTTGGGGGGGGCCTGACCTTGCTGAGGTTGCCACTTACATTTGATCTCAAGGATAGTATGGATGTGTGGTCCAAGGGAGATTTTCTTTAACCGGTTCCCGACCGGCTCCTGTACATATACGTCGGCAGAATGGTACGGCTGCGCAAAGTAACGTACCCGTACGTTACTTTGAATTTGCCGCCGTGTGCGCGCGCGGGAGCCGGCGCGCGCCTGCCACGATCTCCGTGAGTCGGGTTGCGGGTCCCACGGACTCGATCGCGCGGGCATACCTGCGATCGCCTCACGGAGAGGACGAACGGGGAGATGCCGTTGTAAACAGCATCTCCCCATTCTGCCTAGTGACAAGTGTCACTGGATCTCTGCTCCCTGTCATTGGAGCAGAGATCAGTGATGTCACACTCACTGCCCATCCCCCTGACAGTTAGAAATCACTCCCCTAGGACATACTTAACCCCTCCCCGCCCCCTAGTGGTTAACCCCTTCACTGCCATTGTCATTTATACAGGAATCAATGTATTTTTATAGCACCGATTGCTGTATAAATGACAATGGTCCCAAAAATGTTTAAAAAATGTCCGACATGTCCGCCATAACGTCGCAGTCACAATAAAAATCGCTGATCGCCGCCATTACTGGTAAAAAAAAAAATTAATAAAAATGCCATAAAACTATCCCCTATTTTCTAAACGTTATAACTTTTGCGCAAACAAATCAATAAACGCTTATTGCGATTTTTTTTTACCAAAAATATGTAGAAGAATACGTATCGGCCTAAACTGAGGGAAAAAAAATTTTTGTATATTTTTTGGGGATAATTATTATAGCAAAATGTAAAAAAAATGCGTTTTTTCAAAATTGTCACTCTTATTTTGTTTATGGCGTAAAAAATAAAAATCGCAGAGATGATCAAATACCACCAAAAGAAAGCTCTATTTGTGGGGGAAAAAGGACGTCAATTTTGTTTCGGAGCCACGTTGCACGACCGCGCAATTGTCAGTTAAAGTGACGCAGTGCCGAATCACAAAAAGTGCTCTGGTCAGGAAGGGGGTAAATCCTTTCGGGGCTGAAGTGGTTAACCACTAGCCGACCTGCCGCCATTATAATGCGGCAGGTTGGCTCTCCTGGGCAAATCGACGTAGCTGTATGTCGGCCCTTTAAAATTCCCTCCGCTGGCGCTCGCACGCCCGTCGCGTCACGTAGAAGCTGATGCACAGGCCGGCGGCTGCGATTTCCGTCAGGCAGCCGCGATCGCTCCTGAGAGAGAGATTACGGGGAATCTATCAATGTAAACAGACAGATCCCACGTTCTGTCAGGGAGAGGAGAGAGATCTGCTGTTCCTAGTGAATAGAAACAGCGATCTCTCTCTACTCCCTGTCATTACATTGCCTCCACAGTTTCAAACATCTCCCAGGGAACACATTTAACCCGTTGATCGCCCCCTAGTGTTAACCCCTTCCCTGCCAGTGACATTTACACAGTAATCAGTGGCTTTCAGCTCTGATCGCTGTATAAATGTTAATGGTCCAAAAAAAAGTGTCAAAAGTGTCCGATTTGTCCGCCGCAATGTCGCAGTCCCGAAAAAAAAATAAAAATAATCACAGATCACCACCATTACTACTAGAAGAAAAAAATAATAACAAATGCCATAAATCTATCCCCTAATTTTGTAGACACTATAACTTTTGCGCAAACCAATCAATATACGCTTATTGCGATTTTTTTTTACCAAAAATATGTAGAAGAATACATATTGGCCTAAACTGATGAATAAATTTGTTTTTTCAAAAAAAATAAAAAAATTGTGGATATTTAGTATAGCAAAAAAGTAAAAATAATAGTTTTTATTTTTTTCAAAATTGACGCTTTTTTTGGTTTATAGCGCAAAAAATGAAAAGAGGTGATCAAATACCACCAAAAGAAAGTTTTATTTGTGGAAATGAAAAGGATGTCAATTTTGTTTGGGTACAGCGCCGCACGACCGCAAAATTGTCAGTTAAAACGACGCAGTGCCGTAACGCAAAAAATGGCCTGGTCAGTAAGGGGGGCAAATCCTTCCGGTGCCGAAGTGGTTGCCTCGAAGATCTATCTGCATTCAGATGTGCACAGCTTTACATATGCTTAAGTTTAACCACTTCAATACCAGACACTTTTACCCCCTTCCTGCCCAGGTAAATTTTCAGCGCTGTCTGAGTGCCAGTTCACACTATAGAAACGCAGCCGCGATGCATTCCAGATGCTTTTTAGCATGCACGTTTTTCACGCGTTCCAGTGCGTTTTTGATGCAGTCCAATGGATTTTTTTTCCCTTTTTTTCTAAACCTTAAATAAGGACATGCCTGTTCCAGTCAGTGCGTTTTCCAGCGTTACAGTACAGTCCAGTCCAGGAAAAATGCAGCATGTGCTACTTTATTTTCTGGAACGCACTGGAATTGCAATCAATGGTGTGAATTATGCCATTGAAAAACCATATAAACTTATTTCCATGCGGTTTTTGATGCAAAAAAAAAAACCACACTGGACTGCATGTGGTGTGAACTGGTCCTGAATAACAATTACGCAGTCATGCAACACTGTACCTAAATTCAATTTTTATCATTTTTGAGACAGATAGAACTTTCTTTTGGTGGTATTTAATCACCACTGGGTTTTTTATTTTTTTGCTATATAAAAAAAAATAAAAATAAAAATATGGAAAAAAAATTCTTTGCTTCTGTTAAAAAAATTGGCAAATAAATAATCTTTCTTCATAAGTTTAGGTCAAACTGTATTCTGCTACATTTCTTTGGTAAAAAATAACCCAAATCAGTGTATATTATTTAGTCTGCAGGAAAGTTATAGAGTCTACAAACTATGGGATATATATTTGAAAATTGATCAATCCTGATGGCCTATCTCATTTCTTGAGGCCCTAAAATGACAGGACAGTACAAATATCCCCCAAAAGACCTCTTTTTGGAAAGTAGACAGTGCAAGGTATTTAGTAAGAGGCATGGAGAGTTTTTTCAAGTTGTAATTTTTTGTCACAATTTTTTTGGAAAATTAAGAAATTATAAAAATATTTCATTCACTGTCAACTAAAGCTTCACAATGTGACTGGAGTGTTGTTGATCTGGGACACCAACTGGTGACAGTATGAAAAAAAAAAAAAAAAAAAAAAAAAAAAAAAAATTATATATATATATATATATATATATATATATATATATATATATATATATATATATATATATGACCAGGATTTCTTTTTTCCTGATTGCTTATTACTGTGATGATCGGATCACTGTTATAAGCAACCATTTTAATGCATTCCACCCATTTATGTGTCCTTGTGTACTAATGTTATAGCTTTGATTGGCCACAGCTATGACATGGTACAGGCCCGCTGTAAATAGCCCCTGTACCATGAGATCACTGTGACCAATTGCAGAGATTAAATAGTAAACAATGAATGGCTAATAACGAAAGCCATTGTGTGCTACGGATCACTTGTTGCCAGGGCTGGCCCGGTGACCGATTGCACAGCCCCAGGGCACACACAAGGTGGGCACATAGGACGTTCATGCAGGATAACCCTGCTTCCGCTTGGTCATCATTTTACAATAGGCCTGGGCAGGAAGTGGTTAAGCAAGCAGCAAAAAGCCGCAAAAAGCCAATTATCATCATGATTGACAGTGTAGGGAACAAAAAGTTAGCCACTCAAACAGCTTTATTTATCGAACAGACATAAAAAAAAAAAAGAATTGCTTATATATTATAGATGAAAGATACTTTAAGGGAACATGTACTAAAATAAACATGGAGACTACCAATACTTATTTACAAATATGATAGTATAAAAAAAAAAACATCCAGAGGATGGTGGGTGAGTGTGGGCAGTAGCTTGAAAGAGTTAAAAACGATTCCACAATCTTGGGATCCGCTGATCTGGATCTAATGAATGACCTCATTCATTCATTAGTTCCTCCCTCCTCTGCTGTAAGAGGGAGGGGCAGAGCTCTGTAATGTAAACACACCGTTTACATTTGTGATTACTGTGATTGGTAAACAAAACAAACAATGTACAGAGCCGCTCAGACTGGCTCTGCACAATGTCTGTGAACCTAGCCATTACTGGCTTGCTTACAAAGTATCATCCACCATCTGCCATTCAAAAACATTTGTGGTACATAAGTGCTTAAAGTACCGTATATCTAAACCCATTTTTCTTAGTTTAGGATACAGTAAGGGTGATTTAATGATATTCTTTCCCTTACTGATACACAATTTCACAAATACTTATCAGGATTAGAATAAAGGCATAAGCAGAAGACAGAGCAAGATCCTAGGACCGTGACCCCCATAAGGTGGAATAGAAAGTATCGGAGATGGTGGAATGGATATCAATACCTTGCTGGCTGCGTTGGTAAGAGCGACTAGTGAAGACAAGATGCAATCATTTGTAGTTTTAAGTTTATCTGTGGCGGACGGCAGATCCTGTTCAAGTGCAGCTTTATGAGTGTAGTGCATGGAAAGCTCTGCAATGACAAACAAGTAAAAAGAAGTATAAGGACATTTCTCCTGAGTAATACACCTGAAGGATAAAAGAATACAGCAAAATCTACAGCTTATACAGGAAGCGCACAGTGAGAACAGGTGCCAATGAGGAATGCCAAGTAAAAGAAGAAATGTATCTACGCTAAGAAATAAAATCTAAAATGAATATGTAATATACAGGTGATACTCGACAAAATTTGAATAATGGTGCAAAAGTTCATTTATTTCATGAATGCAACTTGAAAGGTGAAACTAATATATGAGATAGACTTATTACATGCAAAGCAAGATAGTTCAAGCCGTGATTTGTCATAATTGTGATGATTATGGCTCACAGCTCATGAAAACCCCAAATCCACAATCTCAGAAAGTTAGAATATTGTAAAAAGGTGCAATATTCTAGGCTCAAAGTGTCCCACTCTAATCAGCTAATTAAGCCATAACCACCTGCAAAGGGTTCCTGAGCCTTTAAATGGTCTCTCAGTCGGGTTCAGTAGAAATCACAATCATGGGAAAGACGGCTGACCTGACAGTTGTGCAGAAAACCATCATTGACACCCTCCATAAGGAGGGAAAGCCTCAAAAGGTAATTGCAAATGAAGTTGGAGGTTCCCAAAGTTCTGTATCAAAGCACATTAATAGAAAGTTATGCGGAAGGGAAAAGTGCGGAAGAAGAGGGTGCAGCAGGGATGACCGCAGCCTGGAGAGGATTGTCAGTAAAAGGCCATTCAAAAGTGTTGGGGACTTTCACAAGGAGTGGACTGAGGGTGGAGTCAGTGCATCAAGAGGCACCACACACAGACGGATCCTGGACATGGGCTTCAAATGTTGTATTCCTCTTGTGAAGCCACTCCTGAACAACACACAACGTCAGAAGTGTCTTACCTGGGCTAAAGAAAAACAGACCTGGTCTCTTGCTCAGTGGTCCAAAGTCCTCTTTTCTGAAGAGAGCAAATTTTGCATCTCATTTGGAAACCAAGGACCCGGAGTATGGAGGAAGAATGGAGAGGCACACACTGCAAGATGCTTGAAGTCCAGTGTGAAGTTTGCACAGTCTGTGTTGATTTGGGGAGCCATGTCATCTGCTGGTGTTGGTCCACTGTGCTTCATTAAGTCCAGGGTCAACGCAGACGTCTACCAGGAGGTTTTGGAGCACTTCATGCTTCCTTCCACAGACGAGCTCTATGGGGATGCGGACTTCATTTTCCAGCAGGACTTGGCCCCTGCCCACACTGCCAAAAGCACCAAAACATGGAACGACGACCGTGGGATTACTGTGCTTGATTGGCCAGCAAACTCGCCTGACCTGATCCCCATAGAGAATCTATGAGGCATTGCCAAGAGAAAGATGAGAGACATGAGACCGAACAATGCAGAAGAGCTGAAGGCCGCTATTGAAGCATCCTGGTCTTCCATAACACCTCAGCAGTGCCACAGGCTGATAGCTTCCATGCCACGCCGCATTAAGGCAGTAATTGCTGCAAAAGGGGCCCAAACCAAGTACTGAGTACATATGCATGCTTATACTTTTATGAGGTCCGATATCGTTCTATGTACAATCCTTGTTTTATTGATTGCATGTAATTTTCTAATTTTCTGAGATTGTGGATTTGGGGTTTTCATGAGCTGTGAGCCATAATCATCACAATTATGACAAATCACGGCTTGAACTATCTTGCTTTGCATGTAATATCTGAGTCTGAATGAGTCTCTCTCATATATTAGTTTCACCTTTTAAGTTGCATTAGTGAAATAAATGAACTTTTGCACGATATTCTAATTTTTCGAGTATCACCTGTACATTAGTACTAGCAGCCAGCAAAAAAGTCTATTTGATTCTGAACTAAAGTAACAGTTAAAATTATAATTATGCGGCCCTAAAAACACAATTTTTAAACTAAAAAGCCCATAAATTGATCAGAATCTGATGAAATTTCTGGCCACTGGATCCATTAATAAGAGAGACAGAAGAGCCCAATGCCAACTGACATGAGAAGGAAAGAAGGCACTCCACACCCACGGGGTCTAACCAAGAAACTTACCAGAGACCATCAAATTATAGAGTGGTCATAAAAGGCATACTATCCCAATCTCCTGATCACTCCAATAATAAGGAATAAAACGCAAGGAATAATATTCCAGGACTTCATCTATCGCTCAATAAAATAACAAACATGTAATACTTACCTGCTCTGTGTAGTGATTTTGCACAGAGCAGCCCAGATCCTCCTCTTCTCGGGTCCCTCACTGGTGCTCCTGGCCCCTCCCTCCTGCCGAGTGTTATTTAGACACAGAGCCGTGGCTGGGCCCCTCCCCCTCTCTCTCCTCATTGGCTCACTGACTTTGATTGACAGCAGCAGGAGCCAATGGCACTGGGAACCTGTGTCTCAGCCATTCAGGAGGGAAAGTCCCGCACAGCCGAGGCCCTTGTGCAACATCGCTGGATCGAGATGGGGCTCAGGTAAGTATTAGGGGGACTGCTGCACAAAGGAGATTTTTTTATCTTAATGCATAAAATGCATTAAGGTAAAAAAAACCTTCTGCCTTTAGAACCACTTTAAGGCTCACAAGGCTGTATGGAGGTAATTTTTTCTGTTTAGAAATAGAGCGGCGATAATATTCTGTGTGCATCCGATTACAGAGAGAAGCAATGAGCGAATAAATGAAGTATTGTTCTAAACCTTACCTTTCAATATATCATGAAGTCCATGGAGAGCGCCTGAAATCTGTGTCAGGATGGAACCATAGTTGGCTCTCAGCAAACCCTCTGGATTTGTGCCTGGAATAATTAGTAAAAATAGATTATTAGGATGGGAATCAGATCATTAATATTGCAGAGAGCCCCTGGAGAAACACTGTATGCTAATGCTGGATTATTACACGCACTCCACACACATCTATTGAGGACACCAGACACACAGCACTGCGAGCGCACGATTATTAAAGGGGAGCTCCGGCTTACACAAAAGTTGGTTTGGGACCAGGCCTGCAGTTAGAGGTTTCTGGAGTGTAAGTTTCTGCATCACAGGGAAGTTTACCGTTTCCAATGGCCTGTTGTGTTGTCCATGTATTCTACATAACTTCTAATTAAAAGTCTGCAGTGAAAAGTCTCAGCAAAGGATATTTTAAAAGGGAAAGAAGGTATACCGAGAGACGTCCTTACTGCAGTTCTTTCTCTTTCTGGGAGTCCAGGGCGCGGTGAGGAGCATTCTGGGAGAGGGAATGCCTGTGGCAGTATTTTCTACTTAAACCCCCTTGTGAGGACCCTCTAATTCCTGCTGCATGCACCAATTCTTCCCTATTGTCTGCCTTGGATTGCCACACACATCTTATCCGAATCATCTATTTATTTCACGTTTCTTTAACTACTTCCAATCCAGGCCAATTCCGGCATTTCTCTCATACATGTGAAAATCAGCATTTTTTTTTTTGCTAGAAAATTACTTAGAACCCCCAAACATCATATATATATATATATATATATATATATATATATATATATATATATATATATATATATATATATATATATATATATATATATATATATATATATATATATATATATATATATATATATATATATATATATTTTTAAGCAGAGGCCCTAGAGAACAAAATGGTGGCCGTTGACATTTTTAATATTTGCGCGTTGTTTTATTGAATGCAAATTTTCAGGAAAAATTTTAGTGCGCACAAGCACAATACCCAATTTTTTTAGTAAAATATAAAGGATGACATTACGCCAAGCAAATAGATACAGGTCACACTTTAAAATTTCGTACGCCTATGGAATGGCAACAAACTATGGTATTTAAACATCTCCATGCGTGGAAGCTATGATTTAAAAGCTTTGACACGTTATCAGTTTAGAATTACAGAGGAGACCTGGAGCTAGAATTAGGCCGGGTTCACACTGGTACGACACTACAGTCATACGAATGTGGATCCGACTTTGCCCTGCGACTTGAAGTCTGACTTCAATGAACGAGGATCAGACTTTGATCCCGACAACGCCAGGCACTTTGTGTCTGGTACCCTGTTTCCCCGAAAATAAGACCTAGCATGATTGTCGGTAATGGCTGCAATATAAGCCCTACCCCCCAAATAAGCCCTACCTTGTTTCCCCGAAAATAAGCCCTACCCTGAAAAGAAGACCTACAAGGACTTTAACTAGGGTTTATTTGGGGTGTAGGGCTTATATTGCAGCCATCACCGACAATCACGCTAGTTCTTATTTTCAGGGAAACAGGGTATGAATCTTTAGAGAAAACTGCACACCAAATTAAAAAAAATTAAAAATTAAAAACGGCATGGGTTCCCCTCCAAGACCATACCAGACCCTCCGGTCTGGTATGGATTTTAAGAGGAATCCCCCCACACCGAAAAAACAGCGTGGGGTCCCGCACGAAGCCCGGCCGTTGGTTGTCGGGGGTCTGCGGGCGGGGTGCTTATCAGAATCTGGAAGCCCCCTTTAACAAGGGGGCCCCCAGATCCCGGCCCCCCACCCTATGTGAATGAGTATGGGGTACATTGTACCCCTACCCATTCACCTAAAAAAAAAAGTGTCAAAAATAAAAACATAGTGCACAGATTTTTAAAGTAATTTATTAAGGCTGCGCTGGCGTCTCTTCCAATTTCTTTTCCCTCCTCCGCTGTCGTCTTCTGCCTCGGCTGGTTCTTCTCCCCTCTCCGGCTCTTCTACTTCTGCCGGTTCTTCTCCTCTCTCCGTGTCTGCTCCGCTCTCCCCCGAGGTCTTCTAGCCCTCTCTGGTTCTTCTCCCTCTGTCCGCTGCCTCTGCTGGGTCTTCAACACTGTCTTCTCGCTCTTTTGCTGGGTCTTCTACGCTGTCTTCTCCCGCTGTTGCTCTTCTGATGTTGACTCAACGCTCTCTCCCGCTCTAATGTTAGGTGCACAGTGTGCCACTACTTATATTAGCATGGGGCGGGGTCACCTGGTGACGTCGCCCGGATGCCCGCCCCCTTATGATGTCACCACCTCATCATGCCCCGGACGGGGACATCATAAGGGGGCGGGGCATCTGGATGACGTCACCCAGTGACCCCGCCCCATGCCAATATAAGTAGTGGCACACCGAGCACCTAACATTAGAGTGGGAGAGAGCGTTGAGTTAACATCAGAAGAACGGAGGGAGAAGAAAGCGGAGAAGACCCGGCAAAAAAGAGAGAAGACACGGCAGAGGCAGGAGACAGCGGACAGAGGGAGAAGAACCGGAGAAGGCTAGAAGACATCAGCGGAAAAGTCCCGGAGAGAGGAAAAGAACCGGCAGAGGCAGAAGACATCAGCGGAGGAGGCAGACAAGCCGGAGAGGGGAGAATAAAATCATAAGGAGACGTCGGAGCTACCTTAATAAATTACTTTAAAAACCTGTGTATTGTGTTTTATTTTTGACACTTTTTTTTTTCAGGTGAATGGGTAGGGGTACAATGTACCCCATACTAATTCACATAGGGTGGGGGGCCGGGATCTGGGGGCCCTCTTGTTAAAGGGGGCTTCCAGATTCCAATAAGCCCCCCGCCCCCCAGACCCCGACAACCAACGGCCAGGGTTGACGGGAAGAGGCCCTAGTCCCCATCAACATGGGGGCAAGGTGCTTTGGGGTGGGGGGGGGCGCATCCCAAAGCATCATCATGCTATCATAAAGGATGAACAACATCCCTTTCCTTTATCCGGCAAATGTGATTGTGCAGCTGTATAGCTGATCCAATCACGTTTACTTTGTAGGGAATCACTGGCTGAACAAAATGATATCTGGATCATTGATGCAGCGATGACTGAGATATCACCCTTACCATGCGAGGTGAACTAATGTTTGTATATCGATCTATCTATACAAGGAAGCGGTTAAAATAAGTTATACACCTTTCTACATGCACCTTGTGTTTTTCACCAGCATAAGATGTACTATGAGCATGTATATTTATAGTTTCATTTGGTGCCTTGTAAACACAACCTATAGAAGAAATGTTCACAATCGGGGGTCAGGAGTCTGTTTAAACATGAGGCATGCTGCATGGCACTGTACAGGTCAATACACAACCTCTGTCAGTAGTCCAAGAACTGACACTTCCTGTAAAGAAACTATATATCCCACAATCCCTGGGTCTCTCTCTAGTGCTCTGCAGGTGAAAACTAGTACCTAGATCTTATACAGGCACAAGCAGGCAGAGCAGGGGGAAGAGATGCATTTTCATCACATTAGCCCTACCACACTTGTGATGCAACACAGAGAAATGGCGAAGCATGGACTGGACACCGTGTGACCCGGAACAAAAATTGCCCATCTGTTTGGCAAACAGGGACAAGCTAGGTGAAGGAATACATAGACACAGGGGAATCAATCAGCCATTGACCTACAAACTGCAGCGCCCATCATAACAAGGAATGAGAATTCCAAGTACAATGGGGGGGGGGGGGGGGGGGGGATCTAAAACCAAGCAACATTTTCCCTTCAAAAAAAATTTACTGTTCTTCCACAATGAATCCGAATCACACAAATCCAATTCTGATACTCTATGTGACATCTAGATTTATATTTGCCTTTCCAGAGGACAGAACAAGCCAGGACACAATGGCATCCACATTCACTCATGTGTCATCCCCCCTTTGTCCTCCAAACTTGGGAGTGCTGATTGCTGCACTAGAACGTCTATAAAAATATGACCTGACATGTTCTACAGACAGAAAGGAAAATGAGGTGGAAAAAAGCCAGAAAAGGAGAAAAAAAAAAAACAAACATCCATCAAAGCCTGGAAAACCAAGTTAATGTAGTGGAGAGGCTGACATTTGTATTCCTGAGCTTGTACAAAGGGGAGATTGGATGTTCTGAGGAACGAGCTTTTCATTAGATGTCTATTCAGACACATACTCTTCTCTCTCCATCTCTCTTCTAAGTGAGCTCTTCTTGTAAAGGGAACAAAGCAATGAGTGAACCTTACTTCATACTAAAGCACGTTTGAGCGCTCTATGACCTCCAATACAAAGCTTGTCCTCCATCAGCTGGTGACCCCATAGACTGGCTCCGTAGATCCACCATTAGTTTTTAACAAAATAAATGACTATTATCCGTTACTTACATGGTCTTGGATTAAAACACAAAAATACATAAAGCATTACAACAGAACATGGGAGGACCCTTCTGAAATTATGATAATGTGAAAATTATATATATATATATATATACACTACCGTTCAAAAGTTTGGGGTCACCCAAACAATTTTGTGTTTTCCATGAAAAGTCACACTTATTCACCACCATACGTTGTGAAATGAATAGAAAATAGAGTCAAGACATTGACAAGGTTAGAAATAATGAT